>CM050168.1:155344627-155902127 GCA_027410445.1 Discoglossus pictus | reverse complement strand
TAGGCTGATTACTGTTTTGTCATGTTTCATGTGTTGATACACAATATATGGCACCCAGATTGTGACTTTATGTCCATTCCTAGGAAAGGAAGACATGCTTGACCTGGAGACGGACACCTACATATACTGTATCAGCGCCTTTGTGAGGCTGGCTCAGAGCGAGTACCAGCTCCTGATAGACATCATTCCTGAGCACCACCAGAAGAAAACCTTTGATTCCCTCATCCAGGTCAGCCATCCTCTCACCAATAGCAAAACATGAGTTATCTGATAGATATGGACTATATAAATTCTGTGACTTTCTGTCTTCCATAGGAGTCTCTGGATAACCTGATTTTGGAGGGAGAGAACATTGTCTTGGCAGCCAAGAAAGCTAACTCCCGCCATGACTTCACCTCTGTCCTCAGTATCTTCCCCATCCTTCGTCACCTCAAACTCACCAAGCCAGACTTCGATAAAGTGTTGCAGGTGAGCTTCTATTATGGATATCACAACTCATAGATTTGACTGGAGATAGGCCTGTTTGATTCTAACTAATCTGCCCATTCTATCTTCCTTACATTTTGGTTTAATTAATCCCTAGGATGACCTTGTGCTTGTCACATACTTTTAAATTCCATAACTGTATTTGACCTTACCACATCCACTTATCTACTACATTATCTGTAAAGTGGTACTTTAGTACATTACCCCTAAATCTTCCACCTTCAAATCATGGCCTCATGTTCTTGCCTCTCTTCCTTGTAGATATTTTCTTCTTGAATTTCCTTAAACATTTTTTTTTTACTCAATAGTTTTTTATTATTCGACAATACAATCAGAGAAAATAAGTCAGATTAAGTAACCGAAGAGAGGACGTATACATGGTACAGATAATACAATGTTAACATCCATTTGCACATCAACATTAACTTTCGCAGGAGAGCGGTTTCACCTTACCCTCCTTTGCAATAGTAAATTTCCTCCACGTTTAAGCTAATAGCTGGAATGAGAATGATTCGTGTCATCTCATTTTTTGGGGATGATAACTTTTCTTGTATTTTAAATATTTTGACCCAAAGACACTGCACAACTGGGCATAACCACCATGTATGGTAAAACATGCCTGTCATCAGGCAGCCCCTGAAGCATGCCGGGTTGCCCCTAGGATCCAATTTCGGAAGCCTATCTGGCGTGATGTAAGTCCTGTAGAGCACTTTAAGTGCCATCTTTAGTATACTATATTTCTTAAACATTTTAATGTATTTCCAGATTTCTTTCTTCTAATCTAACATATTAATTTCATGGAGTCTCCTTATAAGTTGTGTTCTTTACACCCTGCAACATTTTAGTTGCCTCTTTTTCAGTGGCCTCAAATTTATTAATATCCTTTTGGCGATCCTGTCTCAGAACTGGACACATTTATCTAGGTGAAGTCTCACTTGGGATTTATAGAGAGACATTAGTATTAACCTTTATCTGTAATAACGCCAAGCCTCCTTCTTGGGTTTTCCTGCAGCTTAGTTATTTTGTTGCCTACCTTAAAATTATCCAATAAAATAACTCCCAAGTCCCTTTCCTCTTTTGTAGCAGGTAAAATATTACATTAACTATATATTCTACCTCTTTTTTTTTTTCTTTTTTTTTTATGGCCTAACTGAATAACTTTAAATTTTTCAGCACTCGAAGTTTTAAAAAATCATTACCCATTTGACTTATGCCTCCTGAAACGCTGACTATTACATATTTATGTAATTTGCATAAAGAAAAAATGTTCCCTTAAAGCCCACTAGTAATATCACAAAAAAAATATTAAACAAATAGGTCCCAGCACTGAGCAATGTGGCACTCTGCTGGAAACCATCCTTACCTCTGACCCTCTTCTTCAGCCAGTGTCCTATTCGCTAAACTACCCTTTGAATCCAGTCCCAGACTATGAAGTTCAAGTTCACACATGTAAAATATCCTGTTTTGGAGAACTGTCCTTAAAAATAAACAATGATTTTTAGAATGTAAAAAATACAGCCTATAGTTTAATATTTTTTTCTATTTTTAATCATGCTGTTGTGGGATCTACCATTTTAGTTTCCAGTGACCTACTTCCTAAGGTGGGAGAAGAATTAAAACACAGAGAGGAAGCTTTTATCTGCACTGTTGGAGTGTGGCAGCTAAACCAGTTTAAATTGGCAAAATCTTTGTATGTTTGTTTGTGAAGTTATCGACTAATTAGCAATTTTGTGTCTTCCACGCTTCCTGCTATCTTAGAGACTGACATTATTCTACCACACTACTAACTTTTATTACCTATTTGAGAGTGGGAGGGGATTTGTTGGTACATTCAGATGAGATTACAGCACAGGACACCTGCCCATACCTCCCATAAGCTGATCAGAGACTGCTTGTAAATATACTTAGAAATCTGTAACACCATTTGAACATTGAAAAGCAAGTCTGACTATCATGGCAGCTTCCATGTCTTCCACAAGTCTGCTAATATTAAGATGTGGTTATCTTGTGAAACCGTGTCAGATGTCTTACTAAGATGTAGATGATAGAACACCTTCCACATATTATTATCTGCTTTTCTGCTCCCCTCCCTAGGGCACAGCTGCCAGCACCAAAAACAAACTTCCAAATCTCATCACCTCCATCGAGACAACCGGAGCCAAAGCACTGGAGGACTTTGCGGATAGCATCAAGGTAGAGCTGCAATTTCTGTATAGAAACCAATAACTTCTGAAAGCTGCTGGTTATTTAGATATGCTAGGACACCGGTTCTAAAATAATTCCTTCTGTCCCACCCAGAACGATCCTGACAAAGAAAATAGTATGTCTAAAGATGGCACCGTCCATGAGCTGACAAGTAATGTGAGTACTATTTGACCATGAGGGAGTGTGCATGCTCCGTGCTGTGTATACTCTGACCATGAGGGAGCGTGCATTCATAATATACAACTTAATAATAATAAAAAGCTGTGCAGATCTCAAAACTCATTATTAATTTAAATATGTATGTAAAATTCTAGACACATACAAATATATACATTTTATTAAAAGGATATTTGTAGATTGTGAAAAACTTAACAATATTAACAGCTGTATAAGCCATAAATGTATGTTATGTATAATCTTTATTTTAGTAGATACTGATGCATTTAAAATGTGCTGTTTTGAAGAACTGTACTTGAGAGTATGCAGAATGTTTTTGATGTTTTTAAAATATAACAAAAAATAATACAGCCTTAATTTTATTACCTTTTTATATAAATTTATGCTGAGCCAGCATCTCAACAATTCTTATGGAAAGCTTATTAGTTTAGGACACAACCTCCTGAGAACATAAGAAAGAATCAACTAACAAAAGAAAATGGATGCCTGCAATAAAGAATTTGATATGAAAATGTAATGGTTGTGTTTATTTTCTTACTTTCTAAGAACATGTAGCCCATTTTTAAGTATAGTTATTCTAAAGACCACATAGAGCTAAATGTGACCACAGTGTCCCTTTTTAAAGGAGCATTTTTTTTTGTTTTATATAAATGTTTAACTAGGTGACTTGATTAATTGTATCCTCATTAAAGTAATTGTCATATAAAATTTACATTTTATTTACTTTTTAGAAGAGTAATAGATTCTCACCTTCTACAACTTCCACCTGTTCCTGTTCTTGAGAACTGTCATGTGTCAAAGCTGTAACCAAAGGTCCATACCCACATGGAGGGTGTTCACACTGCCAGTGTCTCATAATGTATAGAGACACAGCATGTCACTGTCTGCTTGAAGCAGGATAGTATGAAACACTGGTAACGAGAAGCCCCTACCTTAGTTCACAACTGTGCAAGATGGCAGGACTCATGATGAAGAAGAGTAAGACAGGGAGGTTCCAGAAGGTGCAAATCTGTTGCTCTGGGGGCCATATAGAAGTAAGTGAAGTGTAAAATTTATTTGACAAATACATTGACTAGGATAAAACAAATTGTCACCTAGTTAAAATATTGAACAAAAAATTGCGTAAAGAGTCCCTTTAAATAAAACCATAATGTAAGCACTTTTAGTGCAGCATGATATACCCACCGCCAGCTATATAAATATTACTCTGTCTTGATTATTAGGCTACCAAGTGTCAGCCCAACATACAGTCAGGTCCATAAATATTGGGACATCAACACAATTCTAAACCTTTTGGCTCCATACACCACCACAATGGATTTGAAATGAAACGAACAAGATGTGCTTTACCTGCAGACTTTCAGCTTTAATTTGAGGGTATTTATATCCAAATCAGGTGAACAGTGTAGGAATTACAACAGTTTGTATATGTGCCTCCCACTTTTTATGGGACCAAAAGTAATGGGACAATTGGCTGCTCAGCTGTTCCATGGCCAGGTGTGTGTTATTCCCTCATTATCCCATTTACAAAGAGCTGATACAAGCTCCAGTGTTCATTTCAAGTGTGCTATTTGCATTTAGAATCTGCTGCTGTCAACTCTCAATATGAGATCCAAAGAGCTGTCACTATCAGTGAAGCAAGCCATCATTAGGCTGAAAAAACAAAACAAACCCACCAGAGAGATAGCAAAAACATAAGGTGTGGCCAAATCAACTGTTTGGAACATCCTTAAAAATAAAGAACGCACCGGTGAGCTCAGCAACACCAAAAGACCCGTAAGACCACCGAAAACAACTGTGGTGGATGACTGAAGAATTATTTCCCTGGTGAAGAAAACACCCTTCACAACAGTTGGCCAGATCAAGAACACCTCTCCAGGAGGTAGGTGTATGTGTGTCAAAGTCAACAATCAAGAGAAGACTTCACCAGAGTAAATACAGAGGGTTCACCACAAGATGTAAACCATTGGTGAGCCTCAAAAACAGGAAGGCCAGATTAGCCACCTAAAAAAGCCTTCACAGTTCTGGAACAACATCCTATGGACAGATGAGACTAAGATCAACTTGTACCAGAGTGATGGGAAGAGAAGAGTATGGAGAAGGAAAGGAACTGCTCATGATCCAAAGCATACCACCTCATCAGTGAAGCATGGTGGTGGTAGTGTCATGGCGTGGGCATGTATGGCTGCCAATGGAACTGGTTCTCTTGTATTTATTGATGATGTGACTGCTGACAAAAGCAGCAGGATGAATTCTGAAGTGTTTTGGGCAATATTATCTGCTCATATTCAGCCAAATGCTTCAGAACTCATTGGACGGCGCTTCACAGTGCAGATGGACAATGACCCGAAGCATACTGCAAAAGCAACCAAAGAGTTTTTTAAGGGAAAGAAGTGGAATGTTATGCAATGGCCAAGTCAATCACCTGATCTGAATCCGATTGAGCATGCATTTCACTTGCTGAAGACAAAACTGAAGGGAAAATGCCCCAAGAACAAGCAGGAACTGAAGACAGTTGCAATAGAGGTCTGGCAGAGCATCACCAGGGATGAAACCCAGCGTCTGGTGATGTCTATGCGTTCCAGACTTCAGGCTGTAATTGACTGCAAAGGATTTGCAACCAGGTATTAAAAAGTGAAAGTTTGTTTTATGACTGTTAATCTGTCCCATTAATTTTGGTCCCTTAAAAAGTGGAAGGCACATATACAAACTGTTGTAATTCCTACACCGTTCACCTGATTTGGATGTAAATACCCTCAAATTAAAGCTGAAAGTCTGCAGTTAAAGCACATCTTGTTCGTTTCATTTAAAATCCATTGTGGTGGTGTATAGAGCCAAAAAGTTTAGAATTGTGTCGATGTCCCAATATTTATGGACCTGACTGTATGTTGGAGACCCCTGGTGTACATTATATATTCTTTGATACTGGGAGTTTGCCTGTTTCTGTGGTTAACCCTTTCTTGACCCCTTGCAGGCCATCCTTTTCCTGCAGCAGTTATTAGAGTTCCAGGAGACAGCTGGAGCCATGTTGGCCTCACAAGGTAACCATGAGCCCTTCTCTCACCATTCATCACTCCTCACCATCCACTCTACCTGGTCCCTACACCCCTTCTCATGGAAACGCTCATTCCCGTATCAACCTCCTGCACTCTCGTCTGTCTCATGATCTCCATGTGCTCACTAATCCTGAACTCCTCAATCACTAGCAAACCACATTTGCTTCCTATTTCGTTCTGTCTTATTCATTCATTCTTTCTTGCTCTCTTGCTTGTCTCAGACTTTCTTTTATTATTTTTTCGTTTTCTTTCTTTCTTTCTTTCATTCTTTCTCTCTTCTTACATTCTTTTGTTCTTTCTGTCTTCTTTCTATTTTGTCTTTCTTTGATTATTTTTTCTCTCTTTTTGTTATTCTCTTATTTTTTTCCTACAGTAGGGAACAATTTAATTGCTTATTCTGTAGGTTTTTATTTTTATATTTAATATCTGGTCAGCATAAAAAACAGCATTTGTAGAAGAGAAATTCAATTTACGGTAACTTTTAAAATCAGTTTTGTTCTTTTATCATAGGAAGCTCTTACTGAGCTACTTCTCTCTACTACCTATCAGGTGTCTAGTGTGTGTGTCGGAGGATATGCCCAGGAGGCTGTCCTATTTCTCTGCAGTGACAACTTGCAGGAAAGGTATCAGGACATCTACCTGGGTAGATTTCCTCTCACCCCCTGGACACCTGAGAGGGAGTGGAGAGGAGCAAATCTTTTTTTAACCTGCATTGTTTAAAGTAACATTAATTTATTTTATTTTTTTTAAACATTTAAAAGAATGCGTTTTAAACAAAAATTGATTTTCTCCATGAAAAATATTAAGTAAAAGCTGTTTAAAATTAATTGAAACTAACAGGAAATGCAGACTGCATACATTAGCCTGAATAATTAATTGTCTGACAGAGGGCATGCCCCAAAAAACAGTTCAATTTCTGAATTACATTTTTATACTTGAAGACCATCATTAGAAAAAAGAAAATACAGTGCATCTCTCTATCGCGCTCTCTCTCTTGCTCTCTCTCTCTCTCCCAGTTTTTCATTCACCTTTCCCTCTTTCAGATTTTTCCTTATGTTCTCTTCACTTTTTTGCTTATCTTCTTCTTCTAATCTATCGCCTTTCTTCTCTCTCTTTTTACCTCCTTTTCTCTTGCATTGTTACCTTCATATCCCTGTAACTTTCACTTGAGATACGTTTTTTTTATTACTCTAACTTTGTCTCTTCTATTTTACTGCACTAAACAAATCTTCTCTCCTCCTCCTTTTGGCTGTTCTTGTACAATCCCCTGCTTCCCTACTTGTTACCTTGTGTTTATCTATTTTCCCTCCTGTTTCTCTCATTTGTCGCCCTCCCCCCTTCTGCTCTCTCTTTCTCACTATCCCTAACCCTGTTTTTTTCTCCTCTCTTGCTTCTCCCCTTTTCCCTCCCTTGTTTGTCTCGGTATCTCCCCTTCCTTTCTCTCTTTCTACCCCCCACGGTTCTCTCTATTTACTGCTTTGCTTCTATCTCTTAACCTCCCCTGCTTCTTTTTTTCGTTCTTTCTTTCTTTCTTTCTTTCTTTCTTTCTTTCTCTCTCTCTCTCTCTCTCTCTCTCTCTCTCTCTCTCTGTCTCTGTCTCTGTCTCTGTCTCTCTCTCTCTCTCTCTCTCTCTCTCTCTCTCTCTCTCTCTGTCTCTCTGTCTCTCTGTCTCTCTCTCTCTCTGTCTCTCTCTCTCTCTCTCTCTCTCTCTCTCTCTCTCTCTGTCTCGCTCTCTCTCTGTCTCGCTCTCTCTCTGTCTCGCTCTCTCTCTGTCTCGCTCTGTCTCTGTCTCTCTCTGTCTCTCTCTCTCTCTGTCTCTCTCTCTCTCTTCACTCTCTCTCTCTTCACTCTCTTCTCTCTCTCTCTCTTCACTCTCTTCTCTCTCTCTCTCTTCACTCTCTTCTCTCTCTCTCTCTTCACTCTCTTCTCTCTCTCTCTCTTCACTCTCTTCTCTCTCTCTCTCTTCACTCTCTTCTCTCTCTCTCTCTCTTCACTCTCTTCTCTCTCTCTCTCTCTTCACTCTCTTCTCTCTCTCTCTTCACTCTCTCTCTCTTCACTCTCTTCTCTCTCTCTCTTCACTCTCTTCTCTCTCTCTCTTCACTCTCTTCACTCTCTCTCTCTTCACTCTCTCTCTCTTCACTCTCTTCACTCTCTCTCTCTTCACTCTCTTCACTCTCTCTCTCTTCACTCTTCCTAACCCTGTTACAAACTCTCACAACCTCTTACCTCTATTTACTTCTCTTCTTTTATTTTATTTTCTCTCTTCTCTTTTCTTTTTTGCTTCCCTTACTTCTCTCCATCTTCCTCATTGGCTTCTTTCTTTTCCTGTTCCCTGTCTCCCTGCTTATTTCTCTCTTCTTTTTCCTGCCTTTGCTCCTTTCCCAATAGTTCTTGGGGACACTTACAATATTCCTATCGACCCCAGAGGTAAGCAGTGTAATACTCCTAGCTGTTCACATGTGCCATTCCACCAATGTGTACAATTATCTGCATCTATTACCATTATAACGGAACCTCTGGCAATGAGGGTGTTAAGCCATATTGTATGTTTGTGTCATTCTGGATGAATGTTTGGGGGTTCTTGGTTTGTGCTTTTAAAAATATATATGTCTTCATGTTGTTATTGTCCTTTACCACCTACCCGAGTAGGCCATCCCACACATAGTATTTAGCTTGAGCAGTAGAGTGCAGTGTTGCCTCACTGCTAGCACATGTACAGGGTCTGGACAAAATAAACACAGCATGAAAATGGAGTATAACTTTGAAATAAGTAAAACACATTGTAAACCAGCTGCAAAGGTGAGTGATATTAGCTTGCCTATTCGCAGTAATAGTCAATTATAGAAGACAATTGACGCTTTGCTAATTGCCTCTTAGTTGGTGCCTGATTTGCAGGTGTATCTGTGAAAAACCTGTAAAATTATTTGATATGTTAAGGAGAATAGCCTGGAAAATAATGCCAGAATATGCCAAACGTACAGCCTGCATCAGCAAAGAGGAAGAGTGGTCAAAAGTTGAAGATCAGTATCTAGGATAGGTGGACACTTCACAAGATAGTTACTAAGTGCCACAGTTATCACGGAACTGACTCGGCAGCACTGTGACCAGTGAGCATCGTGAGCTTCACAAAGCAGGGATTTATACCACAGCTGACATTCCACATTTCATACATCTGATTTTACTTTTTGAGAAAGCCAAAGCATGTGGTCAACCCACAATGTCTGACAACTGAAGGAATTTCTTCATGAAGGATGGTGCAGTATCCCACCACAGATAGTTCAGGGCTTATGATAGCATTCAAGGAAATATTGAAGTTGTTCTGAAGGTAAATGGTGGGCCTACTCCTTATTAGGCACTTGATATTAATATATTATGAGGTGTTTATTATTTTGTCCACCCCTGTAGTCAGTCATGTGAAAAGTGAATGTGTCATTATATAAAATATTCATTTTTTCATGTGAGTGGAAATGTTGTGTTTCCTCTGTATGTCCCTATGAGTTTATTTTTATTGAATTTTTTGCCTTTTTTCTAATTAGATGGTTCTTAAAGCCCTTTTAGACCTGGCTTTCAGCCAAACCATCCTTGATGATCTCATTAGTGTGGAAACAAATAGCTCAACTGGAGGCAGATGCTCTCATCTTTTAAATTGAATTTGAATAAAAAAAATACACTTGCTCCTCTTGTTATGGCATGACAGAGATCTTTTAAGATCGTATTCAGCTGCCTGTCCCCAGATCAGACCACAATAGACCTGTCTGCCTTCACAAATGCTTTCTCAATGAAGCCTGCCAGTTCAAGACTTGCCCCTACCCCATGCACTTTAGCTTAAATCCACTTTCCTGCCACACCCTACTCCAGATCATATCAGGCCCACCTCTGCCATTATTTTAGATTTAAAACTTCTCCCCATATAAGTTGTATGTGTTTATTTTTACACTCCCTTATATTAGCCAGTATCACGTCTGTTAATAGATAGTTTCTTCTATCCATGCTTAAATGTTTCTCTCCATTTATGACTGGTAAGGACGTATAAGATTTAGAAATATTATGTCCTCTCTGCTCATTATGTTCCTTTTATCTGCTTTTTTCCAGAGACTAGCTCCACTGCCAGCAGCTACAGCTCAGAGTTCAGCCGCCGTCTACTTAGCACCTATATCTGTGAGTATAGTGAGCTGTGAGCAGGGGACCATATCGAGGAGCTCTCAGTAATATATGTGTCTCTTGCAGCATATGTCTCTACTCCTCTTTTTTTATATCCTTTTCACTCTTTCTTTCTCTTTTGCATTTTCTTTCAATTAGTTTTTTTCCCCCTTTTTCTCTTTCTATCGGTTTCTCTTTTTTTCACTCTTTTTTTCACTATTTTTTCCCCTTTTATTTACCCCTTTTCCTTAATCATCTATCTACCTTCTGCATAGTTCATGCCTCCATTATGCATTTCTACATTTTCTTTGTCTCTATGTCCAGTGCACAGTTAATATCTCCCTCTTTCGGACAGGTAAAGTTCTGGGGAACCTGCAGCTGAAGCTCCTTTCCAAGTCCAAGGTGTATGAAGATCTGGCTCTGGGGGCAATCTTCCTGCACAACAACTACAATTATATCCTCAAATCACTGGAAAAGTAAGGGCCACAGGGTCAAGCTGTCTCTGTGCAGACAAAAATATTTGTTTTTACAAATGTACTACTTCTATATTTAGATCTTGGATTTGGATCTCATTTTTACCCAAATTTTGATTGTGTTTTATGAATAAAGCTATTATTCTCTCAACCAGTTTCCAAGCTGCTATCACAAAATAAGGGTATATATATATATATATATATATATATATATATATATATATATATACCATTCTTATTTTTAAGATTAGTTATAAAACCACCAATATAGTCATCTTTGAGACTGGTTGCTCATACACAAACAACAGTATCTCCATCAAGAGCAGCAATTACTGATGGACAACAAGACACCATACAGATCTTGTGATTAAATACCTTATAAACACTGAGGTAAACCGAGGTGAGCATATTACCAATACAAGTCTATTCATCTATCCAGCACTACTTGATAATCTACACTAGGAAAGTCTGCACTTTTTCTCTACCCCCCTCTTATTTTTTAGTGTTCTCATCGGACATTACAGTGAACATGTCCTACTAAAAGCAGCGCCCCCCTATATATTCTTATTTATAGATACAGTGGTTACATTGACTTGTACCAGTCCCACCAACGTAAAGGAATTTTTGACATTCAAACCTTATCTCTCACGACACGACAGCGATTGGTGAATGCATGATATTCTAATCCAATCGCTATAGCCACCATTGGGACTCTGTACCAAAAATCTATTACATCTGTGCAGGGTTCACTTCTAGTTGTTTGTGTTTTTGAAGGGTGTAGGTTTCAACTCTGGGTGTCCTTGCAGGCTGGAGGTTCTGGCTCTGGGTGCCTGGATTACTTGACAGGAGGTATTGCTGAGGATCTCTCCTGCATGGGGGGTGCCCTCTAAAAGAAGTTTAGCTGTGTGTTTCTGTAAGGAGTATACTTCCATCTGAGAATATTCCTGCTGGGTGGAGGCTGTAGCTTAAGGTCTCTCTCATTGTGAAGGTTGTATTGGGTCTCCTTGCTATGTGGGGATTTCAGAGTTGGGTTTCTTAACAAGGATCTTAGTTATTGTTCTTTCTTGGGTGGTGGTTCCAGCCATGAGTCTCCCTGCGTGGCTGTATTCAGGGTGTGGTCTCCAGGCTGGATTGTAAATTCCAGTTCTGGGTCTCCTTTCAGGGTGGAGATTCTGATTTTGTATGTTCCTGCTAGGTGGTATTCTAGCTAGTATGGCAGTTATACCTACCTATCTGTCAGCTGGGTTGGGATTCTTGCTGAGGGCCTCTGTGCAGATGAAGGTTCTGGTTTTGTGTGTTATTGATGAGTGGGTTTCTGGCAGGCGACCTGTTATTTTGGAAATTCAGCATTTGATCACTTTGACAGAGTGGTGATTCTGGTTGTTGGTCACTGAAAGAATGGGGGGGGGGTGCCTCTGAACTTTTCTTGTTGGTGGTTCTAGCTCACAGTTTGTGTGTCTTGGTCTCCCAAGGTCGGAGCTCATGCAATTGGTTGCTGTAACTCAGAAGAACCCAGACAGTCTGTACAGAGAACATATTGAACAGCAGATTCAGACCTATCAACGCAGGTAATTCATCCATATGTTGTGTAACAAATAGTGTTATCTTATTTCCACACATGTACACCTCTCTGATGTTTCTATGTCTATAACCCTGCAGTTGGCTGAGAGTAATTGATCATGTGAGTGACCGAAACATGCCACCCCTGCTAGGAGCAAAGGTAACAATATGTAAAATGAGAACTTGAATATTTAACCCATGCATTTATACAAATAATGTACTGAGCTAATCTAGACATGCACCCCCATGCTCGCTGTACATTTGGACTTCTGTACCTTCCTAATCTATGAAATGTATGTCTGGGGGATTCTAGTTCTGTAGTGCAAAGGAGACTTGCTAGGCATTTTGGTTCTGGCCTACCCTTAGGGTCCTCTACAGTCTGCTATGCTTCAGAGATTGTCTCCCCTATAACGGGAACAAGCAAGCTAAAACCCAAGAGCCTCGGAAACATCATGAAGTGTGTGCTATTAAAGCGCCACTATGGTCAAAAAATTAAAATCGACCATTCTAAGCAAAATGTTTTAGAATGTAAAAAATATACAATCTTTTGATGAAGCTAGTTTCTGTCTTCAAACTGCCTTGTTCTTTAACAAATTTTCTGCAAAGAACTCTATCAGATTTGAAGGCCTTTTTTATGCAAACACAGAACGTCCTTGAAGTAGGAATCCAACCACAGTTTGATTAAGATATGCACTTGTAGGCAGATCACCCTTGTGCTTTTATATTCTTTCTGTGTTGGCCTTCTCATTTTCTGCGAGACTATATTCAGAATGAGGATTTTCTGAACATGTGATTGTTCCTCCACACTCTGTTCTGTGTCGAGGGCCGATATAATTCACAAACAATTTGTTACACCTGAAAAGCTTTTTATACAGCTGTGCTGTTGTGGAATTTGCCATTTTAAGTTCCAGTGATCTACTTCCTGAAGTTGGAGGAGATTCTGTTTACGCAGGAAATTTGTATCTGCACATTGGGAAGCGAGCCGATATATATTTATGAGTTATAATGGAAAGTCGTTTTGTTTTTTTAATAGAAGAACAAACCATGTTGAGCAGAAGCTGCAAGGAGCAAGTTTAGTAAAGGAAATGAAGGCCTTCAAAAAAGAATTGTATATAAAAGTTAAAAAAAAAAACTATGATTTATTCATTTTACTTTTGTACATTATAAAGTTGTATTATTCAAAACAACATATAGAAAATGAAAAATTATGACAGTGGTTCTTCAGTTAGGCATATCTCTGTTTTTATTTATACATCAATATAGACACAGCCCTTTCCATACCTTCTGTTCTCTATTTGCAGCTGAAAGATAAGGAGCGGCAGATGATAAAAGAACGTTTTAAGGTAAGATTTGGGATGCTCTAATTTGCTGATAGTATCTTTGTTGTATAGAAATGATAAATGGATTCAAAATTCATGACATGGCCATGAGATGTGTTGTGGAGACTGCAGATGCAAAGTCACTGAAATTAGCATGATTTCTTTCTTCTCCATATGCAGGGATTTAATGATGGATTAGAAGAGATCTGTAAAATCCAGAAGTCCTGGGCCATCCCAGACAAGAGGCAGCGGGAGCGTATCCGGCAGGCACAGAAGAGCCTTGTGCAGGAGGCATATGGAGCATTCTTACACAAGTAAGAGAGGGGTTGTGTGATTATCTTGTCTTGTAGACCTCTCGTGGCTTTTTCTTTCTTTCTCTCTCTCTCTCTCTCTCTCTCTCTCTCTCTCTCTCTCTCTCTCTCTCTCTCTCTCTCTCTCTCTCTCTCTCTCTCTCTCTACCTACCTTCGTTTTTGCCTTTGCTTTCCCACTGTCTCCCTCTTGTTACTTTTTCTGCCATCTATATTTTTTCATACTGTCTCTCTCCCTTTTCTGCCATCTTAGTCTTTTCCTTCCTTGCCATCTATCCCTCTTTCCTTTCCACTATATTTCCATCTCTACTTCTCCCACCATATCCCCCTGCTTCCCCCTCTCTATCATCTCATTCCCTTCTTTTTTGTCTTTCCCTGCAGCAGTTTCACTCTTTGCCTTTTTATTGTGATCTTGTTCTCTCTGTTCTTTGCAGCTTCACAGTCTCTTTTTTCTTTTACACTAGATCTATCTCTTTCCATTTTCTGCAATCTCCATCTTCTGCCTTTCCCTTCCCAGACACACACACACACACTCTCTCTCTCTCATCCGCTCTCGCTCTCTCTGGCTCTCACTGGCTCTCTCTATCATCTTCTTCTCTGCTTTTTTAACTACTGACTTACGTTCTTGTCTCACCTCTTTCTGCAGGTATGGCACTGGTGTGAATTTTACCAAGAACCCTGAAAAATACATCAAATACTCTGTGGACCAGGTCGGTGATATGATCGAGCGGCTGTTTGACACCTCGGCGTGATTAATGCTGCTATGTGTATATATAATATAAATATTCTCCCAGCCCGACTCCTGTATATAAAACAATAAGTGGACCCAATAAAAATAACCGTCTTCAACTTGCTGAGTCTCTCTCTGATGTAGTGTAGAAGGATCAGGCTGTGTCTGTCCACTCCCAACCCTGGACAGGCCAAGGTCTCTGCTGCACACCACTAACCAGACCCGAGGAGGCCAGGATCTATGTCTCAGTGTCAATGTGAGGTTCAAGACCTGTTCGAACCGGGGCTAAAGGACCCTTCTGGCTAAGTCTAGCAGATAAGAAAATTCACCAGAAGTGGAGTAACATCAGGCTAGCAGGGTCAAGGATAGATAGCTAGGCAAGATGGTACTCGGGGCGGGGGGGGGCGGGGGGGGTAAAGTGAGATCTCACTCCCACAAACAACTGACACTGCAGGGTTGTACTCAGAATATGCAAGCTTGCAACGTACTATTTTTAGAATGTGAACCTAGCAGACTAGGAACAGAAGGGGGCAATCACTGGTCGCAAACAGGAAGCTTAAATAGGCAGAGGTGGCTGGGGGAAGATGATGTTGAGGAAATTTAAATTTATAGAAGGAAGTGGCTGCACATATGGTAAAGCAGGGTTTGTTAGACTCAGGGTCTGCTAAGTATTGATGATTCGGTCTGGGGTGCGGAGACCCTGAATTCTATCCACTGGGGTGCTGCTGATCTACAGTGCCTTGGAAAAGTATTCTCCCCCCTTGGCATTTTTTGTGTTTTGTTGCCTCACAACCTGGAATTAACATGGATTGTTTGAGGATTTGCATCATTTAATTTACAGAACAGAAGATGTTTTTTTTTTATTGTGAAGCAAACCACAAACAGGACAAAAATAACAGAAAAAGTCAATGTGCATAACTATTCACCCCCCTAAAGTCAATACTTTAAAGAGCCACCTTTTGCGGCAATCACCGCTCCAAGTCGCTTTCGATAAGTCTCTATGAGCTTGCCACATCTTACCACTGGGATTTTTGCTCGTCCCCCTTGCAAAACTGCTCCAGTGCCTTCAAGTTGGATGGTTTGTGCTTGTGAACAGCAATCTTTAAGTCTGACCACAGATTTTCTTTTGGATTGAAGTCTGGGCTTTGACTAGGCCATTCCAACACATTTCCATGTTTCCCCTTAAAGCAGTGTGTTTGGGGTCATTGTCCTGCTGGAAGGTGAACTTCCGTACTAGCCTCAAATCACGCACAGAGTGGTACAGGTTTTGCTCAAGAATATCCCTGTATTTAGCACCATCCATCTTACCCTCAACTCTGACCAGTTTCCCAGTCCCGGCTGCTGAAAAACATCCCCACAGCATGATGCTGCCACCACCATGTTTCACTGTGGGGATGGTGTTCTTTGGGTGATGTGCTGTGTTGCAGCTCTGCTTTTTCTGCTGCTTCTGGCAGCCTCACACTCCGCTCACCTGCTCCTCCTGGCGGCCTCCTTGCTGCCTCACTGCTCCTCCTGGCGGCCTCCTTGCTGCCTCACTGCTCCTCCTGGCGGACTTCCTGCTGCCTCACTGCTCCTCCTCACGCACCGTTGCTGCTGCTGGCAGCCCCACACGCTCCCTGTTGCTCCTCATGCTCCACTGCTGCTCCTGTCGGTTCATCACGATCCACTGCTGCTCCTGGCAGTCCCGCACGCTCCTCTGCTGCTCCTTCCAGTCCTGCACGCTCCTCTGCTGCAGCCACTTGTGCTCCGTTGCTTCTCCTCCTGCTGCTCCTGGCAGCCCCTCATGCTCCGCTTCTGCTCCTCCTGCATCTCCTGGCGGCCTCACGCTCCTCCTGCTGCTGGTGGTCTCACACCCCTCCCTGCTGCTCCTTGCAGCCTTACGTTCCACTGCTGCTCCTCCTGCTCTACCTAGTGGCCTCGCGCTCCATTCTCCTGGCAGCTCCTCACACTCCACTCCTCTTGCCGCTCCTGGCAGCCTCGCTACTCGTCCTGGCGGCCTCACACTACACTGCTGCTCCTCCTGCATCTCCTGGCAGCCTCATGCTCCGCTCTCCTGGCAGCTCCTCGAGCACCGCTCCTACTGCCACTCCTGAGAGCTCCTCACTTTATTCTCCTCCTGCCGCTCCTGGCAACCTCTCTGCTCCTTGTGCCGCTCCTGGCCTCACTCCTTCCTCCAGGCAGCTCCTACTGCTCCTGGTGCCCCTCATGCTCCCCTGCTGCTCCTGGCGCCCCTTCACGCACTGCTGCTGCTCCTTCTGCTGCTCCTGGCGGCCTCACGCGCTGCTGCTCCTGGCGGCCTCACGCGCCACTGCTCCTCCTGCTGCTCCTGGTGGCCTCACGCTGAACTGCTCCCCCTGCTGCTTCTGGCGGCCTCACGCTCTTCTCTCCTGGCAGATCCTCCAGCTCCACTCCTCCTGCCGCTCCTGGCAGCTCCTCACGCTCCACTGCTGCTCCTGACAGCCTCACTGCTCCTGCTGCTCTCGGCTGCTGCTCACCTGCCACTCCTGCTCCTGGAAGCCCCTCACGCTCTTGTTGCTGCTTCCGACTGCCCCTCACATTCCGCTCCTCTTTCTGCTCCTGGCAGTTCCTCATACATTAGATGATGCACATCGTGGCCACTCAAGAGGGCTCAGTTCTAGCTGTTCCTTAAAAAAAGGTATTGCTGTCCTATCCCTCTCAGCAGCGATAAGGTTCTCATGCTTATCTCCTAGGTAGTTTGCTTTCTTACAGAAATTACACCATTCCCTAAGTATTTCAGAAAGCATGGTTTAATATAGACTCTCACAGCATTTCAAAAACAACTACACAAAAGGATTTCTCTACAGTTACCTCATGGTGAGCCGAACACATTCAAAACCCCCGCCCAGATTAGCATCACCTAATAATAGCTATGCCTCCTGGGATATGTTGTCGGCTGCCTGAAGAGGGGCCAGTCAGGGGACAGGAAAAACTGTGTGCTTGGCCTGACCAGCTTGAGGGTGGATCACTGGGCCGCACCCACACAGAATCAGAAAGGTCAAACAGAACAAAATGGCCTGTAATTACCACAACGTCCTGCAGTGACATCTTGTGGACAAGAAATGGACTTATGTGTCCTTTCTGCAAGAGCAAGAGCCCTATATGACACAGGCTGGTTTATTTTATACAACTATGCTTTAAAACATGACAGTATATTAGTTAAGGGTAAACCGATCTTCACAAGCACTCCCCCTGCGACTCAGCAAGGAGGGGCTCAATCTCCCAGGATTGCCCCTGATGAGCTGGCTGCTCAGTTCATGTGTAAGCCCTTGTCGGTTGTTGTTCCCAGGCGTTAAATTGTATCACAGGTATCCAGGGGTTGCATGGAACAACTTACTCTTACGTCCCCATTTGTAATCTAAAAGGGGAGTGGGAGTTGCACCAGTGGTGACAACAGAGCAACAGTCCCAGCGGAATCCGTGCTAGATAGCCACTTCTGGAGTGACCACAAAGGATCAGTCATCTGCTCAATATCCAAAGGTAAGAGCAGTTGAACAATGTGCCCTTCTGGGTCAGGAGCCTGTATATACTCCTGTGGGGCAATAGAACCCAAGGTCAGTAGGGACTCAACAAGCTTGACCTCCTGTCCCGTATCATGAACCTGCACAGTCTCTGGTAGGCTTGCAACCCACGTCAATGGGGCATCCCTCAGGTTCATAGGGCCGATGTCCTTCCTTGACTGTCGCACATTCTCAGTCATGCAAGGCAGGTTCTGGGGGTTAACCTGTTCTGCTGAATCTCTGATTGGGATCAACTTCTACGGTGACCCCAAAGGATAAACTAGTTGTACAGAGCTCAAAGGCAGGGGCAGTGAAACAGACTGTCCTGCTAAATCCAAAGCAAAATTGTAATCCGTTGGGGAAAAAGTAGCGAATAGTCCCAGGTACTCAGGGCCTTGACCCTCCCCTGATCTTGGATCCATCTCTGGTTCTCCAACCATCTCCATTGGATGGCATTCCTCCAGCTGCTTGCTGTCTACCACACTTCTATCTAGGTGCTACTGTGCACTGTTGCTCCACTTTGGACTTGCATTTGTTGCGGTTTTCTCGGCTTCCACTGTCGCTAGTTTACAATTGGCTACCAGCAAAACCTCTCCTCTCGCCTTGGCTGTAGCGATCAGGTCTTCTGGCACCTCTTGGTCCACCTCTTCCGCTCGGCAAGCGATAAGCCAGTGGTCCATGGCAACATCCTCCCAGACCACTTCCTCCAGCAATTCTGTGCTCTCTGAACATGGACAATTATCCTGTAGGCTTCAAGCACCTTGCGTTGCCAGGCTGTGTCTTCTTAATCCTCATCTGATTGGTGGGGCTCTTCAAAGTACTTGAGCCAGGTCCCAAGTGCCCCACCTCCTCACTGTTTGCTCCAAGCGTGCAGGAGCTCTCTGTCTCCACTGGGGATAGAAGCTCCACGTCCACAGGAACTGAGGTATAGCAGTTATGTACCTCTCTCCAACCCTCCAGGACCTCCTGAATAATTATTTCCAGCAGGGTCACCAACTTATCCCTCATCCTAAAATGAGACATCTTAGCCCTACACTTTTGGAACCTACAGTACACCTCGTCTTCCTCAGCTGCGGATAACCTGGGACCAGGGACTAGGACTGGGATGATCTCCACTCTGCAGTGCTCATTCTCTGCTCTTAGCTCATCCAATATGTCTTTGATGGTAGCCATCCTTGCTGCTGGCTCTTGGACTGAGATCCCAACACTTCCACCAGTTTGTGAAAATCCCAGATAGGGGCGCTATTCAGCTCCAACACTTCCTGCCTTTGCGCTACAGGAATCCCCTTCTTACAGCTGTCAATTTTCTCACAAGGAATGGGCCTCTCGGTGACCAGCAGTCATATCAGGATCAATAGCATATCAGGAACACAGGTTTAGCATAGCAACGTGATTTCTAGCATAGCAAAATAATAAAAGCCTTCCCTCTTAGAGAAATTACACCATTCCATATGTATTCCAGAAAGCATGGTTTAATATGGACTCTCTCACAGCATTTCAAAAACAGCAACTACACAAAATGATTTCTTTACAGTTACCTCATGGTGGGACGAACACGTTCAAACCCCCCACAAAGATTAGCATCACCCAATAATAGCCGTGCCTCCTGGGGTATGTCGTCGGCTGCCTGATGAGGGGCCAGTCAGGGGACAGGAAAAACTGTGGGCTTGGCCTGACCGGCTTGGGGGTGGATCAGTGGGCCTCACTCACAGAGAATCAGAGAGGCAAACGGAAACAAAGAGCCTTTAATTACCAGAACATCCTGCAGTGACATCTTGTGGACAAGAAATGGAATTTCTGCAAGAGAAACAGCTCTATATGACACAGTCTGGTTTATTTTATTTAACTATCCTTTAAAACATGACAGTATATTCGTTAAGGGCAAACTGATCTTCACACCCCTCGCCTCCCGAGCCATGCCATTCCATAAACGTGCACTTTAAACACAGTGCCATACAATATCACTATGTTCCCTTTGCATGCAGAGCCATATCATACCATAACGTACCCCTCGCATGCCGAGCCTTATCATTCCATAACTTACCACTCCCATGCAAAGCTTTGCCATACTATAACATTCCCCAGGAATACCGAGCCTTACCATTCCATAAACGTACCCCTTGCATGTTGAGTCATGTTGCCCCTTGCAATCTATTGCTCTTCATTCAACTTTGACCATCACGTACATATAGCCTACCAATGAAATCAGTAGGCATTCCAGGGTTTCCCAATCCAATGATCTCCTTACCTACTACTTTGTACGTTTTGGCCTCTAATCGGGTTAGGACGACATAGCTAAAAATGCCATACCTCAAGCTTCTATAACTAGAGAGAAAGCCCCAACTACAACTAATACTTCTTTATTTATTGTTGTGAGCTTGAAGCATAGAGAGGAAACACAATGCATTAAAACTATTTCCTATTCAGTATCTGGGATAGAGTCACTTACTAACTGCCATCTTGAAGTGCTGTGCTGTTGTGGGTTGTAAAGGACACAGTGACAGTTGAAAAGTGAAGGAGGCCTCCTTCCAGGGAATCCCATAACACCAATACACAGAAACCCACAGAGGAGAGGACCCAGTGGGATCTATTCATTGGCTGGTCCAGCTGGTCCCTCCTCTTGACACCACTTCCCTCTGGTCACATGACTTGCATTTTTTGCCTGTAAGCCACTGAAACTGACTGTCAGCTGTTTAATTACTCAGTAGTTGTTGAAATTCCTTTCATCTAGTTAATTAACAGTTGCTTGAAAGATCAGGCAACGACAAAAATGCATTGACATCACTAATGAGGTTTAGAGTTACTTAACCGGAGAGAGGTTGTGACAAACCAAGCACATCATTTATATTTTTATCATAATTTTATAATTGCTGAGCTAGATACCCACAGCCCTTTATCTAGAGTTTGCACTGGCCCTTTAACAGTAGTGTGTTTGATTAATGTGGGAGAGGGGTCCTAACTCCTTGAAATATGCAGACAAATGGGTAAATCATTATCAACCATAACAGAAATGAATTAGCACATTGTAACAGCAATTAACACGTTGTTCGACTAATTAACATATTATACCACTGAATAACAATGACAGTTTAGTAGATAAAAAGAACCAATAATAAAACACTTTGTTAAAACTTAGTGTCCAGTTTTGCAGCATTAAAGAACCCCTGTAGTTTGAGGAAAATGTCCCATGTTTCTGAATTATATAACAAACAAGCAACATTAGCAGATGGGTAAGCCATAAAAAGAAATCAATATAGCAGATTTGCTTGTATCATGGATGCTTCTATCTTTTGTAGTCTATTTAAGGGATATCCTACTGCAGATTATTCTCTATTCCTATTATCAAGTGCCACATTATAGGGAAAGTTTTGCACAAAACTGAATAGAGATGTTAGCACTTTATAAGTAAAGAGTATTACACATTATGTAGTGCAGAGTTTATTGGTACAGTAATTAAATTACACTATGACAATGCAGTTATACATATTTGATCTAAAGGGCGGTGAAGTCCCTTTCCCTGAGTCAGCAAGTTTAAGTACGTGAATGATACTTTTCTTTTACAAACTGAGGAGGTGATTAAGATTAAAAGGTTAATGGGGACAAGGAATGGAGAGAAGTTTATTCCTGGCAAGTTCTACTATGTAAGAGCAAGAAGACGGAGTAGGAGAAGTATTTGAGAATAGGCTACATAGGAACAGGACAATTCATGATGTGAGAGGTTTGGTATCAGCTCATGCCCCAGCTGATTGCTAATACACTATAAAGCAGCAGCAATCAGAAGTGGGTGGGTTGGCTACTGGTATGTTTCATTTCAGAGGTAAGGTGACAATTTGGGGAGCAGCAGATTGCGGCATGTTTCATATTATCTGCATCCTTCATTCCTCATAGGTGTCTGTTCCTATTGAGAACAAAGGCATTAAATGGCAATTGTATATTGGGAAAAACCTTAGATATTTGTGAGGTTTATAATAACTTAACTATATTAGCAGTTGTGTAAGCACTGGGCATAAAAGACAATCTTTAGGTACAATCTTTATTTTAGTAAGCACTTCTTGTGTTTGCCATGTTTGTTTTCCAAACATGGCACTTTTTTATTATCTATTCAAAAGTGACAGGAGGAGAGCTTGGTAAAGACAGGGAAAGGCATTTTTGTATGTATTGGCCGATTCCCATAAGTGTATGAGCCTTGCTTGCCATGCTCTGTAACTGCCCCTTGTACATTGAAAAGGAAGTCTATAATGACAGCTTCCATGCACTAGCAGAATCTGCTAAAATGCTTGTATGCCCATAACTTACATAGCTGCTAATGTTGTTATTTTGTTGTACACATCACAAAAAGTTTTTGCTAATCTACTTCAAAACACCACTGAACAGCTATATTCATTTATTTTAAACTTTATAGAAACTTTAGCACATCATCAAGTCAAGTTCTTCATAAGAGCATACTCTAAATATGGCACCTCAGTTGTCCTTTAAGATGAATCCTATAATCTCCCACAGTGAGTGACAAGTTTATTGATGTCAGAGCTTGACCTGTTAATTTGTTGCCACCACTCAATCTCAACGCCTCCAGAGAGTATCTATTGGCCCAGTTTTACGGCCGTGTGGTTGTCAGGGATACATGGTTATTTTTTGTTTTTCTGTGCCCCCTGGCTATGGATGTGGAGAGGGAGTGTGATGTGTTGTGCTGTGAAGCAGTATTATTTATAAGTTACCCCAGAGTTTTGTTGTGGGCTGTTTACATGGACAGAGGAGAGCACGAGGACATGGGGATGTACATGAGATAAACAGCATTATCTAAAAAGGAAATACGCAATATTCTGAACAGGACATACAGCTGTACATTTCTTAGGAAACAATTTAAAACCATAGATGATAACCAGCATTTTATAAAATTAATTTAATTGAAAAAAACATTTCCTACAGTATTTAAGCCCATCTGATCCACTCTTCAAGACAATTGTTTCCTAAGAAATGTACAGCTTCACAGCACAACACATCACACTCCATCTCCACGTGGAGTACTGGCTAAAATTCCTAAAACTTTCATTTCCTCAATCCTTCACAAGTGTAGAGACTGGAGTATCTTTAAATATTTAGCATAATTTCAAAACCACTTGGAGTGCTCTAATTATACAGCTTACATTGTTTATTTTGTCATTTATACCTATATCTGTTCATATAGCAAATATGTCAGTATAAACCAGCATGTATATATTATGGTTTATCACTACAAGAAGCAGAGATACAGATATCCACTGCACATTGATGTATCTATATACTTTTAATTCATCCCACAGATCAGTGTGTACGCTCCAGCTACATTGTTATATACCTGCTCACTTATTACTATTGTACAAGCGGCTGTATTATTATTACTTTATACTCAAAACCAACAGATTCATATCCCTTGCACGTTATCCATATCCCTCGCTGTAATGTACCGTACATATCTGTCTGAGTCAGTCATCATAAAGAACACATTATTTATGTATTACACCTACAAATACCCCACTTTTCCCTGTATATAGGGTTAACTACATACTACCTGTATCTACTACCTATCTATTCATTTTAAGACTACACTATCCACACAAATGACAGACTTGTCCAGATGTTTTTAATCTATTTATTTATTCAGCCATATATTTAATGTCTTCTGTGTATCTATTAAGTTGAGTTTATTCTGTATATTTACTCTCTACATGTACTATGTTGATTTTTAGGTATACAAATGTACATTTATATATATATGTACATTGAGTAGTTTGCTTGTTTTCCATGTGTGGGACTTTTTAATGTATCTTGCTCATGAAACATATTGTATATGTCGTTATACAGATATTCAGATCATTGAGAAAGCCACATTTCATAGTGGCGAAATGCACTTTCTTGACATGGTTGTATTATTAACCCTATGATTACCTGATCCTGATTCATATTATAATTCACCAGCATAGTAACACTATGATTGTGGTAAAACAATTGTGAACAAACATAGGTTCACAAATGTGAACACATATATATAGATATAAACACCCCCATCGTGTATTGTGTATTCCTAGAGGAGCAAACTGAATGACAGAAGCAACAGAAGTACCAACTATAAGGCAACTATACATTGGGAAGCGTTGGAAATACCTCATGTGGTGAGGTTGCTCAAGGTGAGGGTTATACCTCTGTCGGTACAGACTGGGATAGAGGGACTGTATGAAATTGTGGTTATCTGCACTGGGAATTTGTGTGCTCTCTCCTATCCCTCTTGTTTTTCTATCTAGTATTTTACACACATTGGTGAACTGTGTCATCCACAAGAACAGCTGCACAACTGTCAGAGACCTATATACCCCGAAACATTAACTACATTTTTAGACGTTTACCGTATATTCCACCAGTCATGTTATGGATCATTCTACTATAAACATATAAAGGTACACTGGTGGAGCGCCACAGATCAAATACAGGAAGATCCACTCCCTGAGTCTACATTATTCCGTATTTGTCGCTCAGTTGTGTCTAACTCTCGGTGACCTCATGGACTGTAACACACCAGGCTCATCTTTATGTTTATGGTAATTTTGATACACTTGGTTTTCATGGCAGAAATACTGGAGTGGGTTGCCAATTCTTTCTCCAGTTGGCACAGTATACAGCTCCTGGTATTCTTAGGTGGTCTCTCATCCAAGTGCTGACCAGGCCAAACCCTGCTTGGTGTAAGATATGGCTTATACAGTGATCATTTTTAAACATTTTGCCTTTAATAAGTGTATATTATAAAATATATGTAGTTGTATAAATCTTTATTTTTATATATATATTTAAATTCGAGGTGTGACTATCTATTCCATTCATACTATAACAAAGGCTTATGCCTGGGGTTGTTTATGGGTAAACAAAAGAGCAGTTGGGTGTGGTGGACTGGTTCATCTATCATATAGACAGCATAATGGGGGTCTCTTGACTAGAGTGTTTATATGTAAACAAGGGGACATCTGTGTGTGTGAGATTCCCATCTATGGAGTTGTTATGGAGTTGTTATGGAGTTTGGGGGAAGGTGAGATGATTTCAGTGAGATGTACAGTCACATATCAAGGGGGAGTGTCCAAGAAAGATATTCAAAAGCCCAGAGAGTTTAGTCAGTCGGTCTGGAAGTCTAAGTCTGGAAGTCTAGGAGTGTGTGTGTCCATGAGGAGGTGTCCAGAAGAGCCATCCAGAGGAGTGCCCAGCTGAGCAGAAGCCATGCCGTGGTGTGACCTGAGGCCTAAACACATGGGGCCTCATTCAATTGCGATTTGGCCAATTGAATAGGGCTCTAAATAAGCACATGGCATATTTTTTTTAAATAAGTTTTTAGTTAGTGAAGACCTTGCTTTTGGATAGATGTTTACTAACCAAAAACATCTTTAAAAAAATATGTTATGTGCTTATTTAGAGCCTTATTCAATTGGCAAAATAGCAATTGAATGATGGCCACGGACTCTGAAGTTATTGCTGACCTTTGGTGTAGTATCTAGTTATAATGTAGTATATTATTCATATAAGTATATTTTTGTAAAAATCGTTTTATCCCTACTGTCTATTTGTTTGTCTAAAACCCATTGTGTGACCGTATATGGATTTATGCAAAATATATCTTTTAATTACAAACTTATTCATATGTTCGTTTATTGATTTGTCCAAAATAACTTATTATTTGTAGAAATTAATTATTTAATTATTAGTTAATTTCTTACATTGGCTTCAGGGTGATGTGACCTTTTGGTTCCCTGACTGAAAGCTCTGATTACTAGCCATGGGACCACCAGGGAACCCAGGTTACATTTATATATTTCCAAACACACTTGGGATAGTGTGGAAACTGGGGTGCAAGATAATCAGGTGGAATGCAAAAATAAATCAAAACTATGAGATACTAGCGTCTTGCCCGTCAAAAAATGACGGCTATAAGATTGAAAGGCAGGTAATGTTGTTTGCGTGCAAAATTTATTTTGTTGGTGTTTTAAGATCCTTCGGCGCTCATTGCGAGGCTCTTGGTTGTTTGAATGCTATGAGCAGCGTTGGTGTTTTTTTTTGCCGACAACTGGGGCCCTCGCTATGCGAGCCCGCAGCGTTAGCAACAGCCCGCATGCTCACAACTATATATGTGATAGTTAATGTCTGTATCACATTAACAAGTTCCACAACTGCTTGGAATGTTGTGGCATACAATTATATTTATTCAGATTATTGTTCCACTTCTAATTCATTCTCTTAGATTAGGAGGATGGTGACCCACTAAATCTCTACTAAATAACTGAGAGTAACAGGGAGGCCTTTATATTAACAGAGGCCTTTACACATGAAACACGCCAGGCGCTGAGTGACAGTACTGGCAAGTGGCACTGGCCGCAGAGCTCTCAGCATTGTCCGCTAGATCTGCCTCAGTGCAGTGTAGTCACTTAGACTATCCATTGCAGGAGTTAGAGGGGAATTGGCAGATTCTTTAAACCGCCAAACCAGTTATTAGAATTTAAGCTTGATTTCCAAGGACCTTACTTCTAGTTAAGACATCTCATGTTGCAATGCTTAGAGTTGAATATACAATTTAGAACGAGACACCTTCCCAAGGTTGGCAATGAGATCGTTGACAGTCTGTCTCGCTTGCAGTTCAACCAAACTCCTCTCAGGAGCTGCCACAGAAGGGATACCCAAGAAATGGTGGGCCTAGAACGGACAGCTGGACCCCCGAATCACTCCAGCAGTCGCTTTATTTTGATGCTTTGATTTGTTTTGCAGTGTGGTGACAAATATCTGTCATATTCTGCTACAGATAACACAACAAAGTAATAGGTGTCTCAGGTGTAAAAAGTACTGGGTATAATGGGGTGCTACTTGGGATAACAATTGTATGATAATAGAAACAATGAAGAAAGTAAAAGGTATCCCTTTTACATAGAGCACACCCAGGGCCTAATTATAATATAGAGAATAGTACATGCTAAAACTTAACGTTTAATAATATAGTTAAAACTAAAATTAAAATCTTGATACTTTGACGTCACGTGAAATTGGATAAGGGGTGGTAAGGACTCAATGTGCTACTATATCTATTGAATAACTATAGGATGAAATAGTTTAGAAACGTACGTTGGGTTGTACGTTACGTGACGCCGCAACGCTGACCTATGACGTCAGTATTGGGCGCATAGGCAGCGTTCGCGGGGCTGGGAGCTGTAAATCTTTTCCCTGTATGAGCCTACAGCCCGTTTATTAGACTCAACAAATCCTCCTTCCTTTCTTCCAAATTACGAGTATTATACTAGGTTAACTATGTTAATAAGTGCATTTAGGAATGAGGATGTCCAGTCCTTTTCTAATATCAGCTCCTAAACATTGGTAGTAGGAGTAGTTTTATATAATTTTAAAGACCTTGTGCAATCATCACTATCATTTATTGATATCCTATTGGACTTCCTTATTCAATATTGAGCACTGCGACATATCTCTTTTTGGGTATATCTATCCTTTGGATATTTAGGATTTCAATATCCATCATATTTAATATTTAATATTCATTATATTTATGATTATGTGATTCAGCATAATCAGTACTTGCACTTAGCACTATTCACTTTTATCTTTGTGCAATATTTATCACAGTTATTTATTCACAGTTGTCCATGAGCACTTAGCACTTTATAACTGGATCATATTTTCAGTGGTCTTATAGGATTATTTATTCAATAGATATAGTAGCCCATTGAGTCCTTTTCACCCCTTATCCAATTTCACGTGACGTCAAAGTATCAAGATTTAAATTTTAGTTTTAACTATATTATTAAACGTTAAGTTTTAGCATGTACTATTCTCTACATTATAATTAGGCCCTGGGTGTGCTCTATGTAAAAGGGATACCTTTTACTTTCTTCCTTGTTTCTATTATTCTGTTACTGACAAGCATTTGGCCGAGCTTGCCTTTTTATTTAAATTGCAGGGTTTTGAATATGTTCCAAAAATGTTGTTGTTAAACAAGCAGTAAAGGACCTTGAATGGAAGAAGGTCTCCTTTGATTCTAGAAGGCCTTATTCCTTTTCTGTGTTAGCAAAGGTAAATCATTCCCTGTTACTGTTTTGTTTTATGACTTGTGTTTGTTTTACACTCCTTTTTACTGTCTTTCTTGGGTGCTTTGTGCATCAGGGAACTCGTCATCTCAAGCAAAACAATAGCTGAGGTCAGGGATAATGGTGATCATTTTTCTATATTGATAACTATGTCCAAAACTGACCAGGAAGCCAAGTGAAAGTAAGTGTTTTTGTACAACATTCATATGGGAATCCTGTCCTATTTCTCTTTTACAATTTTTTTTTCTGCAGCTCCCATCTCTCTAAGTTTTATCTTGTTAAGATTAATAAAAACATGTGTTTAATCTTTAGGTATAAACTCGGAGGATTATGTCTCTTATTCATCTGTTGGTTTAGCTACCGAAGCCACACACTTTTTTCCCAAAGATGTTATAATATGTATTGTCGCAGCGGAGCTAGTGTATGGAGGGCCCCGGTGCAAAAATAACATTTAGGCCCCCTCCCAAAATCAACTCACACAGTAAATAAATAAATATACATATATATATATATATATATATATATATATATACACTTCCTTACCTGCTGGATGAGGAGGGGCCACGGAAGACTGAGAGGGCCACAGAGGCCCTAGTGGCGGGGGGGCCACAGTGGGTCGATGAAGGCCGCAGATGTTTGCAGGGCGCCACAGTGGCTAGCAAAGAACCAAGGGGGCCCACATGGAGCTGCAGGGGGCCACATGGCCCGCAAGGGGCACAAGGGGCCAATGGGGCTTAAAGTGGGCCATGGGGGGGGCACAGGGGACCATAAGAGGCTACAGGGGGCCACATGGGATGCACAGAGACCACAGGGGGTCTGAAGGAGCCACAGTCAGTCCAAAGGGGGCCACAGGGGGCTTAAAGATGGCTGCGTGGCCACAGGGGACCCACGGACGACACAGGAGGCCTGTGGGGGCCACTGCAAGACCGCAGGGGTCACTGGGGTCTGCAGGGGCCACAGGGAGTCCAAAGGGCCTACAGGAGGTTTGAAGGGGCCATAGGGGATCCAAACGGACCTGTGGAGTCTTAAAGTGGGCTATGGGGGCCATAGGGAGCCATTAGGGACCCCAAGGGATTGCAGGAGCGACAGGGGCCACAGGGGGCCCATGGGAGCCACTGGATGACCCACTGGGGCCACAAGTGACCTGCAGGAGGACCATGGGGGCCACTGAGGAGCTGGGGGCCACAGTGACCTGTGAGAAGTCTGCCCGGGCGACATGGGGCCCTGGGTGCCACACCGACCCGCAGGAGGTCCATGGAGGCCAGAGGGGACCTGTGGGGGCCACAAGCGTCCCACATGGGCCACAAACCGCAAATTAACCGACTGCAGGTGATATCGGGGACATGTAAACTCACACTCACCTGTCACTCACACATTCCCCTGTAACACACACTTCCCCTCCCCTCAGTCAGACACTTACTAACCTCTGTCACAGTGCCTCTGCTGGGCTGCTTCTCAACCCTCCTGTCACGGCTCCGTACATTGGTATTTATGACCTCTTGCGTCCCCCTTACCTTACTCAGGGCAGGTGGTTATGGGAAGTGGTGTGAGTACTGGGAGCCCTACACTACAAAAATACACTAAAAATTAATAACAAGAAAAAACAAACTGCACTGGGGCCCCCTGGAAGACGAGGGCCTTGGTGCATTGCACCGACTGCACCGGCGGTAGCTCCACCAGTGACGTATTGGTAGATGGGAGTCTAAATGCTTTTCATTTTACTTTCACCCATATAGGGTGGCATATTAATAACGTATTGCAGATGGTTAAAAGCAAGTTTTTGGTCATTCTGATATTTGTTGGGCACATAGACTGGCGACTGAGAAACAGCTTTAGCTTAAATTGGTTCGGAAGGAGGATGCATTTGAAGTAGCTCAGTAATCATGGTCTTCATTGGCAAGAAGTGCCAGGAACAGTCTCCAAATATATTGCTCAACTGTTGCTCATTCATGCTTGTGGTAATGATCTTTGATTGCTCCCCATGACTGTCCTATTCAAATGGATGCAGACTGATTTGTGCAAAAATATGGCTGCTTGCTCAGCCATGAAGCTTCTGTGGTCTGAAATGGTTAAAGGTATTTGGAAGTTTCTTGGATTTCAAATGTTTCCTAAAAAACAGCTACTGGTTAGTATGCAAATATGTATTATATTGAAAAGTTGAATGATCTTACATATTTATATGCTAGATACTGCTATCTGGATTTGCACACACCTAGGAAGCTTACATAAAGTGTACCCTGCTGCACAGCATCTGGGTACAGTTTGTGACCTATAAAAGAAGAGCTGCCAGTCACAAGGTTGGTGGGGTCACCGCTGACATTTTCCACAAGGAGTCAGGGGCAGCGTGAGAAAAAAACACCAGCATCAGATGATGCATGGAACAGACAACCTACAGGGTTGTAATCTAGTGTGAATGTGCTGCACTGATAGACTCTTATATGAAAATACATAACACTTTCTAACACTACACTATCCCAGGCTAGTTTTGCAGCACAGACAGCAATCCCCAGATTGTGATGCAAATGTTTCAGTCTCTGCTTCCTCCTGATTAGCCAAAACACATTTTGAATCGTATGCTAATTTAGCCTGGGGTTGTAGAGGGTGTTAACCATAATTATCAACTGAAATTTCAATACATTTTGCTAACTTTAAGATAAGTGTTTAAATGTTTATTTTGGTATTTTTACATGCACATTTTTTGTTCATACCCTACTGATTCTCCTTTCTCAGATGCACTCATAATCCACAAAATGTAGGTATCCCTTTAAACACTGCCAATGGCGCACAGTATGGCAAAATTTGAAAATTGCAGAAAAAAAATCAATAGAACTATGGCTTCATTTGTTTCTAAAAGATTATGACACTATATTCTCAGAAATGGTGTCCATTTAGAAAACTGTGGCATGTATTTTTTCTTGATGACCCTCTCTAAGGTTGTGTCCAAGATTTTGAAGTTCTAGCACGGGGAGCATCAGATACAGTGGCAACCATATCAACAGTGGGTGGGTTATGGGAGATCATTGCCAATAACTGATAATTAATGATCTGGGCTTTTTAGTGTAAAGCAATATGAAAAAGAAGTCTTGGTATGCTCAGACAACAGGACGTGGTAACCCTTATCAGTCTAGTTAGTAACTGGGGATCTGACCATGGTCAGTCTTTTATTTTACATGTGGTAAACTAAGAGTTAGATTGAGATACTTTAAGATTATAATTAACTAGCGACTTGCCCGTCAAAAATGACGGCAATAAAAACTGAAGCCTGGCAATGCTGTTTGCCACACAATGTAAGCCTCTCCCCCTCTACTTTACTGGCCTTGTGATGAGCGCCTTTGGCGCTCATCACAGGCCTTGCAATGAGCCCCTTTGGAGCTCATTGCAAGTCTCTCCCTCTGTCTACTTCCTCCCTCGTGTCTTATTTCCCCCCTCCTCTCCATTCCTTGTGTCTCCTTCCGCCTCGTCTACCTCCCTTGTATCTCCTGCCCCCCTGTGTTTTTACCTCCCTCTCCCTCCCGTGTCTCTAAACCCCTCCCCTGTGTCTCTTTCCCCCTTCTCCCTCCCATGCATCTCTTCCCCCCCCCCTGTGTCTCCCCCAACCCTCCCCTGTGTCTGTTCCCCCCTGGCCTGTGTCTCTTTCCCCCTCCCCCTGTGTCTGTTCCGGCCTTCCTCGTGTCTCCATTTCCCTCCCTTGTGTATCTTCCCCCCTGCACTCTCTCCCCTGTGTCTCTTCCCCCTCCTCTCACTCCCCTGTGTCTCTTCCCCCTCCTCTTTCTGTGCCTCTTCCTCCCTGTCTCTTCCCCCTCACCCTCTGTGTCTCTCCCCACTCTGTGTCTTCCACCCCTCTCCCTCTGTGCCTCTTCCCCCGCCTCTCTCTGTGTGTCTCGCCACTGTGTCTCTTCACCCCTTCCTCTGTTTCCCCCTCCTCTGTGCCTCTTTCCCCCTCTCTCTGTACCTCTTCCCCCCTTTCCCTCTGTGTCTCTTCCTCCCTCACCCTCTGTATCTCTCCCCCCTGTGTCTCTTCCCCCTCTCCCTCTGTGCCTCTTCCCCCCTCTCCCTCTGTGCCTGTTCCCCCCTGGCCTGTGTCTCTTTCCCCCTTCCCCCTGTGTCTGTTCCCCTCTTCCCCCCCATTTCCCTCCCATGTGTATCTTCCCCCTGTTCTCCCTCCCGTGTGTCTTTTCCCCCTCCTCTACCTCCCCTGTGTCTCTTTCCCACCTATCCCTCTGTGTCTCTCCCCCCTCCCTCTGTGTCTCTTCCCCACTCTCCCTCTGTGCCTCTTCCCCACTCTCCCTCTGTGCCTCTCCCCCCCCCCCTCTTCCCCACTCTCCCTCTTCCCCACTCTCCCTCTGTGCCTCTCCCCCCTCCCCCCCTCTTCCCCACTCTCCCATCTGCTCGCGGCTAGGGCCGCACTGCGCGCATGCGCGGCTTGCGCCGCGCTCTGCGCATGCGCGGCTCGTGCCAATTTCTGCGCATGCGCGGCTCGCGCTGCGCGCATGAACGGCTCGCACCGCGGTCTGCGCAAGCGCGGCTACTGCCACGCTCTGCGCAAGCGCGGTTACTGCTGCGCAATGCGCAGTTTATCATTGTCAAACTGCGATTCGTCGCAAGCGTGACGACGAATCGCAGTTAGACAATTATAATATGTGACTAGGAACTTGCAAATGACGGGATTAAAATTGTAAGGCTGGCAATGCTGTTTGCCACACAATGTGAGGCTTTTGCTCCTCTGAGCACCTTCGGCACTCATCACGTGGCTCACAATGAGCGCTTTTGGCGCTCAGTGTGAGCCTCTCCCCGTGTAATTCAACTTTCCTGCTTTGCACTGATCACCTTTTTCGCTCATCCCAAGCCGCACTTGGGACAGGGCCTTTGGCGCTCATTGCAAGCCTCTCCCGCTCGCTGTGCTCACCGTGAGCCCTGCGATGAGTGCCTTCGGCGCTTATCTTGTGGCTCACAATGAGATCCTTTGGTGCTCATTGCGAGCCTTTCCTCCCGCCTACTGTACGGGCCGCTCATTGCAGGTTTCGTTAACCTGCAAGTTTTGTGCTTGGGAATGCCATGTGTCTCTTTCCACCATCTCCCCCGTCCCTTCCCTGTGTGTTTGTCCTCTGTGTATCTGCTGAATGTTTGCGTCTTACGCGTTTATGGCCGTTTGTTTTATTTTCAAAGGCCAGCGTGCCTGGCGTTGTTGGTGTAAGTGTTACTGTCTTTGTCGTTGTGTATTTTCTAAGTACCCTGTGCCTGGTGTTGTTTGTGTAAGTGTTACTGTCTTTGCAATTGTGTATTTTCTAAGTTCTGCATGCCTGGATTTGTTCAGCCTCGTTTTCATGCAGTTTCAGCATTTTTTATGTTTTTCATCTGCCATTTTTTTCCTTGCTTAGACGATTTTGTATTGACAAAAACCTCCAAATATGGCTCAAAATCGCTTGTAACCAAGGGTTCTTAGAGTTACGCGCTTGGCTCGCAGTTGCAACCCTCACAATGCAGCCTAAGTACTGCGCTGCCACATGTGTGCCTAAGTGTTGCACAGCAGCTTTGCCTCGCTTTGCAAGACTCGCATGTGTGACGGCGCGGCTGGCTCGTCCTAATAAACAATTTTTCCAAACTTTTTTCTGATAGTGTTATCCTTCTTTGCTTTATGTTTGTAACTGTTTTACTATATAAACTATGTTGTCTATGAGAACAATTTCTTGTGCGACTCCATAAGTCCATTAGTTGAAAGTGTAAAAATTTGCTAAAGCTACAGATGAACTCATAAAGTAAAGCAAGTGGGGGTAGGGGTCATGTTGGTTCGTCCGGTCTCCTCTCAGCTGCTAATCATCCACAGAAGGGGTGGTTTAAACTTACTTTATAAGCCCGGTTTCATCTCCAGCACTCTCGGTCCGACCAGCTCCCGACTCCATCCCTCGCCACACCCAAGCAGATAACCTCCTAAAGCTTATTCAATCGAGCGTCCCAGAAACGCACCCTGCTGAGGAGATCCAGGGCTCCCAAATGCTTAAGAACACCGGAAATTAGTTACAAAGTATGTGGGACATCCTTTCATTTAAATAAATATAATTGATTTTTTTAATCACTTCTTGAAATTTGATATAGCTATCTTTCCAAGACATAGCTATAACATTCTTGGCTGCTAGCATGATTGACTGCACTAGTTTATTGCCTTTAACATCCAGATTAACAAATCTAGCACCTAGCAAACAAGAGTCTACAGCTGGTGTCAGGGAGGTCTAGAACAGATCTGAGAATAACTTTGTGGTTTTAATCAAAACTTTCTGGACTTTGGGGCATAGCCACCACATGTGCATAAAGTCACCTTGTGCTTGGCACCCCCTAAAACAGGTGTCTGTTTTTGTAGGGCACATTTTATGTAGCCGCAAGGGGGTCATATATGCCGGTGTAGTATTTTTAAGGAAGTCTCCAACAGACTGTAATTTATCGAGCCCTTAGCTAGCTGTGAACAAGTTCTAGACCATTTGTAACTATCCCAGGTTTGGTTTAAATCTAGCTCCCATTTCTGCATGAAGGAAGGCTTTTGATCTACAGGCGGGGTATTGAAAATTGCATAGAGAGAACCCAATATCCCTTTGGAAAGGGGCAGATTCTTACAAATTGTTGAAATCCAGGATGCCCTGGGCGGGCCATATTTATTGTATACAGAGCCAACCCAATGCCTAAGTTTTGAATAATTAAATAATTCTTGCCTAGGAAGAAGGATAGACTGTTGCATCTAATCCGCGGAAATAATGCGGTCATGCATAAACGAGACTCCTATTTTATCTAGCTTATTTAGAGTCCAGAAGGCCCTTGAATTTTGTGATATAGTTTCCCGTATAGTGGGCAAATAAAATACTGAATTGAATTGCGATAAAGAGTGTACTAATTGGCGCTCTGACTTGGACCATCCCGAGATTCTCAGCATTTGGTTGACCATTGAGTTTTGAGAGTTTGGTTTAATAGAGTCAGGGTAAGGGGGCCACAAGATTTCCCCCCAAGATAAAGAGGCCATTTGAATAATTTCTAGAAATAATCCAGCTGGGCTGGTGTGTGGTTGAGTGCACAAGAGGAATGAACGCAAGTTGTGCCGCCTTGTGATAAAGAGCAAAATTGGGGCATGATAAACCTCCCTTTGACTAATCCCAGTACATTATTTTTTTTGCGATTTTGGGAGGTCTAGAGAGCACGTCGCATGGCCTCTGCGGTGACTCCTTGGAATGCGCTCTGGTCCGCCCCAATCCTGAGCAGCCCGGCCAGTCATCAGATAATACCTCCTCTCCTCACTATTGCGCCTTGCCAGGCTGTGCATGAACTCCGAGTGATTGGCAGATCCCCCGAAGCAACTCCACCTGCTGACAAATGAGGGCCAGCATCTTAACTGCGCAGCCTGGCCTGAGGTGGGTGATGGAGGCCCGTGTGGCGTAACCAGGTGAGGAGGTGGAGGTGTCTGAGCGGGGAGGTCTGGGGCCCAGCTGGAACCTTGGGCAAAACTGGCTGTGGTGTCGGTGGACTCGGTGGCGGTGGTGGCCAGTCCAGCGCACTGCTGTCCGGGGTCGTGTAGCCTCATTTTTGTTTTTTTCGGCCGCCATTTTTTTTCTTGCTTAGGCAATTTTTGTTTGTGAAAAAAGGCGAAATATGCCTCGAATTAACTTGCAACCTCACTCACAGGCATCCTGACTCTCCCCCTGTGCTGTGTGTGAGTTTTCAAGTTAATTTGTGACATATTTTGGGGAGGAAGGGGGGGTCCTTTTCGTTTCTCGAGTGCCGTAGTTCGGTCGTTAAATATTTATTTTTGCGGGGTCCGGATTTTTGCGTTACGGCCGAAAAAAATGTACGCAAATTTTTTCAAACTGCTACGGGGCTTGCACTGTGAATTGGATAATTGAGATTTCTGTTGATCTGTAGTCCCACGGGTTGAAGGAATAAGCGCTCACTGCCAGGGTCGTAAGGCGCTCATCTCCACCAGCACAGTGAGCGCCTTCGGTGCTCACCGCCTAAGTCGTGCGTGGTATTAGGGATGAGCGTCTATGGCACTCATCTCAACCAGCGCAATGAGCACAACTATATATGTGATAGAAATAGAGAATTGTCATGCAATCGATATGACATGAATATTACACTGTATAGAATAATATAGTTTCTTAAAATATTACAGTGTATAGATTAATTAAGTTCAAAGATCAAGTTATCGACAAGTATATACTGTGTGCAGAAATAGTTTTTATTGGTATAGCAGTAAATATCAAGGATAAACAATTAGATGTGTTTACATTTGTAAGCTTTGATATTTAGTTAGATCACAATATACAATCTATCTGGTGTGTATTACAATCTCTTTTGGATGATTGGATAACAATTAGTTTTAACACACTTTATATTTGGTTAGATCAATACAGAAATCAAGAAGCAGTGTATACAAACTTATCAAATGTGGATTAACAATTAATTTTAATACAATCTATATTGGGTTAGTTCAATACAGGAGTATATAAACAGAGTATATAATCTTATAAAGTTTGGCTAACAGTCTGTCTATATTTGGTTAGTGCAATACAAAAGCGATATGCAAAGTGTGATACAGTATATATGATATTAATAATTAGCAATATAACCTGTTACTCTATGAAAGCAGTAGAATATGGTATGACACTTTATATAGCAGTTAGAATATATAAATATATATTGAAGCAATATGTATCAAAGTTGGTTATATTGTATGTGAAATTGCAAGCTAAATAAACTTTGTATTTAGGTATTGGCAAGCTGTTATTTGGTTATTGATCTTACATCAGGATTGATTACATTTACTTTAATTTATCAAATTGGTCAATTCAATCAATAATGATGTAAGACAGTTTTGTTGATTGTGTGATACAAGATTATATATGTATTGAGAATTGCTAAGTACAGTATGGTTTGTTGTATATGTGTTTTTAATAATTGGTTTTGTAACATAGTTAAATGGTTAAATTATTGAATAAAGTCTATCAGTCTGTTTTAGGGAATATGGGCACAGATTGAAATATATTAATTAAAATCTAAAGTCTGGAATGCAGTCTTGGTTCTGTGACCACTCCCAAAAGGGTAAGAGAAGGATTGTGATATATTGGGCTAATTTTAACTCTTCTACAAATATTATACATACCATGTATGGAATTTCAGGATAACAGCTGTCACTTCATTAGGATCCCTCCTCAAGATAGTCTGAAGTAATCCATCTTTGTGTTATTGGATTGTTAGGAAGAGTTGTAGACATAAAATATAATTTGATATAGACAGATATAGTAAGATATCTTACTATAAGATCTGGAGGGGGCATAGGTTTACACTACAGCATGATAGTCAGGTTTGTCACAGACAGGACTATTGGATAAGACAGAAAATAGCACAGAAGAACACTAGACCAGGAAGAGACAAAAGCCCAGGAAAAACAGCAAAAGAACCAGAATATTATCTCTCTCCTTTACTAAACTATTTCTCCCACATCGTCACAAAGGTTGTTTTCCACCAATCACAAACAGTTACTCCCCGTTTTCATGTATAGGTATAAATTAGAATATATAAATAAACATGTTGTGTATATGTTTATGACCGCTTGAGAGAGCTCTGGTAATATTAATATGTATGACCTCGATACTATATTGTGTGCCGAGTATTTTTGTGAGAGATTAGGCCCATTGTGCGCTAATCTTAACACCTGTTTGTTAATGTTTGAAGGAGACAATGGAACATTGAAGAGAAATGCATATGTCTTAACGCATCTTAAGACCTTCACGATGTATCATCTGAGGAGTCGTTCTTACCCATGGGAAAATATTTGCGGCTTAGCCTAGCCAAATATTGGTTTGATTTGTGTAATAGACTCAGAAATGTAATTTGTACAAAGAAAAATGATTTAACCCCTCATATTAGAAGCGTAAACTATAAGTGTTTGTGTATGTTTACAATGGTAATAGCAAGACCCATGGACAACCATATAATGTAAATAATAGATGGATGTAACCTTTTTCTTTTACTTAACAAAATACACTACAGAATCATAGGTCTGATTCGACCCTCACCTTTTTAGACCTCAAGGTTCTCATCAGATCCCTTGATCTCCCATTTTTTGTTTTTTTACATAACATATGGCACTACGATGAACAGTGTCCAACAGAGAGAGCTGCATGACTTCTAGTACAGAAAGAACACAGTAGACAACCCAATCGAGTGACTGAATACTCCCTAAAGGGAAGCACCATTGATTGAAAGGACTTAATTTACAGATTTATAAAATAATTCCCAGTGCGCGAAGCTCCAGGGCAATAGCACCAAGGCCAACCAACCTTGGTAAACTTTACTACCATTTGGTATATATTCCTAATTATGTTTATTAGGATATTAACTTGCTTCGTTCTTTCTTGTGAAAAAGATCTTTTCATTCTTGTTTGAATACTTAGGTGATTGCAGAATAAGTAATCAGTATCTCTGGGTAATTAAAGGTCTATGTATGATTTTAAGGAGATAGTCATAAGTGAGAACATTTCTGGACAGACAAGGCAAGTGAGATCAGAGTGGATGTGTTATTTGTGGACATTTGTAAGTAGTACGGAACTCCACAGATGGTAATTTGCCCGATTGAAGGTAGTTCTGAAGAAAGCATGAGTAAGTTATGTACAAGTACAATTATGTGTGTTGTCCCGGACCCCTCTTCCAGTACCTGGATCTTAGCCCATTGAGCCTCCATAAAGCTCAGAGCGATGCTAAATCCTATTGGCATGACGCCAAAAGAACGTAGAATTTGACCCAGGGACAGAAGAAGAAAGGTATGTCAAACCGTTGGTCCATAAAGAAATGGATTTGGAAAAAGAGTATGAGGAACTGCTTGAGGAGGTGGGCCCAGGTAGGACCTGGCTCAAGTAATTGGAGTTACTCCATGCTTCCCCAGCTGAGCTAGCAGAGGATACACTGGCAGAGGAAATGGGCTGTTGGCTACACCCCCATAAGGTGGAGGAAGGAAACCACAAGGTACCTGGAAATCTGACCGCTACAGAACAGGCGAGAAAATGACTCCAGCCACTGGACTATGTGCATAAACACTTCAATTGAATTGTAATCTGGTTTGTCCCATTGTTTGCCAGATAAAGTTAATGTACTCTATTTGAGGTCTGTATCACTAGACACGGAGACAGCATTATGTGTATTTGGAGGTTGGCCTATTGTTCACAGGTGCCAGACAGGATGCCAAGATACTAGACTATTAGATCCCATGTGGAGTCAATATCCTGTGTTTGTCTGCCACTCCCTGTCAGTGTTTTGTTGTATACACCCCCCTTTGTATCTAACCCCTATAAATATTGTTGACTTACCAAAAATAAAAACAGTTCACTGCTGAGAGATATAGTAATGGTATGTTCTCGTATTTGCTCCTGATGGCTGCGATACTGATCCTATCTCCACCCTGAAAGTAACTTGTCCTGGTCACTACCACAGGAAGGTTCCTGATACTACAAGAAGTGCTGATTCTTGATGGAGAGAACCTGACTGATACAGAATACAGATATCAGGGTTCTGGTGCTGAGATTTCCAATAACCCAAACGGTCCTTGTGGGTAGTTAACCTGCTGTGGATGGAGCTTGACTTGAAAGGTCAGTATGAGGACCTGAGACCCTAAGGAAGGAGCAAGTTGAGGCTCCACTCCCAAGCCCTGCAGAGATGCCAGCAGGGCTGACAGGGTTCGCTTCAGTCCAGAGAGCCCCAGAGTTAAAGCATATGGGCATGTGACACACGATACCAGAGGACCTGACACAGTTTACCCTAGCTGCAGAGTTGATCCCAACCGTACCAGCCCTTGAGGATACTCATTCTAAGGAGCTACCGACCCCAGCGAAGTCTACTACCCCGGGTGAGCCTCAGCTAGTAAAAAGAGTCTCCATCCAAAGACCCTAATCCTGAGTTACCAAGGTGCCCTCCCTACAGACATTATAAGCAAGCAACTTGAATCTCTCTTTGGGTTATTTAACTATCCTTTTACTGCCGGATTGAAAAGATCAAAAATGCTAGCAAGTTGGAACAGACTGATGATATAACAACATGCATGTTTCAGCCCTAAGAAATAGCATTTTAGAATAGAGAATGAGAAAGCACAGTTTCCTTGGATTCAAACCACAACAGTAACAATACAAGTCATGATTCCTTTGACTAGTCAATCGGAAACATATTACTGGGTTTTTTTCCCAACCTTGCCTTGACAACTGACCCTAAGGAGATTGTGCCAGTGGGGAGGTGCTTCTTACCCCCGTCTGAGCTCCTCTCTAGATGCCTGTGGGCAAGGGTGTACCAGTATGTTCCTGCATGAGATCCTAGTTCCTGAGACTGTGGATGTTTCCCCAAGAAAGCTACCTTGGACCCTAAGGATTGATATCCCTGATGTTGTGAAGAAAAAGGGGAGAGGGTGGCTGAGCAGTGGCTGCTAGCTCAGATGCCCCCTGGAAGGACTGTACAAGTGGATTGTGTTCCCAACACAACAGAAATTGGAGTTAGACTGTGGACACTTTACTGAAAAATGGGCAACCACCCCAAGACAGGGCCAACCTACTACCCCCACAAGGAGGAAGACATGCAATGGGACTTTTGCAGTTGCCACTTGGGTCTCCATTTTTTCTCCTTTGGATGGGGACTTGGACTTGGGCTATGGGCTACAGTTCAAGACTATCGTCCATTAAGGATCATAGCCCTAAAACTGCTGTCTTGAAAGGGGGAGTAATGTCACAGACCCCTTTTCCAGTTTCTGGATCTTAGCCCATTGAGCCACCCTAAAGAACAGACAGCTTGGCTCCAGCCACTATGTGCATATACACCTCCATTGTAATGTAATCTGTTTTGTCCCATTGTTTACCAGATAATGTTTAATGTACACCATTTGAGGTCTGGACCACTAGACACAGAGATAGCATTATGTGTATTCAGAGGTTGGCCTATTGTTTACAGGTGCCAGACAGGATGCCAGGATGACAGACTATTAGACCCCATGTGGAGTCAATCTCCTGTGTGTGTCTGCCACTCCCTGTTATTGTTGTGTTGCATACAAACCCCTCTGTATCTAACCCCTATACAAATTGTTGACTTACCAAAAATAAAAACAGTTCACTGCTGAGACAAATAGTAATGGTATGTTCTCGTTTTTGCTCCTGGTGGCTGCAATACTGATCCTATCTCCACCCTGAAAGTAACTTGTCCTGGTCATTACCACAGAAAGGTTACAGAGACTCCTAAAAGTGCTGATTCTTGATGGAGAGAACCTATCTGATACAGAATCCAGATATCAGGGTGCTGGTGCAGAGATTTCCAATAACCCAAACGGTCCTTGTGGGTAGTTAACCTGCAGTCTACTGCATGTGCTCCAGGGCAGTAATAGCCCCTACCCCTGGATCATCACATGTGTAATTTGCCTTAAATGGAACATTATTTTCAAGACCACATTTTTATATTTCTCATTAGCGAGAAGCTTGTTTTTCAGTACTAGATTTCTGATTGTCTAGTCAAAGGACCTGTATTGTTACTGTTGTGGTTTGAATCCAAGAACACTGTGTTTTATTATTCTCTATTCTAAAACGACATTTTTTTTTAGGATTGAAACATGCATGTTGTTATATCATCAGTCTGTTCCAACTTGCTAGTATTTTATTTTCTGAGGTGTCATTGATATTTTTAATCCAACAGAAAAAGGATAGTTTAATAATTGATGGCTTATGATGTCTGCAGGGAGGGCACCTTGGTAACTCTTGATTTAGACACAAACTTTGCAGCTAGTGCTGTCTGTATTGATAATACCATTTGAAAACTCCATTGAAACTCCATTTTCTTGTCAAACACCTCCAGGCCCCCTCAGCAGCACCATTCACCCCTCCTTCCCCCTCAGCAGCAATATTCACCCCCCCATGCCCCCTCACCAGCACCATTCACCCCTAATACCCCAGGCCACCTCAGCAGCACCATTCACCCCTAACAATCCCAGGCCCCCCTCATCAGCACCATTCACCCCTCCAAGCCCTCAATATGCACCCCAACAACCCAGGCCGCGTCAGCAGCACCATTCACCCCCAACAACCCCAGGCCCCCTCAGCAGCACCATTCACCCCCAACCCCCTCAGTAGCACAATTCACCCCTCTCAACCCCCTCAGCAGCAATTTTAACCCCCCAGGCCCCCTTAGCAGCACCATTTAACCCCCTCAGCTGCCATATTCACCCGACACCCCCCCCCCCCCCGCAGGGCCCCCTCAGCAGCATTATTCACTCCCCAACCCCGTAGGGCCCACTCAGAAGCACTATTCACCCCCCCCCCCAAAAAAAAAAACAACTCAGGGCCCCCTCAGCAGCATCATTCCCTCCCTCAAGTAAACCCAGGGCCCCCTTGTTGCACCATTCACCCTAGGACTGAACCTTGGGATATGCCAACAGACAGAGGGTAAGGAGAAGAAGAGGTGCCAGAGAAGGAGACACTAAATGTTCAATCTTGTAGGTATGATGAGAACCACGAGAGAGCAGTGTCTCCAATGCCGAGGGAGGATATGGAGTAGAAGCGAATGGTCGACTGTGTCAAAGGCAGCAGAGAGATCCAGAAGAAGAAGAATAGAAAAGTGACCCTTTGACTTGGCAGTGAGCAGGTCATTAATAACTTTAATGAGAGCTGTCTCAGTGGACTGTTTGGGCCAGAAGCCGGATTGGAAGGTGTCAAGAAGGGAGTTAGACGAAATAAAGCTGGTAAGGTGGGTATAGATGAGCCGCTCCTGCAGTTTGGAAGCCAGAGGAAGTAGAGAGATAGGGCGGTAGTTAGATGCAACATCTGAGTCAGATGAGGGTTTCTTAAGAATGGGTGTAATTATGGTATGTTTTAGAGAAGATGGAAACATATTAGTATTTAGGGAAAGGTTGAAGAGGTGTGTGAGAGCTGGGATTAGTGTGGCAGAGAGGGGAAGGATGAGCTGTGATGGAATAGGATCCAGAGGACAGGTAGTAAGGCAAGAGGATGATATCAGGCTGGAGACCTCATCCTCTGTTGAAGGGTCAAAGCAGTTCATAGTGGCTGTGGGATTGGGGAGAAGGCAGGGTGTTGTCAGTTTGTTGAGAGGATGGAGTGTGTGACTTACGATGAGAGGAGAGTTAGTTGCAGATGTTTTCAATTTTATTCATAAAATGGTTGGCGAAGCCTTCAGTTGTGAGAAAAAAAGGGGCGGGAGGAGGTGGTGGGCGGAGGAATGTATTGAAAGTGGTGAACAGACGTTTGGGCTTAGAGGACAGAATTTATATTTGTGATGTGAAGTAGTGTTGCTTGGCAAGGTTGAGGGCAGAGAAGTAGGAGCACAACATAAACTTGTAGTGGAGGAAATCTGCTGAAGTGCGTGTTTTCCTCCATAGTCTTTCAGTGTGCCATGTTTGCGGATGTGAGCAAGGGCATCTGCTTGTGGTTATGGGGGCAATGTTGTCAACTAAGAGTAAAGTTGTAGTGTGAGATGACTGTAGTGGAGAGCTGTTGTGGGTCAAGTGCTAGCAGGTTTCTATGGGTTATTGTAGTCAGGTTTGAAGAAAGGTAGTGAGAAGTTGAATGTTAGGAGGTGGTGGTCAGATGGAGGGAGTGGTTGGATGACTAGGCTGTAGGTGGTGCTTAGATTGGATAAAATAAGGCCAGGAGAGTATCCAGCATGGTGAGTTGAGGAATCTGTTAATTGTGAAAGGCTATGGGAAGAGGTGAGAGCAAGTATTTTGGCTGCTGCTGGAGAGGTGGGAGTGTCGATGGCAATGTTGAAATCACCAAGTACAAGTGAAGGAAAGTGAGGGAGCCAGGCAGAAAAGTGATCAAGAAATTGAGCTTTGTAATAAATTACTAGCTTTGTAATAAATTACATCATTAACTTAATTTTATTATGCTTTGTAGTATATTCCCATGGATACTACCCATTGTTACTTACAGAGCTGTGCATATGTGAAGGATAAGTTGCTGTTAGAGAGGATTTCTCTTAGGAAAGGGGTGTGTGATAAGAGCATGTAAGTTTGTAAGATGAATGTAAGGTCTTGTATGACAGGTGCAAGTTTTTTAATTTTTTACTTTTGTCACGCTTTTGCCTGCGCCCAGAGGAAAAAGACCACTAGTTGGAGACTACCGGGCCATGGTGTCCTGCAAAAAGCAAGTTAAAGACCAAGACCAGCCCTGATTGCATGGGGAGAGGAAGTCCCTCCAGAGTGTTTATCCTGATGACAGCAGATAATGGCAGATTAAAGATCTATTACGGTGACAAAAAAGACAAAGGGGGGATTGGGGGTGCAGGCCAAACTCTTGTTCACTGTAAATGTGAACATGCATATATATGCTGGCAAGAAAAATTATGAAAGCTCTGTGGTAGTTAGTCACATACTCCTTACTCTGTGCTTAAACATTGCACGTGATGGACTATTGCCTTTTCCACAGGATCTCATATACATAAGCAATCTGATTGTTTTTTTTTGAGCATATAACCCCAGAGGAGTTGGCTGTGTGTGATTTGTGAGTCTGGGTTTGTGTGGAGAGTGTATGAGTCTGTTTTTATTATGTTTGTCATTTTTCACTGTTTCTATTCTTTTCTAGCCCTGTCTTCCTTTTTTCCTGTATTTTAGCCTCTAACATGTAATGCACCTTGTTCTGCCAGCTTGCTAGGATATCAAATGTACTAACATCTGATAAGGAAGAGAAGCTAGGGAGAGAGGACAATGTCTTGCATAAACTCTGGGTTGTTGATATTATCAGGCCATATTTGCACTTCAGGACAGGAAGTGTTTGTGCAATGATTGATAATAATTGCCGAAGCTATATACCAGCTCAAGAAAACAATCTTGGTAATCTTACTATTGGCAGTTAATCACCACCAATACCCATTATTAACAAGAAAACAGGTATGAGGGGAGATTGGATCCATGATCTAGGCATTGGTGGTTGGTTAATGTCTTGATGGCTATATTGTCTGCCTTTTGCCATTGTTGTTGTTTTTTTCCTGCTGTGTCTGTGATCTTGTGGGAAAGCATTGTTGCACTTTTACCTGGACTGGTTTTTCTCCCTTGGTTATGCTTTATAATAACCTTGTGAAGTTCTGTTTTCCTGACCAGGGGACTTTTGGATCCTGTAGCCATTTTGTATATATGACATGTAATTCCCATGCTTGTCCACAAGATGTCACTGCAGTACGTTAGGGTAATTGCAGGCTCTTTGTCTATGTTGCCTCTCTGAAGCCATGTGCCCCCCCCCCCCCCCCCCCCCCAAGGTGAGCAAGCTACGATTGGGTGAAGCTAATCTTGGATTTAATAGTTTTCTGTGCAATCAAGATACAGAGACCTCCGGGCCTTATCAGTAATTCATGTCAATACTGTGACCTAAGGCAGCATCCACAGTGGAGAATCATCCCCAGTGTAATGCTGTTAGTAAGCGTACAGTGACATGTTGTGTGTCTGTTTGCATCAGCATAACGCTGGTTGTATGAAGGACACAGCTGTGAAACATGGCACCCTAAATGGTCCAAAGCTGATCAGTGGCAACATTCTGCAACATGCTCCGAAAGATAGGTCACTGACAGGTTAATTTGAAAATATGCACTTCACAGTCTGTGTATTCATGACCTGAATGTGCTAAAGACGGTAGACACTAACAGTTACAAATTGTATGCTTTTAGGCAGAAAAAAACAAAGCTTATAAGTACTTCTAAATAAGATAAAGTACATAAAAGTAAATAGATACATAGGTATATTATATTCCTATTGAAATCCAGAAACCTTCCATGTCCCTTTGAACATGTCACCTCTGCTGAAAAGTGATTCAGAGAATCCAATGTCCTTTCTGTAAAGCAGTATGTCCTCTTATGTACTTGAGCTTAACAACCTCCTGCTTCAAAACTCAATCTTGTGTTTCTCAGAATAATGCATCTCTCTTTTATTCTGTTCCTTTGTCTGTATCCTCTCATGTCCCCAGCCCTTCAGACCCTCTGTGATTCTAGCGCTTGTCCCACATAGCTCTGTCGCTGCCCCTCAGACTGAATATTTGAGTCCTCAAAGTTCATTTATGAGATGTCATAGAACTTGGTTCCTTGTATCAGACAAATTGTCTTGTAATTTTCTCTAATAACAGAATCACTTTGCTGGCAGCCCCTTTGAACCCTGGTAATCATCTAATCTTACAGATGTCTCTACCATTAACACTAATGTATTCTGAATTAGCTGAATTAGAAACAAACATCTAGGAACCTTCCAACAATACATTCAGGATAATGCAGAGATTTCTAGCTCTTCAAAATAGCAACTAATGAGCAAACCGTAAAAATGTAAACAATTTTTAAAGGGACATTTTAGACATTTTTTGTCTTATATTTTTATATAAATGTTCTGACTAGGTTATTTACTTAATTTTATTCTCCTCAATGTAATCCCATATATAGTTGTGAGCATGCGAGTTGTTGCTAACGCTTGCGGGCTCGCGCAGTGAGCCTGCGGCCTTTGCGAAGCTAGAGCCGCAGTTGCTGGCAAGGAGCGCCGAAGGCGCTCCTTGCCAGCAACTGAGGCCCTCGCAAAATGTACAAGACACGTTACGACCATTTACGACCTCGCAAAAATCGGCCGCAACCCGCGGACATGAAAAAATGAAAAACACAATAAATACACACAACACATACATAAAAAGCTTACCTACAGCAAGAGGGAGCATCCAAGACCTCAAAAAATGAAGTTACACCTCAATTTAACTCAAAATAAAAGAGTTTAGACACTAAATAATTCTGTAAGCGAGAGAAAAAATGGCCGCCGAACAAAACGAAAACAAGGCTACAAGACTCTAAACACACAAAACACCACCAGTAACACGCAAAACACCACAAAACAGCTACGGATATTCCGCCACAGACGCATATCACACATAGCCGCCATTTTAGAACAATAACTTATAGAATGCGGAAGTACACAGCTATGCAAACGGTTTTGTCTCGCGCAAGCACACTATTACACTACACACATTGATCACGCTTACACAGCAGCTCCACAGCACTGATGCTGCAGCAACATCAAAACAGATTGCCAGATCTGCAACACAATGCTTCCTGCATATATTACTTAAAAATAGGTAAAGTATATTAATTTATTAATGTATTATTTATTTGATTATTATACACCAAACAGCATTAGCTCACTTACAATTTCATTGCCATAATTTTTTGACGGGCTATTCGCTAGTTATGATATAACATGTACACTTCACTTACTACTACAGATGCTAACCTTCTGGAACATCTCCCAGTCTTCCTGTTCTTTCTCATGTAGGGTGCAATGTTTTACAGCTGTGACATAAAGCCACATCCTCAGGGGAAGGGTTTCACACTACCAGTATCTCAAGCAGCATGAGAAACTGGTAGTGTGAAACCTCTCCCACGTGTGTATGAAATTAGCTCACAGCCCTGAGCTAATACAATAGCTCTTATGAGAGAGAAGAGGGAGGAACGTTTATTAGAAGCTTCTTAGAAGTAAGATAAGTATACATTTTATATAATAATTACACTGAGGAGGATAAAATTAATTCATTAATCTAAAACCTTTATATAAAACAAAAAATTAAAGGGGCCCTTTTAATGTTTAAAGTGACATAGCAATCCAAACGGTTTTGAGCAAGAGTTAGGAAGGTGAGAAATTGCTTGGGAGGTGTGTTTGGGCAGAGGGGACTGGCCATCGTTGGAGTTGAGGGATTTGGGCCACAGAAGGTTTTGGCTGAGTTTGGAGAAGAAAGGGCAAGCAAATTTGTGAGCAGAGGTTGGGAGCAGAGTTAGGTAATACAATATTGTAGGAGGTGGGTGTTAGTATAAAGGTGGGTAGATTGCATGAGGTACAGCGGCCGAGGTTACTGGCAGGAGGTTGGAGTAAAGGGGGTCTCAAAATGTATTAAGGAAGAAAGGCAGATTATTTTTTATATATGATCTGATCAACCACATATAGTTCGGGCTGTTCCCCCACCCCTAGAAGCATCTACCTTGTATAGAGAAGTTCTGAGGAAGGGGCCTCAAATTCTTTTTCACTGGGCCCTCTATTCACTACTCCACCACTGGTGGGGTACAATTGATAGGGAGAGTGATCTGAAAGGAGTGATATTGTCATAACTTGGTCAATTTGCCGTAATTAAGGTGTTTTTTTTTTTGTAGCACAGTAGTAATAAGAACTTGGTTAGAGAGGAGGATAGAGGGAACAGGGTTGAATGGCTGTGGCATATTTTGAGCTAAACTGGGGAGATATGCACTAGGTTATATTTGATGATAGTGTATAGAAATAGGTTGGGACATAACACAGGATTAGTTCTGATCTCAGACTGCACAGTTAACAGATTTTTTGGTGCTAAATTGCAGTGATATTATAAATATTTCTACCTCACTCCCCCCTCCGCACCAAATGTCTCTCATCAGGATAATTTATTAGGATTAAAAAGTCTTGCTTTTTCTCAAAGTAAACATGATTTATTTTACACAAAAAAATAATATATGTGTGTGTGAAAAAGCCTGTGAGTGTATAATTGCATAACGCACATATCCTGTGTATGATAATGCATTCCCTGCTCTGTTCTTTCTTCCCTGCATGCTCTCTGTGTAATTTGTTCCTCTTGGCAGATGAAATTGAAAATACATTAGGAGTTTTCATTGATAGTTCAGTATTGAATTTTCTGAGAGGAGAAATAAAAGTGTTCTCCTTATAATTCTAAGTCTCTGAGTGGGGTCTCTTATCTTGTACAGATTCCCATTAACAGCCTCCAACGCTCCCTCATTCCTGAAGATTTCATTTTATTATAACATTTTATAACCAGTTTGTATTTCTGTTCCCCATAATCTCTAAAACAAGCTTTGTCTCCTCAATAACAGATATAGAGTCTCATTCAATTGAGCAATTGTAAGTTACTGTAGCCCGTAAGTGAGGCTGTAAGTTAATTTGCTATTTAATTGGCGTTATTTTGCCGGCTCCAAACGGGTTATGGGTTACGGCTTTGAAAACTCTGCGGTAGTTTAACCCAGAACTTATAGCCTCTTGAAGCCTTTGATCTTTCACGACTGCAAGAGTTCTAATTGCTAAAATGGCAAATCGCTATTCAATTGCAAAAATCGATCAAGATTAAACCCACAGTTAAGCCCGCAAACAGCAAATTATGGCCCAAAGCATACAGGTTCCAAATAGGACCCGAAAAGGGTTTGCAGACTAGTTTGGAACACTGCAAAACACAATCAAAACACACCAATGCACTTTAAAATATTGGGAAAGCAATGGAAGGATTTACAATTACTTGCACAACAACTCTCAACTATCAAATAGTTAAAAAAAAAAAAATATATTTTCTCATAGGTTGTAATGGTCATGCATATGCCAATATGAAAAGTCATGCTGCAAGATGCTGAAAGCTATTAAATACACACTACCTCATTAAATTGCAACACATATTAACCCTTTCTCACTCACAGAGGCTCTAATGTGGACCCTAAAAATACAAAGATCATCTTACATATATCTCACTCGTCACATCTACATTGGGAAAACAAATAGTGGCCAAATTACATTGCCACAAGGTATATATCAAGTAACAGGGGAACATGTTATTTATGGTTGTTCGGTCCCTCTGTTGTTCCTACTCTCTGTGACACTATGGACTACAGCACACTTACTTATGTCTCTGTCTGTGCGTATCCACAAGGTTTGCATGCCAAAGATACTGGAGTGGGTTGCTAGTTCCTTGCTAGACAGTGATTTGTCTGACCTCTCTGCTATGACCTGTTCACCTACAGTGGCCCTACATGTTATAGCACACAGCTTAATTGAGGTTCACAAGCCCCGTCACCACCACCACTTAGCAATCCTGAAAGGGACCAAGGGAACATACACCACACTAATCTACTCTAACACACCAGGAAGGACTGCGAAAACACATGGAGGCTGTGCAGAGGCACGTGGAGCAACAGCCAACTCACCTCAGAGATAATCTCCGCTATGCCCATCCTGGAAAGTCCCACGCCATTGCTGATGGCCATGTTCTAAGATGTATATCCGTTATCATTTGGTGCCCTCCCATTACATGTTTTGCCATCAATCAATTCACATTATCACCTGTCATATTCCTATCAAGCATTCAGGGGAATGTTGTTACTCCACAGTATCACAAATTGGACTTTGCATGTGTATTAACCCTTTATTTTATTATTATCGTTTATTTATAACGTGCCAACATATTCCGTAGCGCTGTACATAAGATATGTTGAAGACAAAGATACATACAAATTAACACATAGTAAAACAAGGAGGGCCCTGTCTTTGAGTTTGGAATCCAGTGTCCATGGTGCTTTCCCTAAAACACCTTGTGGGATTGAAACTCGCAGACTTACATCCTATATATTATATATATATATATATATATATATTATATGATATCTCATGATATTATTAATATTATTTTTGTTCTATTTTTGTTATTGTATGTATTAACCCATTAAATAGTAACTAGGGCTCATTAGTTTACTGATATAGAAATGTGACACAAATGGGATGTATGTGGATGTCCCAAAACCCCAACAATTGAAAACACACTGACACAGTGAGAAGGGTATAACAAAGCTTTATTTCATACACATAGCACAATCAGAAATGGCCAAGACTGTGCATTAATATAATGGGTGTGGTATGGGTGGATCCCGGGAGAGTGAGAGGCTATTGTTGGGAAAAAGGGGATACCTAAAGAGGGTAATGTCATAGTCTAGGATAAGCATGATGCATAGCACCTACCAGGGTCACATGTGGTCACTAGGATCACAAGGATCATCAGAAATAACTCCATTTAATTGAAGAAACCATTAATGTGCATAGCACTTACAATTTGTCTATATCTGCTCAATGAAACAGATGCTTAAATCTCTGGACTGTGTAATCCAATCCAGTTTCACACATACAGTGTGTTGACAAAAAAAAATCTAAAAAAAAGGGGTAAAAAAAAAGGCGGAGGAGGATAAAAAAAATATATATGCATGTATAGTACAGTGCTAAATACTGTAACTAAAACAATATACCATCTCACCTGATTTCCATCTGCAAGCATTTCTAACCATTAGATAGTTCTCAGAATATCTCACTGGCCATGACAATTAATAATGATGTGTCAGCTCACAATAAATGCTTAGCTGTGACCGGCGTCAGTAGTCAAGGTGTACTATCACCTTCACAATATGATATTGTAAATCAACATTGATATCACATCCATCACCTATACAGGTGTTAGCACATGTTAAATGATACTCATGATATCAGCAATACAGGAAAATACCCATTAATTTGGAGAGGACACAAAGGTGAGCAGCCAGATTCAATGTTACGTACATCAGACCCAAGGATCTGTTCTCAGACTGATATTGAGGTCAGGATCACATGCTTCACTAGTACATATATTAATGCTGGCTGTCATTAACATGCCTTTGTGAGACTTTGCAAGTCCTCCGCCATAGCGGTATTCGTCTACATTAAAGCTAACAACAATCATGTCTTGGATATCTGGCTATATGATAGCATCAATATTCAATATTGTGGGAGCTACATGTTAAGGGAAGGCTGTCATTAAAGGAATTTCCACCTAAGAGGCACTGGGAACATTTTTAACCCCATACCTTTTCTTCACAATACTTGCATGTGCAGAAGATACCTTTATGGAACTGAATTGTACCTAAAATAAAACAAAACAAAAACATAACACCTACAATGTAAGGCCTTAAAAAGATTGGGACTGCAGCATCTCTTCTCAACAGCATTCCTCAGTGATCATAGACCATGTGATGGGAGGTAACCATCTGTGTACAAAACATCACCATCACACCATCACAGAGCTCTGTAGCCAGGCTAGATTATGTTAACATTTGGACCAATAAATTGTCATTGAGGAGTGCTATTAAGAAGGCACAGCCACAAAATGCTCCTCCGCCTAGCCACAAAATGTTGGGGGGGCAGGGAGAGACATCCCCTCAGGAGGCAGCTGCAATAGCAGTGGCTGTGGTGCTGGTGGCAGTGTCCTTTGCAGAGGCATGGGGGTGGAGGAGAAGAGTGGCCGGAATGGGTTGGGGAGGCCTCCGGGGTGGAGGAGGCAGGGCTGGGGACCAGAGGGCTGCGCAAGGCATCCGTAGTCAGGTGTTGAAATGCACACTGGTCCGCCCCCATCCTGAGCAGCCCGACCAGGTATGATTCCGTCATCAGATGGTGCCTCCTCTCCTCCCTATTGCGCCTGGGTGCGCATTACCTCCACATGACTGACGGAGATGATCGTCTGGATCCCACAGAGACACTCCATCTGCTGGCGCATGAGGGCCAGCATCTCCGCCTGCGCAATCTGGCTTGGTGTTGGGAATGGAGGTTTCTGGGGTGTGGCCTGGTGAGGAGGTGGCTGGGGTTGTGGCGCAGTGGGGAGAGTCTGGGGCCCGGCTGGAGCCTTGCTCCATGGGGGTGGTGGTGTCATTGATGGGCCTGGTGGTGGTAGTGGCCAGTCGCCGGCACTACTTAGGGGAGGAGGAAATGAGGTCAAGCCCCGCTGGTCCCTCCAGTAGAAGGCCCTCATGACAAGCTTAGTCTCTGGAGGAGGGAGACAGTGGTGTCAAATGGCAGCGGTGCAGCTGGTCCTACTGGTGACCACACTGCGCAGATAATATCCTCCTCCTCCGAACCAGGGCCCTCAGCTTCTCTTCTTTCCTCATCCCCCTGCGCTGGTTCCTGCTGGGCGGGCGCTCACTCCTCGACTTCCTGTTCCGATGGAGCCAACTGCCTCTGGCTCACCACTGGACACAGACCTCCTTGATGCTGAAAGAGAGAAAAGAAAGGTATATGTTATTAGTATGATAAATAATACATTGTTTGGTGTTGATTCCTAACTATCTGACATCTAGACTTGAACCTGGATGAGTCTCCTAATTGAAACTCGGATTAGCTATCATTTGCTAGATGTGATCTATTCTTTGGTTCTTGATCTTGATTGTTCTTGGCTCCTAACACTATCTTGATTCCGGCTGCGGTCTGTAACTGCATATGCTGCATTGAACACACCAATATATGGACTCTCTATTGGTTTACTGTTGGAGCTGACATGTCAGTGTCCATGTTGGTCATCATGTACATGTGTTGTGTGTGTGATATACATGTGGTGGCATGTTGGTGTATGTGATATTCACCTGACATGGAGGCTGGGTCCTGCTGAGCCACCAGGCCTGAAGCTCCAGTGGCGGGCACCTGGCTGTGAAGGTCCTTGACTACCTTCTACCACTCCTTGTAGCACACAGTCACTTGGGAACCATCACTTGGTGCTGCAGATTGCTTGGCCCTGAAGTCATTTAAACAGTGTTTGACGGACCTCACATCCCTTTGCTCTGTGCCCACTGCTATTACCTCGGCCGCTACCTCCTTCCATGCCTGGGCTCTAGGCCCTGGCCTGACCCCTCCCCCCCACAAGGATCACGGGGCGTCCACCAATGACACCAAGGAGGACCACATTCTCCAGGTGCATGTAATTGTGAGTCATGTGCTTGCCCTCTTCCTCTTGCCCTCCAGACTGTGGACGGGAATCTTGAGCTACCTCATCTGTCCTTGAGGCCTGTCCCTCCCCTGAACTACCACCCTCCCTGGTCTAGATGTGCCTCTTGCTAGGGCCGCCCTGCCAAAACTCACCTCCTCCTCTCCACTGTCCTCCACTCTCCACCACTATTCCACCACTCTCCTCCTCTGCCACCTCCTCTGGCACCTCCTCCGCCACTTTCTCCTCTTCCTCGACCTCCGCCACCACCTCCTCCAACTCCTCAACCTCCTCCTCCTCTTCTCCACCACTCCTCACCTCCTCTTCCTCTCCTCCACCACTCTGCAGGGTCACCTTTCTCTCCTCTCTCTCCTCCTCACCTCTCGTCTTCTCCCCTTCCCCTCCTCTCTCATCCCTCCATTTAAATCCCTAAAATAATGTAAGGTTAAATAAAAATAAGTGTTTCTGTATATGTATGTGGGGAAACAAATGTGTGTATTTATTAACTGTTGGGGGATGGGTTGTGGGGGATAGGATGGGGGGTGTATGGAGTGATCTAGCTCTATGTGTGTCTATGTGTGTTATTTAATTTATGTGTATTGCTATTATGTGTAATCTGTAAATATGTGTAATCAAGGATTAGGTGTAAATTTGCAATTAGATGAATAGAAATGAACAAAACCGCAAAATACTGCTCTCAGAACTCGCCTACTCTCTCACTCTCACTCAAAAACCTCAAACTCTGGGACATGCGTGGTACTTTGGAAGAAACTACAACACAGTCAACACATGGGCGTGTGGAACGCAACTTTATAATCTCCCTCTGTCAATCATCTGCGGCTCGACCACTTTCTATTGACTGAGAGGCCTGTGTCGCACTATGTTATACCGTGATTGGATCGTAACAGTGGATCATATCTCGGCCTGCCCAATAACAGTTTGCGGCTGCGGGATGGGTTTACGGGCTGGAGGTGTCAGTCCGTAACTTGCGTATTGCTCATTTGAATAGCGCCAGATTTGGAGACGAATGGGAGCTTCCAGCACGGCTGCAGACATCCGGCCATGATCCTGCAAGGTACGGGCTTGCAATTTAATCAGGCTCCTAGTTATTATTGGGGTATTGTTTTGATCTTCACAGAAAGACAGACAGACTGTTATACTAATTACCAAATGAAAGCAAATTAGTATGTGGTAGCAGCTTATTTGCATATTAATACAGCTCAAACAACCCTGAATATCTCAGGAATGATTCACATAATAAAAAGGGCTTATACAATGTATATAAAAATGTTCAATTGTTTTAGAATGCAAAAAGAAAACCATAGCCTTTACATTCTGGATTTTATATACAGTTATTCTTTACTGTGTGACTGTTATGTTCTTAGAAGGATATTTCCTTGTAAAGTAATATTCTTACCATTAGTTCTGTGCTAGCAACATTCAAAGTCTTCATCCACCTTTGGAAGTTGATCAGTGTCATGAACGATTTGGGGGCCATGATGAGACTCCCTGCACCCCACAAGAAACTCTGCTATTTGGAATGCTGGCACACTGGGTGCTAATGTCAGGGGCTATGACAACGGACTGACTTGATTGTTTTTGTGTGTAGTGTCGGCCACAGTAATTCATTTTGGGCTACTACATCATATTATATGCACTGTAATAATATATCTGTGTTAGAAGTGGGCCCTAGGATGCTAGAATTATATAAAAACCACTGCAAGTCCCTTATGTGACAAAGGATTAATTTTCTGCAGGAATTTATACTGTCCTGCGATCGGCCACGCATGAATACTCTAGCTTTAGTCATGAAGGGGGAAGCTAGTTTTATGGCTCTGTACGAGGAGAGCAAAACACAGGCCTGGGTTATTAGTGACCTAAACAGACAACCCTGGATAGAAAATGTGTAATGATAACAAGATAGCCAGACCCCTTTATACATCTGAAAATCATGTGGGTGAGGGGGGTTGCAAGCTATTTGCCCAGGAGGATGGTTTAGAACTGGGGGGATGTCTATGGTGTTTTGTGCTATTTGAAAAGGTGTCTTGAAAAATAAAGAAGTGCCAGTCTGATTTTGGACACAATAAATAAAGGTGGTGTCAGAGTCTGCTTGTACTAATCAAGGGTACAGGGTGTGTGATTCTTAGATCCTAAGAAAAGGGGGCCGGTGGTGCCTGCCTCTTCAGAAATGATGCTGTCATCTGAATTGTCCACTTGTGCCGAGATTTCCAAGAGCCCAAACGGTCCTTGTGGGGAGTTAACCTGTAGTCTATAGCAGGTGGCTCTGGGCAATAATAGCCCCTACCACTCTGATTGTCACAATTAGCATAAACCAAATGGTAGATTTCACAGCAGCATACATGAATCTAAAATCTTTTTTTTTTTTTTTCCTTTTTCCCTTTTTCCTTTCCTCTTCCCCTTTTTTTTCCTTTTTTTTTTTTCTTTATTAATTTCTTTTATTCATATAATTATATCTTATACAAAGAAAAAGAAAAAATACGGATAAAACAATATGTTTGCAATATACAAGAAAATAGAGAAAAATAAAAAAAAAGACATAAACATTACAGTGCAAAATGCTTATTATCCCAACCTCCTTGCAGTATCACTCAAATTCTAATTATATTCCAGGAAAAAGGCTGTCATGGAAACATTACCAAGGAAACACCAACATCCACTAACTCTCTAACTAGGTGCCAAATATTGGTCCCAAAGCTGCCATTTTATCAGATGAGTGGCCCTAGGGGGTTTATCCCATACATTATCGGACACTTCTGTTCTCATCATTTCTCTATTATTTGAGATTGTGTTCTCTAATTCTTTCCAAGAAGGTATCTGTGGTTGTTTCCAGTATTTCAAGAGTAGCCATTTAGCAACTAGGCATATATGTGATATTAGATATCTTTCCCCTAATGGAAATATTTCCATTTGCGTATGTAGAATGAATACTAGCGGATTACAGATGATTTGTTTACCCGAAAGAGTCAATAGTTCTTGACTTAATCTCATCCAGAATTTTTTTATTTTTTTTACATTCCCACCACATATGGAGGGTTGTGCCTGGTAGTCCACATTGTTTCCAACAAAGACCATCTAAATTACTATATTTTTTATTTTATTTATTGGGAACATAGTACCATCTGTGAATTAGTTTTACCATCATTTCATTATATGAGGAACTGATTGATGAGTTATTAACCGTACTAAAGATTTTAATCCAGTCTTCCTCTAAAATTGTAATTTTCATATCATCTTCCCAAGCTAGTATTCCCAGGCTTTTGTCAAAGGGAATATTTTCATCGATTATATTACTAAATTTAGAGATTATATGTGACGCTTCACCTTTGATTAAATATTCCTCCATTTTCCACATTTTGTTCATATTAGTAGTATTATATCCTGATAGTCTAAGATACCTTTGTAAGCCTTCATACTCTAACCACGTTATCCTATTTATATTGAATTTCTCTTTAATTCTTTTCAATTCCAATAGGTTGCCTTTTTCATATAAGTCCCCCACAGTTCTAATGTTATGTGATTTTAATAGTGACAAAATTAATCCATTCAAATTGTTATTATTAAAATCTATTGGTGCTGCCAAGGAAGGAGATTGTACCAATGATAATTTTATTTTATTTTTGTGCCATACATTAATAATGTTTTTGATATTAGGGGGTAATACTGAACTTTGCTTCTGTTTATAGTTAATAGTCCATAATATATTTTTTAGAGGTGATCCTCCCAATAGGGCATCCTCTATTATTAACCATCTTGGGATATTTTGTGTGTAATTATATCCAGCCACTTGTGTAAGTATAATTTTTTCATTTAGGTCTTTAATAGAGGGAGAGCTTAATCCCAAATTTCTCAAATTTCTTACAAATTATAGATTTTTTAACTCTTGGTTTTTTCCCCTGATATATAAAGTCGTCTAATGCTTCTTGAATGATTTTAATATAATAAGCCGCTATTTTGCCCGGAAGGCACCTCATAATATAGGTAATTTTAGGAATTAAGCTCATATTGACTGCATTTATTCTAGATATCCATGATAAATGTAAAGATCTCCAGTCATTTAATGATTTCCTAATTTGTTTCAATATTTCACTATAATTATCTTTAAAGATATTTTTTATATGACCTGGGAATCTTACATCCAGGTGTACTATGTGGGAGGAATTCCAGCAGTATGAATATAAGTTCGCTAACCTATTTTATTCTTCTCTTGATATATTTTATAAGTTAGTACTTCAGATTTCTGTTGATTTATCTTAAAATAAGAAAATTTACTAAACTCTTCAAGAGTAGTCTGCAGGGCTCTACAGGAAAGTTCTGGATTTGTTATTGTTATTATTATATCATCTGCATATGCCATTATCTTGTATTCCTCCTGCCCTATCTCAATTCCTTTAATTTCTAATGATTCTCTAATAGTTATCAATAAAGGTTCAAGGAATAAAATAAAAAGCAGGGGAGATAAAGGACAACCTTGACGAGTGCTGTTAGTTATTAAAAATTTGCCCGAACTAAATTGTGGAGATGATATATGCGCTATGGTATTTAAATACAGGGCTTTTACTGCAGATGAGGCAAAACTTCCCAAGCCAAATCTCTCCAGAACACCTTCCAGGAAATCCCACCTGACCCTGTCAAAAGCTTTCTCTGCATCCAATGACAGGGTCAGGGAGGAGATTCTCTTTTTCTTTATATATGCCAAGATGTCCAGTAGGCGTCTGGTATTATCTGACGATTGTCTATTAGGAATAAATCCTGTTTGATCCGGTTCTATTAGGGTAGAAATGATCTTACTTAATATATTTGCCAGAATTTTTGAATAGATTTTAATATCAACATTAATTAAAGAGATTGGGCGTTAGTTTTTATATTCTTCAGGATTTTTTCCCTGTTTCAATATATTGACTATTTTTATTTCCGTTAATTCTGATGGTATCGCCCCTTCCCGTTTGATCTCATTAAAGAGATCACATAAGGTTCTATTCAATTCTTTACTAAGGTATCAATAGAATAGATTATCAAACCCATCTACCCCGGGTGTTTTTTTTTTTTTTTACTTTTAGATACAATTTCCATTATCTCTATACTTTCAGATAACTAAGCTGTTCTTCCGATACTTTGGGGATCTTTATCTTATTTAGGTATTGTTTAATTTCTTTTATTCCTGGCTTATCTACTTGATGATCTTTCTCTAAGTTATATAGATTACTATAGTATTCCTGGAATACCACTCCTATCTTATCTGGGTGAAATTGAGGAACATTATTTAGATCGAGAATTTTTTCAATATTATTTTTAATATATTGTTTCTTCAATTTATTAGCCAAGAATTTACCTGATTTGCCCCCTTCAAGAAATTGTGTCCGCTGAAATCTCCATATTATTTTATCTGATTGAAGTTGAAATTTTTTTTGTATTTGGGTATTTATTGCCTTACTATTCTCTTTATTTGGTGTCCCCCTGAAAATATCCTTCATCTTATTTAATTCCAGATAGAGTGTCCTTAAGGATTTGCCTCTTAGCCTTTGCATTTCAGCTGCTTTTGAGATAAATATGCCCCTTATATATGCTTTATACGCACACCATAGGGTTATATCCGAATTAACAGACTTCTTATTAATTTTAAAAAATTATTTTGTTTCCTTTTTCAAATATGTAACAAATTCTTCATTTTTTAAAAGCCAGGGATCCATCCTCCAACTACCCCTTTTCTTTCTGTTATTTATGTTCAAATCTTGTATAATTAGTTCATTTAGAGAGTGGTCTGACCACGGGGTAGATCGAATATTTATCTTTTTAATTATTTTTAAAGTTGGAAGATCCGTTAGTATATAATCAATTCTGGAAAATGAATTATATCGATATGAAAAATGGGTGTATACATGAATCTAAAATCTAATAAATTAAAGGCTGATTTTTTTCACATTTTAAACATATTCACTCTTTTTAAGTTTAGTTCTGTTCCTGAAAATAATCTATTGCTCTGTTTTTTTTTATTTATGCAGATTGGGTCAAAATCAGTCGAAAGTATTAAGTTGAAACATGGGCAAGAATGCTGTTTAGTAGCTATGGGACAAATCTACAATGAGGGCTTGTTGAAAGAGAAGGTTGATCATAGCGATGATGGCTCTCCAGCAATGTAAATGCCCTCACTGGCAAACAAAAAGGACCAAAAAGCTGCAAATGTAAGGTTTGGCAAAGCCAAAAGACTAACAGCCTTATTAAATTGCGATTTGGCCAATTGAATAGGGCTCTATATAAGCACAGAGCATATTTTTTTACAGAAGTTTTTAGTCAGTGAACTTCTATCCAAAAGCAAGGTCTTCACTAACTAATAACTTCTGTAAAAAAATATGCTCTGTGCTTATATAGAGCCCTTTAGAATTGGCTGAATCCCAATTTAATAAGGCTGTAAGTGCTTAGCGAAAGCTGATTAGGACTTATGGAAAGTCCACATGATGATGAAAAAGGCTTGTCCTTTGGCATTGCAAGGATACATATGGGGTAGAAAAAGAGTGAGGTAGTGCCTATTAAAGGTTGATCGCAGCGACCATAGCTCTCCAGCAATGTAAATGCCCTCATGGCTGACCAAAAAGAGCCCAAAAGCTGCAAATGTAGGGCTGGCAAAGCTGCTTCTCTTGGAATACAGTTCACTGGTGTGTCTGTATGGTATGCAAAAAAGAGAAGAGGGGTGGGGAGAGATCCCAAACCCTTGTTCACAGAGATCAGTAGGTAAAGCTCTCACCTTTTCTAACCTCAGTCAATGAGGTATGTTATAGACTTCCCAACATGTATTTTCTTGTAGGTTGGTACTTCTTTCCTCCGTGAACATCTTATCTCATGTTCTTACAATTGAGTGTGGGTATTAGGGTAATACATATGTGTACTTTTCAGAGCATGGGGAATATTACAACACTATGAATACATAGTGGTACCCGAATATAAATATTTTGCTCGGGTTCAATATATTGACTTTGGAATTATAAGTGTCTTTCTATAGGTGTCTACACTATATCAAACATGGCCAGTGTTATAAATATTCAATTTATTCAATGTTTGTAAAAAAAAAAAAATATAATAAAATATGTTCAATAGCGAAATGTTTTAATTAAAATTGCAAATTATACAGTAACTCTAATGTTATTAAAAAATAAATAAATAGATAGTAAAAATACTGACCAGACGCATTTCACTTTTATCCTGTGGCTTTTTCAATGATCGAAAATGTGTACCATACATACATATATTGTTTATTCATTGTATATACACACAGTTCTAAAATTCTGAATAGTATTATATAGAGTGGTCATCAGAATATATAGTTATCTAAACATACATATATATATAGAGATACAAGTACTTGGGTAAGTATACAAATATAGAATATAAATATAAATCTGGAAGGGAAAATATGAAGATAACAGTCAAAGATTCATCCAAATGGCTATTGGATCCTTGTAATTCATATAGCGCGAGTAAGGTCTCGATATCTTTTGAATCAAGTTGGACATCAACATCTGGTTCTCTTGGTATGGTAGTATTTTGTATATTTCCCCATTGTTTATCCTTCTCCATTTAAAAAAAAAGTAATTTGAGTGTCAGTTTCCTGATGAATGATGATAAGCCCCTCTTGAGAAGATTACTCTCCCATGGGCTTAGAATCCTTTTAGACAGATTGAAAATCTTTACTGTGTCTGACTTGTTCCTTTTTGTTTTTTCTTCCTCCTCTCTTTCCTTGCCTAGTTCTTGACTTAATCTTCTTTTGGAGTTTCCTCTCCGATACTAAAAAAGACTCTGAATAGGATGTCTGGAATGATGATACTGGAGGTAATGATAGTCTCCTTTTGGAGTTTGGAGGTATTCTTTCCTTAGGTGTATGGTGAACTTCCTTGTGGTTTGGTACTAGGCATTTATCTATTGTGCTCTGTTCTATGGCCAGGGAGGAGGAGGCTAATCCTTTAAATATGTCCCTTTTTGATTCGTCTTTTCTATTCTGAATACAGATAGGTCATCGCTGGTGTGAGGTATTGAACTTGTTCAATGGTCTAATGATGGGACCTTGTCTGTAAGATTTCCAGTTATCCCTGGGGGTTATTCTTTTCCCAAAGTGATTTTTGTTGTGGGTTTTATTGTGTGTATATCCCCCTTCTTTGTAATCTTGGACACTCTATATCAAATAGATGCAAATTATATGTATGTATATCTACCAGTGCATAAGCATATGCTACACATCATCTCATGGGTAACCTCATGGGTTACCTTATGAATGGATACATTTATGCATGTTTGTATGTACAGAAATACTGTGAATGGGGCATACTTTATATTATATAGATGTATATTATGTGTATGTATAACTACCAGCACATATGCTAAGTATCATCTCATGTTTAAATATGTTATAAGGGCCGTCTACCTTTACTGAATATATGTGTGTGTGTATGTATATATATATATATATTGTATCTGTTATATGTTGTTATCTTCCTACTAGCTACTTGCCCGTCAAAAATGGCAGCATTCAAATTTTAAGCCTGGCAATCCAGTTTGCCACACAATGTCAGCACCTTCGGCGATCAGAGCACGGCGCTGAGCCCCTTTTTTGAACACAGGAATTCTCGATCATTGAAAAGCCACAGGATAAAAGTTACGAAATGAGTCTGTTCAGTATTTTCTTTTTTTATAACATTAGAGTTACTGTATAATTTGCAATTTTTATTTATATTTTTCGCTATTGAACATATTTTATTATATATTTTTTTTTTTTACAAACATTGAATAAATTGAATATTTATAACATTGACCATGTTTGATATAGTATTCTGAAAAAAGACACCTATAATTCCAAAGGGGATATATTGAACGCAAGCAAAATATTTGTATTCGGGAGCCACTATGTATTGATAGTGTTGTAATATTCCCCATGCTCTGAAAAGTAAACACATATATTACCCTAATACCCACACTCTATTGTAATAATATGAGATAAGACGTTCACAGAGGAAAGATGTACCAACCTACAAGCCAATACGTGTTGTCAAGTCTATAACATACCTCATAGTCTGAAGTTAGAGAAGGTGAGAGCTTTACCTACTGATCTCTGTGAACAAGGGTTTAGAATTACAATATCTTGGTTATTTGCACTAGGAATTGGTGCGCTATCTCTCCCCACCCCTCTTCTCTTTTTTATATACTGCATATGTTGAATTTGGCAGCCCAGGAAAATAAAATATGTCACTGCTTCCACTTCTTCCCTGTCTATTTGCCAGGAACTGAGCTTGCCGTTTGCCATGATCTTCATCTTTTTGACATTGAGCAGCAGGCCAGCCTATGCACTTTTCTTCTTTCACCCTCATAAATAAGTACTTTAGTTCCTCCTCACTTTCAACCATTAGAGTAGTATCATCCACGTATCCGAGGTTGTTGATATTTGTTCCGGCAATATTGATTACAGCTTTGGATTCATCTGGCCCGGCCTTACATATCATGTACTCAGTATATAAGTTGAATGAATAAGGTGACAATATACAACCTTGGCACACTCCTTTTACGATCTTGAACCATTTTGTTGTTCCATGTTCAGTTCTGACCGTGGCTTCTTGGTCCAAATACAGATTCCTCAGGAGGCAGATGAGATGATCTGGTACTCCCATCCAAACTTGACAAATTTTGTGGTGATCCACACAGTCAAAGGCTTTATAATAGTCTATGAAGCACAAGGAAATGTTTTTTCTGGAACTCTCTTGCTTTCTCTATTATCCATTGGCAATTTGATCTCTTGTGTCTCTTTCTCTGTGGAACCCGGCCTGCACCTCTGGTAGTTTCTGGTCCATATATTGTTGGATTTGAGTTTGCAGAATATTAAGTATCATCTTGTGGTATTTGAAGTGAGTGCAATTGTTTGATAATAGGTGCACTCTTTGGCATTTCCTTTTTTGGAATTGGGCACTGTACAGCATAATGCAAGCAACACTTTGACAGCAACCTGTTGTAGGGTTGTGAACAGCCCAGCTCAGATTTCAACTCCTGCAGCCTTTGTTACCGTCATGGCTTCCTAGGGCCCATCTGATCTGCCTCTCCAAGATGTCTGGCTCCAGCTCATTAGACAAACTATTGTGGTTATCACTGCTCCTTGCTATTCTCTGGAATTCTGCATTCAATTGGACAAAGCTTTTCCTATCTCCAATAACTTTCACTTTCCTTCTTTCCTGGGCTATTTTCAAAGCTTCATCAGCCAGCCAGTTTGAATTCTTAGTTTTCTTTCTTTTGGGACTTTGTTACTGTATTCTGAACAATGTCACACACATCTGTCCAAAGTTATTCAGACACTCTATCTAGCTATGTAACATATCGTGATTTTTCAGTTCCTCTTAACTCACTGGTAGGATAAAGATGGATCAAATATATTATTATTTGTCCGCCTTTCTACTTATGTTAATTTTTTTCAATTAATTTAATTAAGTATTCATTGGGGGGACAAAAATGTCTGTAATATATCAAATATACGCATTTAAATCCATTGCAAAAGTCTGAGAGCCTCATTCAATTAGAAGGCTGCATCTCGCGGCATATAGGCTGTATGTCTGCGGGCCTTCTGCGGGCTCGCACTCTGCTACAAGTCCGGTGCTATTCAGTTGAACAAGGGCGCAAGTTACGGGCCGAAGCCTCAAGCCTGGAAACCCCTCTTGCGCCCGCAAGCTGTTAATGGGCTGAAATAAAAGCGGTCCGCAGTTACGATCCAATCACGGTATAACGGAATGCGACGCAGGCCTCTAATCCAATAGAAAGCGGGCTAGCCAAAGAGGATTGACAGAGAGATTATAAAGTTGCGTTCCACCCGTCCATGCCTTGACTGTGTTGTAGATTCTGATGAAGTAGCCTGCAGGTCTCGAAATTGGTGGTTTGAGCATTTATAGAGAGAGAGTGGGTGATTTTTGAGAGCAGTATATTGCGATTTTATTTTTTTAATATTCTTCTTATTACAGTTTTACACTTAATCTTTGCTTACACATATTTACAGATTAAAAACAATACAAATACACATACATTAACTATTACTCATTGATACCCATAGTGTTAGGGAGGAATTTAAATGGAGGGAGGAGAGAGAAGGGGAGAGGAGTGGAGAGGCGTAGAGGAGAAGAGGAGAGGCGAGGAGGAGAGAGAGGAGAGAGTGGTGGACCTGGGGAAGAGTGGAGCAGAGGAGGAGAAGGTGAGGAGTGGCGGAGGAGTCGAGGAGTTGGAGGAGGAGGTGGAAGAGGAGGTAAGTGGCAGAGGAGTGGAGGAGGCAGAGAGCGGAGGAGAGGTGAGTGGCGGAGGGGTGGAGGAGGTGGAGAGAGGAGGAGAGGAGGATAGGGGAGTAGAGGAGGTGGGTGGTGGCAGGGTGCCCATCAAAATACGCATGTCTAGTCCAGGGACAGTGGGGCCTGATCCAACGGGGCTAAGGAATCTCCGTCGGGTCGGGAGAGCAAGAGGCTAAAGGCAAGCACAGGACCCTGTACTACAAGCACCAGGAGAATGTGGTCTTCCTTGGTGCCATCCGTGGACGCCCCGTTATCCTTGCGGGGGGAGGTAAGTTAGGCCAAGCCATTGCAGTCGCAGTAACAGCAGTGGGAACAGCGAAAAGGGATGTGAGGTATGTGAAGCACCACTTTGACGACATCAGGGCCAAGGCGAGGAGGCTGATGGCCAAGGAGGACAAGCAAGCTGCAGCACCAAGTGGTGGCCCCCAAGTGACTGTGGGCTATAATGAGTGGGATAGGGTTGCCAAGGACCTTTTCAGCCAGGTGCCCGCTGCTGGAGCTTCAGGCCTGGTGGCCCAGCAGGATCCAGCCTCCATGTCAGGTGAATATCACATACACCAACATGCCACCACATGTTACTCAAACACACCACACATATACATGATGACCAACAAGGACACTGACATGTCAGCTCTTTGGAACTAGCAAGCGATAGATGGATGCTTCATTAAATCTATGAAGCTGACAAATCACTGTCATTCGTGGGCACTACAACAGTAATCAACCAACAGAGAGTCCATGTATTGGTGTGTCCACTGTAGCCTATGCAGTTACAGACCAAAGCCAGAATCAAGATAGCGTTAGGAGCTAAGAACAATCAAGATCAAGAACCAAAAAATAGATCATATCTAGCAAATCATAGCTACTCATACTTGCAATTAAGTGAATCATCCAGGTTTAATCCTATATGTCAGATAGTTAGGAATGAACACCAAACAATGTATTATTCATCATACTAATAACATATACCTTTCTTTTCTCTCTTTCAGCATAGAGGAGGTCTGTGTCCAATGGTGAGGACAGCAGGAACCGTTGCAGGGGAGGAGGAAAGAAGTGGAGCTGAGGGCCCTGTTTCAGAGGAGGTGGATATTATCTGGGCAGTGTGGTCACCAGCAGGACCATTGACCGAACTGGCGGCATTTTACCCCACTGACTCAGCATCTCACAAGGGCCCTCCTACTGGAGGGACCAGCGGGTCTTGACCCCATCTCCTCCTCCCCTCACCAGTGCGACATACTGGCCACCACCACCAGGCCCAGCAACACCACCACCTATATGAAGCAAGGCTCCAGCCGGGCCCCAGACCTTCCCCACTGGGCCACCACCGACACCTCCTCACCCAGCAACGCCCCATGGGCCTCCATCCCCACCAGCAAGCCAGGCTGAGCAGGCGGAGATGCTGGCCATCATGAGTCAGTAAACAATGTATCTTCATGAGACCCAGGCCAGCATGCAGAGGTCATGCGCAGCCTGACTAGGAAAAATAGGGAGGAAAGGAGGCACCATCTAATGACTGAATCTTACCTAGGCGGGCTGCTCAGGATGGGGCGGACCAGAATGCATTACAACACCTGACCACAGACGCTTTGCGCAGCGCTCTGTTCCGCAGCCCCCCCTCCTCCACCCCGGTGGCCTCTGTCGCACACCCGCAGCCCCTGGCCGCTCCTCTCCTCCCCCATGCTTCCGCCAAGGCCACAGCCACTAGCACCACCACTGCTCGTGCCGCTGCCTCCTGGGGGGATCCTGACCTCAATATCAGTCTAAGAACAGATCCTTGGGTCTGATGTAAGTAACATTGAATCTGGCTGCTGACCTTTGTGTCCTCTTCGTATTAATGGGTATTTTCCCCTATTGCTGATATCATGAGTATCCTTTAACATATGCTAACACATGTATAGCTGATAGATGTGATGTCATTGTTGATTAACAATATCATATTTGGAAGATGATAGTACACCTTGACCACTGATGCTGGTCACAGCTAAGCATTTATTGTGAGATGACACATCATTATTAATAGTCATGACCAGTGAGTTATCCTGAGAACTAGCTAATGGTTAGTAATGCTTGCAGATGGGAATCAGTTACGTTTGTATATTGTACATTTCTGATTGTGCTCTGTGTATGAAATAAAGCTTTGTTATACCGTTATCACTGTGTCAGTGTGTTTTCAATGGTTGGGGTTTTGGGACATCTACATACATCACACTTGTGTCACATTCCTATATCTGTAAACTAATGAGCCCTAGATACTATGCAATAGATTAATACATATCATAATAATAAAATAACTAATATCATCAGATATCATATAATATATATGCAAAATCCAATTTGTGATACTGTGGAGTATCAACATTCCCCTGAAGGCCTGATAACAATATGACAGGTGATCATGTAAATTGATTGATAGCAAAACCCTTAATGGGATGTCACCAAATGATAATGGGTATACATTATGGCTCTTGGCCACCGGCTATGGATTGGGCATTTTTCAGGATGGGCATAGGGGAGATTATCCGCACAGCCTCCATGTGTTTTTGCAGCCCTTCCTAATGGATTAGAGTAGATTAGTGTGGTGTATGTTCACCTGGTCCCCTTCTGGATTGCTAACTAGTGGGGGTGAAGGGGCTTGTGTACCTCAATGAAGCTGGGAGCAATACCATGTAGGTCCACTGTAGGTGGGCAGGTCATAACAGAGAGGTCAGACAAATCACAGTCCACTAGAGAAGGGACTGGCAACCCACTCCAGTAAATTTGGCATGCAAAACTTGTGGAAAAGCACAGGCAGAGACATAGCTTGATGTGCTGCAGTCCACAGGGTCACAGAGAGTCAGACACAACTGAGGGACTGAACATTCAAATCTAAAATGTTCCCCATATATGTAGTGTGGCAATGTACTTTGGCCACTATTTCTTTTCCCAATGTAGATGGGAAGAGTGAGATGTAAATAAGATTATCTTTGTATTTTTAGGGTCCTCATTAGAGCGTCTGTGAGTGAGAAAGGGTTAATATGGCAGCCATTTTCATGTATTTGTGTTGCGATTTAATCAGGTAGTGTGTCTTTAATTGCTTTCTGTATGTTGCAGCATGACTTTTCATATTGGCAAATGCATTACAACATATGAAAATAATAAAATAAAAAAATAAGCTATTTGATAGTTGGGAGTTGTTGTGCAATTAATTATGTCTTCCATTGCTTTGTTCATATTTTAAAGTCCATTGGTGGGTTTTTATTGTGTTTTGCAGTGTTACAAAATAGTCTGTAAACCCTTTGAGGGTCCTAATTGGGACCCGTAAGATTTTGGCCTACATTTGCCGTTTGCAGGCTTGAGGGATTGTAGCAATTGAATAGCGATTTGCGATTTTAGATATCGTAACTCTTGCGGACGTAAAATATCAAAGGCTTCGATGGGCTGTAAGTTCCAATTTTAACAACTGAAAAAAAAAAACGCCAATAGAATAGTAAAATAAGCTACAGCCTCCATTACGGCCCACTGTAACTTACAATTGCTCAATTCAATGAGGCTCTTAGACAGCAGTAGCCCTTTAACTGAATCTGGCAATAAAGTGAATATTTACTTTACAGACAGTTAGACGCCTCCTTCTATTTCACATTATTCAAACAAAGCCTTTAACAGGGTCAATCTAGAACAGATTATTTGTCATTTTATAAGCGTAGATAAATTTAGTCACACACCTATGTCTCCCATTTCTCCTCTCATTACTCACTTGCTTTTGGATATCATAAGACATAAAAACCTCTTTATTTATATATTTGACTCTTTGCTCCATTAAACGTACTGGCAGCTTGTAAACCAGAGACTGCACAGAGAATGGCTATCAATATGTAGCTAATCTACATTGTAAAACTGCGGAGAAATATTTGCAGCTTCAATGAACATTTATATGCCTAAAAAGGATTCATCTCAACAAGAAGCTGGTTTGTCTAAAAAGGGCCAATGTAATGCTCATACAACAGGGTTTCATTTGTTTATTAAGTTACTGATTAGTAATAAAATCAGTATTTGAATAATGTTAGTTCAATGTAGCATTTCAAATTTACAGGTGAACGTTATTGTCTTAAACCTCAACACTTCTGCTACTCTCCAGTCTCTTTCAATTATCCAGGGTATCGGAGAGTCATAACTAGTGGTGTGTTTAGGTCTAGTCCCACAAGGCCTAGGGCCACACATATTCAGGGGGCAGCAGAATACCTGAAGATCATTGTGCAGTACCATAGAATAATAGTTGCATATGCGTATTTGTAATTACGTTATTGTCTGTATGTGTACCTAACTCTTTCTGATACACAGAAATGCTCATAAACCTACAATTTGGGCTCTAGCAGTGGGTTTTGAGAGTTATAACTATAGTGTGTGGTAGGATGCTCTCAAGTAAATAGGGTTTGGGGAGTGCATAAGCCTGAATGGGCCTAGGGCAGAATAAAATCAAAATACAACCATGCTGATAACATTGTTTATCTGTCTGCAGTGGCTATTGTAGGCAAACATAGACCCACAAGAAAATACATAAAGACAACCTCATGGACAGATCCTCTTTTACCTCCTGGACACCTAACAGGAGGTGGAGATAAGCAGATCTTGTTGAAGTAATACAAATGTAATTTTTTTTTATATATATTTGCAAATTGGGAACAAAATGAATTTAACAATATTGTATGTCCACAATGCAATGAAAACTACGGTATATACATTGTACTAGCTGTCTTTCTCTGCTTTAAATAGTTTCCGACATATTCAGAATTGTTTTTTTATAAAACATTCAGTCTTGTCATAGCTTGGAGCCTGATGAACAGCGGAGGGAGCTGTAGGGGAGGAGGAAGAGGGATTTGTTATATTATTGGAGCTTATAGAATTTAGCACTGTTGATAAAGAGACCAGTCTGAAATTTTTAATTATATATATTATTAAATATTGCCTTTTTAAATCATTCAGTATAAATGTTATTAATGATGAATAACTACCTGTAATTAAAATATCTAGCTCCTGTTGAGTTATTAAGGTATTTAAAGGAATATGTACACCTAAAAGTGTATTTATTTAATTTTAACTGCAAGGTGGATAGGAACCCAAACCATCACTTTGTGCTTTCAAAAGAAACAAACATTGTGCAGGAACAGTGCAAAAAATAAAATAAAATAGCATCTCTGTTGGAAGGTTGCAGTGGAGGCTGAATTAGCGCAGGGGTAACCTGGAAAACTAAAGGGGGGAGTAGGTTCCAACTTCCAATCCAAGACACATTTTAATGTATAGTCTGTAGTAGGTGAAGGTGCCACTGCCATGAGATAGAGACAAGCAATCTCATTTTGTAAACCACTCGTTGTTTTGTCATGTTTTATTATTTTTAGTAAATGTATTGCCAGATTTAATTTAATGTATCTGTGTCCCTTTAAAGTATCCAATGATTTGCAGTTATTGTTTTTTTATTTTGTAACACACATAACAGCAAAAGACAATTTTCCAGTCTGGCTCTATTTAATGTCATCAGATGCAGAAGCTTCATGTCAGTTCCATCCCATTAGGTGCACTCTTGCAAATTGATGCAGAGATGAGTAACACAGAATTATGGGCTGAGAGAACATGCAGTATAAAGATGAGGGACACGGTGGGTCACAAAGACCTATTATTATTCTGCGGGGGGGGGATATGCCACCCAGATGAGAAGATCTTGGATTAAAGTGACGGAGAGGTGCATGCTCGTTGACCATCAGCATTTAGTATAGAAGAGCAAGCCATGATTAAAAAATGGTAATAATTGGAGAGACGTTTAATAATGAAAAATGTAATGTAATTGTTTAATCTCTCTGTGATTATTACATCTTTTCAACTAGGAAATTTCTTCCTCTTTTTTAACCTCACTGTACGTGCTAATCTTTAATAGTTGCTGTTGATAAGACCATTAACTCAGATAATGGATTTATACATAAAATAACTTAAATTTTATAGCAGTTCCACTTCAAAGTTAATTACAACCAATTCCAATTTTGTTTATTTCTATGTATACTTTTTGGTTAGTCCCTTAATTTAATTCGACCCTACCACTACCCCTAAGGCATGCCCACTTATGTACTACGATTTGTGTAAGGTAGTACTTTCAACATTTCCCCTAAATCTTCCACCTTTCAACTTCATATCATGAGCACTTGTGATATATTTTCAGGTCTCATATCTTCCTTCTCCCCTCTTATCTATATATATTAAAGTCCCAGAGTCTCCTTATAATTTGTGTATTTTAGACGCTGTACCATTTAGTCGCCTCATTTGAATAGTCTCTAATTTAATATACTTTTGGAGATCCAGTCGTCAGAACTGGACACAGTATATAGGTGAGGTCTGACTAGGAGTTTATAGAGGGACATCAGTACCGACCTTTATCTTACTGAGGGTCTATAGAGGGACATCAGTACTGATCTTTACCTGACTAGGAGTTTATAGAGGGACATTAGTACCGACCTTTATCTTAATGGGGATCTATAGAGGGACATTAGTACTGACCTTTATCTGACTGGGGATCTATAGAGGGACATTAGTACAGACCTTTATCTTACTGAGGGCCTATAGTGGGACATTAGGACCGGCCTTTATTTTACTGAGGGTCTATAGAGGGACATTAGTACTGACCATTATCTGACTGGGAATCTATAGAGGGACATTAGTACCAAACTTTATCTGACTCAAGGTCTAATAGAGGGACTTTAGTACCGACCTTTATCTAACTGGGAATCTATAGAGGGACATTAGTACTGACCTGGAGTCTATAGAGGGACATTGGTACTTACCTGGGGGTATATATTTAGGGACATTGGTATTGACCTGGGGGTCTATAGAGGGACATTAGTGCGACCCAAGGGTAGGGGCTATACAAGCCCAGGGCCACCTGCTATAGACTACAGGTTAACTACCTTCCAAGGACCGTGGGGTTATTGGAAATCTCAGCACCAGCACCCTGATATCTGGCTTCTGTATCGGTCAGGGTCCTTGCAACAGAAATTAGCACTTCCAGGCTACCAAAAAACTTCAGATCTGCTTCTTCTAAAAGGGCTTGATAAGACTTGTTACAGTCAAATCTACCCCAGCAGGAACCTCCAAAGTCTCTCAGTACCCCCCTGCAGCCATCCAGGAGAACAGGAGCAAAATAAGAGACATACGATTTTTATATGCCTCTAAAGTGTAGTGATTTATTTTGAAACTTCAGCAATATTTATAGTGGTTAGATACAAGAGGAGGTATATACAATATAACAGTGAGAGGGTGTGGCAGACAATTACAGGGTATGACTACACATGGGGTCTAGCAGTACCCTGATAGCTGGCACCTGAGTAAAATAGAGCTACCTTTTAATATACATTCTACTGTCTCTGTATCTGAGTGGTCCAGACCTTAGATATTATACATGGCAGATGGGATTAACTTAATTTGCTAACAATGAGCCAGAACAGATTACAATACAATGGAGTGGGTGGGGTCAAGCTGTCTGTCCTTTAAAATGGGTCCTGGACACAACCTTTATCTAACTAGGGGTCTATAGAGGGGAATTGGTACTGACCTTTATCTTACTGGTGGTCTATAGAGAGACATTAGTACCAACCTTGGACACAGTATCTTGGTGAGACCTGACTGGGGGTCAATAGAGGGATATTAGTACCAACCTCTATCTGACTAGTGGTCTATAGATAGATATTGGTAACAACCTTTATTTGCTGCTAATTCATCTTCCAGTACAACATATGGGATTTTCCTGGTATATATGCAGCCCCAAAAAAGGCTACGGGCTTGAAATTCTGCTGGGTTACAGAGCTATTAAATTCCACCATGCCGCGAGTTAGGGGCCAGAGACATAAGCACGTAAACCTTAGCCATGCACGCAAGCTGTTAAGGGGCCGGCGCAGCCACGGTTGGCCGTAACGATCCAAACTTGTAATCACAATTAACACCGCACGAAGGGGTTTTAAAGGGTGCCAAAACAGTAAATCATTGACTGTGCTGTAGCTGAGCAAGTGAACACACAGGTCTAGGCGTTGGTGGGTTTTTGAGCATTGGAGAGAGAGAGAGACCTTTAATATATATTTACCCTTAATTTACAACACACATAATTACTGATATCACATAATTCACACACACATAGAATAATACGTACACATAGCTATACATAGCGGTAGGCCACAGCATGTCCACCCCCCCCCCCCCCCCGATACAATTACTATACTACACATAATACTCACATTCTTGTTTTACTACATACACATCCACGTATATATTATATTTATTTATTCTTATTTCATTTCATAAATCATAGGAGGGTAGAGAAGGGGATGAGGAAAGTGAGGAGAGAGAGGGAAACACCGGAGGGCGAGAGTGAGGAGAGGAGGAGAGTGAGGAGAGGAAGAGAGCTAGAGATATGGAGAGAGGGAGGACCAGGTCAGGGAGGTCAGGTGGACGAGAGCAGCAGGGGGAGGGATATGCCCCCAGATGTAGGCACACAGGGAGTATGGCCAGCGGGTCATTGGCCTGATCCCAAGGTGGGAAGGTAGTGGGGATGAGGGAATGGCCCCAGGGAGAGGACAGGGAGGCCAGGAACCCCAGGCACAGTTGGTAGAGCAAGAGGCTGTGGCAAATTACAGGGCCCCAAATTATAGCCCAGAGGAGATGGACGTCCTCCTCAGGGAAATCTGTGCTCACTATCGGATAATACATAGTGGGAGAGATGTGAGGGCTAGACAGAAGGCAGAGGCCTGGAGTCAGATTGCTTTAGCTGTTGCGGCATTATGGGTGGCAAATAGGGACGTAAGGTCTGTGAAACACAGATATGATGACAGCCGGCTGAAGGTGAAGAGGAAGATGGCAGAGGAGGCAAGAGCTGCACAAGGTGGCGGGTCTCCTGCTAATATCACCTACAATGCATGGGAGCAGACGAGGGAGTGGATTGAGCCAGGGGCAGTGGTGGGCCTACCAGGACAGGTGGACACAGGTGTGCCAAGAACTATGCAGAGTGAGTATCACATCACACCACACCCATTGGTGTATGGAATTGTGTGTGGGGGTGGGGGGACATAGGATGGACCGATACCCCGATGTTTGCATGCATGTATAAATAAGCTTGTACTCTGGCTGGTGTGTACAATGAGCTGTATCCGTCTGTAACGGCTACCCCGGTAGTGAGAGGGTACCAGCCGTTGGAGACGTCCTTTTCTTAAGCAAGGTGCTGTGCAGTAATGAAATGCTTATTCCCCTCCACGATATCCCATTGTATAATCCAGGAGTGCTGTAAAATGTGGCAGAGTAACGGTACCATAAATCCCCCCAAAGAACGAGACGATGCTACGTTTTGAAGGGTCAAGTAGAACTCTCTTTTAATTGAAACAAAAAAAACATTTTTAAACATTTCACATACACAGTAGGGGCAGTGACTACCTTTGGTCAACCCCTACCCCCATTGTTCATGGTGCCCTCTTGTCTGCTAAAACTCTTTTGTTCTGCTATCTCTTGTGTGTTTTAGCAGATACTATCAAGAGGCAGATGGCAACTTCTGACCAAGTGTATGAGTTGTATGCAATAGTCACATGAACACCAGCCATTCGGTTCTGTTTAACCCCTCCAGCAGTATAGTTGGTTCGGTTCAGGCAAAAAATACAGGCATCATCATAGTTCTGTTACACTGCTCCCCTTTTGTGGAACACTCCGGCAGACCCGGATTGATCTTTTTCGGGTCAACTTGGGGCTGTCCGGTCTGCTGTTAAGGTAAAAGTTCCGTTTGCCTGGACAGTCCATCTGCATTCCCATTGAACCGTCCAGGGCGATACTGGATGGAGAAGTTGTACGGTTGTAGTGCCAGGCTCCATCTTAGTAATCGTCCATTGTCCCCAGCCACTCGGTTCAGCCATACTAGGGGGTTATGGTCCGTGATCAACGTGAATTCCTGCCCGTAGAGGTATGGGGTGAGCTTCTTTAGGGCCCAGACCAGGGCTAGGCATTCCTTTTCCACTGCTGCGTAGCTCACTTCCCTGGGTAATAGTTTTCTACTCAGGTATGCGACAGGGTGTTCCCCTCCATCTTCCCCGACCTGACTCAGCACTGCCCCCAGTCCGTACATGGACGCATCGGTATGGACAACAAATCTTTTGTTAGGGACGGGGGCAGACAAAACTGGTGCGTTGATCAGAGCTTGTTTCAGGGTTTGGAACGCTGTTTCGCAGGCGGGAGACCACAGGACTATCCTAGGTAAATTTTTCTTTGTCAAATCTGTCAGGGGTTTAGCGATGGTGCTGTAGTCAGGGACAAATTTCCTGTAATACCCCGCAGTCCCTAAGAATGCCAGTACTTGGGTCTTGGTGTGGGGTGTGGGCCAATTGGCTACAGCTTCCACTTTAGCAGGTTCTGGTCGCTGTTTCCCACACCCTACCCTGTGCCCCAAGTACTGTACTTCGGCCATTCCAAAGTTACATTTCTCTGGTTTCAGAGTTAGGCCTGCGGCCCTAATCTGATCCAGCACAGCCTCTACATGTCTTAAATGCTCTTCCCAAGTCTCACTATAGACCGCAATGTCATCCAGGTATGCGCATGCGAATTCCTGGAAGCCATCAAGGAGGCGATCCACTAAGCGCTGGAATGTAGCTGGGGCGTTTTTCATACCGAATGGCATGACCTTAAATTGGTACAAGCCAAACGGGGTGACAAACGCCGACTTAGGGATAGCTTCCTTGGCCAAGGGAATCTGCCAGTACCCTTTGCACAGATCGATGGTGGTCAGATAGCGTCCCCTGGCAATACGATCTAATAGTTCATCTACTCTGGGCATGGGGTAGGCGTCTGTCACGGTCCTGTCATTGAGGCGTCGATAATCGACACAAAATCGGGTTGTTCCGTCCTTTTTGGGGACTAGGACAACTGGGGAGGCCCAGGGGCTGTCGGACGGTTCTATGACTCCTAGTCTTAGCATCTCCTGAATCTCCTTTCTCATTTCCTCTTTTACAGCTTCAGGGATTCTATAGGGGGTCTGCCTGAGAGGGGTCTGTCCTGGTGTCTCCACATAATGTGTCGCTAGGGGTGTGTAACCTGGCTCTTGAGAAAATGTCAATCCTTTCTCAGCTAGTAATTTTTGGAGTTGTTCCCTTTCTGTGGGGTTTAACCGCTCCCCTAGCTGCACTGTGTTAAGCAGAGTTTTCGGCTCAGTGTCAGCTAACAAATCTGGGATGGGAAGACTGTCAGGGTCTTCAGTGGCCGGGATACATATGGCCGATATATCGTCGGGCCTTTCTTGGTATTCCTTTAACAAATTAACATGGAACGACTTCTGGACCCTTTCGTCTTGGCTACTGGCAATTACATAGGTGGTGTCACATACCTGGGCCACTACCTTGTAAGGGCCTTGCCAGGAGGTCTGTAGCTTGTTTCCCTTGACAGGTCTAAGTACCAGAACTTTCTGCCCTACTTGGAACGTTCGCAGTCGGGCACCCCGATCGTACCAGTGTTTCTGACGTCCCTGGGCTGCCTGGAGATGTTCTCGGGCCATTCTGGCTAGGTGCCCCATGCGGTCCCGCATCTCCAGCACATAAGGTACGATAGGAACGCCTTCATGCTCTATCTCTCCCTCCCAGTGCTCTCGGATGAGGTCGAGGGGGCCTCGCACTCGCCGTCCATAGAGCAGCTCGAAGGGAGAAAACCCTGTGGATTCCTGGGGCACCTCTCGATATGCGAACAAGAGGTGCGGCAAGAATCGCTCCCAGTCTCTGTATTCCGCTGTAAAGGTCCGTAGCAATTGTTTTAGGGTACCATTAAAGCGTTCACAGAGACCGTTAGTCTGGGGGTGGTACGGGGAGCTGAGCAGGGTCTTGACACCACAGACCTTCCATAACTGCTGGGTTAGATCTGCGGTGAACTGGGTCCCTCGGGCAGATAGGATTTCCTGAGGGAATCCCACTCTGGTGAATATCCCGACTAAGGCACTGGCGACCGTGTCAGCCTGGATGTTCGTCAGGGCGACAGCCTCTGGGTAGCGGGTAGCATAGTCCACTACTGTAAGAATATATTTCTTACCCGAGGGACTGGGGTTAGGTAGCGGTCCCACTAGGTCGACTGCCACCCTGCTAAACGGTTCCTCGATTACAGGCATGGGTGACAGCCGAGCTTTAGGGTGGTCCCCTCTCTTCCCTACTCTTTGGCATATGTCACAGGTACTGCAGTACCGCCGCACGTCTTTCGAGATCCCAGGCCAGAAAAAGGTCTGTGTGATCCTATAGGCGGTGCGGTTACCTCCTAAGTGCCCTGCCAACGGAATGTCATGTCCTATTCGGAGAAGTTCCAACCAGTATTTTCTGGGTACCACTAGTTGGCGCTTCTGCGAAGGGATACATCCTCTCCTCCTACCTTGAGTCAACCTGTATAATCTGTCACCCTCCCATACAAACTGCTCCCGCTCATCCCCCCCACTGTTGGCTAATTCCCGATACCTTTGGAGGGTGGGGTCCTGTCTAGTTTCCCTCCCAAACTCCTCTGGGGTGTCCCAAGCTATGGGTCTGTCTACCGTGTTAGGGCTGTGTGTCGGTTTGTGGCTTACCCGGGTCTCCCGTTCTGCTGGAGGATCGTTCTCGATACGGGTCTGTGAGCGGGTGGTCACGGGACAAGCAGCAGCAGTCGTGGGTAGATAAGCTGAAGCCAGAGGGCCAATGTCGTTGCCCAACACGACTTCAGCAGGTAAATTGTCCATGATCCCGACTGTGGTTTTTCCCGACCCGACTCCCCAATCCAAGTGTACCCGGGCAGTGGGTAAGAGAAAAACAGCCCCCCCTGCAACACGGACAGCAACAGTACGGGTAGATACATGCTCCGGTTTCACAAGATGTTTCTGCACCAACGTGATGGTAGCGCCAGTGTCCCTTAGGCCTTGTGCTACCTGTCCATTTACACGCACCTCCTGGCGGTGATGCTGGCGGTTATCTGGGGATGCAGCTTGTATGGGGTTTGCCTCGTACAGGATGCCCAAACACTCCTCAGGGCTCCCTTCGGTTTCCAGGCAGTGAGCAGCAGAGGTACGTGATAAAGGGATCTCTGGGTTATTGGTCGGGCGCCTCCAGTTGTGATTGGCTGATCCCAAGGGGCAATAACGAGCAATATGCCCCGGGTTGCCGCAGCGATGGCACGTCTTTTTGTAAGAATCCCGGGGTTGGTGGTTAGACCCCTGAGGCCGTGGCGGTCCTGGGGGGACTGGGGCCCGAAATTCTGTGCGTGCAGCGGGCATTGAGGTGCGTGGCTCTGCTCTAGAGGTTGGTCGTGTGGACCCTTGGCTCACCTTTCTGGACTCTGCGTATTCGTCCGCTAGCCGTGCTGCCTCGATTAAGTTAGCAGGGCGACGATCTCTCACCCAATCCTGTATGTCTGCTGCCAGATCTTGGAAGAAATGTTCCATCAGGAATAGCTGTAGTACTTCCTCTCCTGTGTTGGCATTGCACCCTCGCACCCAATGTGATGCCACCCTTTGTATCTTGCTGGCCCATTCCATATGGGAGTCTGCAGCCTTCTTTTTAGACTCCCTGAAGCGACGGCGATATGTTTCCGGGGTGACGGCATATCTGGTGAGCAGTGCAGCCTTCACCCGGCGATACTGCGCAATATCTTCCTCAGTAAGCGCCCGAAAAGCCTCATTTGCTTTTCCTGATAGTTTTCCAGCCAAAATAGTGACCCATTGGTCTGGTGGTATTTGGTGTAGTGAGCACTGCCTCTCGAAGTCAGCCAAATATCCATCAATTTCTTCCTCACTTTCCACAAACGCTTTGAAGGCAGTGAAGGGTATTTTCTTTACTGTAGCAGCGGGTGGGGGAGTATGAACTGTATGTGCCAGGGGTTGTCTAGCTCTTGCCAGTTCAAGTTCGTGCCCCCTCCTATTTTGTATCTCCGTTCTCGCTTCCCGGAACAGCTTATCTATTAGCTCCACGGATGTTGCTGGGTACATGGATAATCTCCGCTGAACCAGGTTTGTAATTTCCTCCTCCTCGCTGACAGGGGTAGGTTGGTCCACGACCTCCATGGATCGATCCATCTCGTCCAGCTCCAGTAGGTCAGCTATCAGCTCTCTCCGTGGTCGGTTGCTGGCACTCCTTCCTCTGGTTTCCAAGAGATCCTTTAGTGTGGGTCTTTTCAGTTGAGCGTACTGGGATTCCATTCAGCACTTGCGTTGGAGATAAAAAGGACCATCCCACCGCTGCCACCAATGTAACGGCTACCCCGGTAGTGAGAGGGTACCAGCCGTTGGAGACGTCCTTTTCTTAAGCAAGGTGCTGTGCAGTAATGAAATGCTTATTCCCCTCCACGATATCCCATTGTATAATCCAGGAGTGCTGTAAAATGTGGCAGAGTAACGGTACCATAAATCCCCCCAAAGAACGAGACGATGCTACGTTTTGAAGGGTCAAGTAGAACTCTCTTTTAGTTGAAACAAAAAAAACATTTTTAAACATTTCACATACACAGTAGGGGCAGTGACTACCTTTGGTCAACCCCTACCCCCATTGTTCATGGTGCCCTCTTGTCTGCTAAAACTCTTTTGTTCTGCTATCTCTTGTGTGTTTTAGCAGATACTATCAAGAGGCAGATGGCAACTTCTGACCAAGTGTATGAGTTGTATGCAATAGTCACATGAACACCAGCCATTCGGTTCTGTTTAACCCCTCCAGCAGTATAGTTGGTTCGGTTCAGGCAAAAAATACAGGCATCATCATAGTTCTGTTACACCCTCTATAAGTGTTCGGCATCCTACGCCCCTGCCCACACGCATAGATAACTGACAAACAATAGCACTGTAAGCCCTATGGTTATGACTGAGATATATGAGGCATCAATAAACATGTAAATCCTGGTAGCAAATTTTAACAATTTAACAATTTGCTATTATATCAAGATTGATTTTACATTCATATGTGGATACTGTGATGGTGTGTCACCGGAAGGCAGTAGAGAGCCCTTCAAGACTTCTCCCCAGGAGTGAGATGGTTAAGAAGATCCTTAAAATGCTTGGCTGTGGCTGTGATCAAGACCTGCGGCTGCCTCCAAGTGGAGAGTTGTTTGACAGAGCTGGAGTGTTGTGGAAGTGTGCAGGGCCGCCGTCAGAGGCCGCACTGAAAACTAATGGACCAAAGCCAGTAGCTTTGAAGAGAAAGTCTACAGATAAGATGAACAGAAAGTCCCTAAAGGTGATGACCGAAGGAGGGATCTGCTTTGGAAAGAGAGGCCGGAGATACAGAGCCTGAGAGAGAGATGAGAGGGAAAGACACCTCTGCTACCTATGTTTGGACTGTATGTTTGCACTTCTATGTAAGACAGTAAGGGAACTACAGTTTAGTTATGCAGGGCTTCAATGAGAAGCTAGAGTTTTGTTTCTGCCTTCAGTTTTATGTTGTATGCTGTCAAAACAACCAGTAAAGTGTGGTTAATTTTTAAAGAGCTCCTGTGTCCTCCATTTTATTGAAAAACAAGGCACGGATCCTGAGAGTGACCGTGAATCTGTCACAATACAGACTCTGTAGGACTGCATGTGCATGTCATAGACTGTCCCAACCTGGACCATGTCTCAGCCGCATGTTAACAACCAATGCTGGGAACATGTCACAGATTGGTCAGTCTAACACACTGCACAGCAGATCCAACAGAGCACGTGTCTGATGCACATGCAGATGGCACACCACACCTACAGTACACATACTCATATGAGTCATGATCCCCAATGCTCATTATGTGTAACACAAGCACCTCAGACAAACAAATGTGACCATGATGTCAAGGATATGGACACCCATAACTGTCAATTGTGTATTGAAAGCAACTCAAATATATATTATTTTCCATTTCAATACCCAGGAGGACAAAGCAAACCACTGTGAAACAGGGGGAGGCTCCACTGGAGGTGGGAGTGGTTGAAGAAGAAGGCAAGGACATTCCAGAGAGCCGGGACTATCCAAACAAGCTGGCCAACCATGTTCGCCGGCATATCAGGAGTGGCAGTCACTGTCTGGGCCCTCACAAGCATCAACCAGCTATGCCCCGTTGTTCCAGCCCTTTTCACCAGCCATGCCCTGGCCCCAGCCATCATCACAGCTGCCACCTGCTCCAACAACATTGCAACCATGGCAGCCCATAAACACTCCCACAAAATGGGGTCTCCCAACATGCCCTCACACGCAATGGGGTCCTTCAACATGGCTGAACACACAATGGGCTCGCCCAACACTCCAGCCCTCCTGCCGACACCTCAAGCCCTGCTGCCATAGCCTGCGGCCCTGCTGACGTCACCTCCGGCCCTGCTGCCGACACCTCCTGCCCTGCTGCCGACACCTCCGGCCCTGCTGTCGACATCTCTGGTCCGATGTCGACACCTCCAGCCTCCATGCCGACACCTCTGGCCCCAATGCCGTCACCTGCCGCCCCAATGCCAACACCTCCCCAAATGCCGTCAACATCATCCACAATGCCATCAACACCACCACAACTGACATTGAGGGAAATCATGGCCCATTTCACCAGGGAGGATATGGCACGTAGGAAGAAACAAAATCAGAGGCTCCGGTTGCTCAGAAGGCAGCGTGGGCTCACACACAATCCCCTGGGCAAGCACCAGATCACTCCATTCTGAGGTGAGGAGGCACAGCCGAAGGATGGAGAGATATGAGGAACGGGCGATTCAGGGAAGACAGCAACTCATCAGATTAGCTGAACTCTAGCTCATACTTCCCCAGCCTTCGGTTGCACAACTGGAACCTGAGACTTCGGCCTCCACATCTCAGAGCTCACCACCATCTCAACCTGATCCCCAGACACTCAAAGTAGTGGCACCCCACACTCCTACACCGCCACTACGTGCATGAGTGAGACAGGGTGCGGGCACGGAAGGTAGGGGGCCAGTGCTGCGGAGGAGGAGGTCTTAGGACCATCCAGGATGTGGTCCTCATCTTGATCACTCCTCACTGAATACTGATTGTTATTGGCTGGCTACAGAGTGCATACATGTCTGGTCATGTTTAACATTTCAACATTTGATGTTCAATGTGGATTGACCTTGAGATGAGGTGTTGTAGTTAAACAGAATATTGTTATGATTGATATCTTGTTCTTGTCTCTGTAATTGTTAATAGCCAAATCTTACAACCATGAAGGCATGTTCTTCATCTTCAAGCAGTATAATACCATCATGTGAGTGAAGACTCAACCCAGTTCCCAACAGGCATTCAATCAGTGTCATTCACCACTGCTGATGGATCTGAAATGCAATATATGACTACAGTACATATCTCTTCACTAATGAACATGACTGGTGTGAGTTTCAGTTATAATGAATAGTGTCCCGGCTCGAGGGTTGCACGGTCCCATTAGGATCTGCGAATCCAAAGCAGTAGTTGACATCAGGATCAATGTGCATGTGTTTTGGGGTAATGTAAACATTGTAATCTGTCTGGCCTTGGTACCACCCTTATACCAGTGAGATGTGATATGAGCATGGCACAACTATTCTAGCTATAGTACTCTTTGCTAAAAGATTGTGTTCACAGCATGCCTTGTTGTATTACACATCCTCAACATGGGAACGCTGATTGAACAGGACAGAATCAATATGGTTATCACTGTTCGTGGATGACGTTTTTGTTTATTGGTTTATTGTAGAGTCCAGAGCAAAAACATTGTACTATAATAAAAGCTTATGATTGTTCTAACACCTGCTCTTTATGTTTTCCAGATTCCTATCATCTATTTCAGAATTAGCAGTAATGTATGAAAACACACTGTGTGTGGAATTGATTAGTATCACATGATCCATGATTTCTAGCATCTGTTTAATATGGCAGACCATATGGTTGCTGTATGCGCATTAATGGTTATTTCTATGAAATGGAGTGTTATATGATGTTCCGATGTCACATCCGATTATGGTTACTGTAGTGTCCTGACCACATGTGACCCTAGTAGATGCTATGCATTATCCTTATGATGTTGTCTAACAGTTAACCCTTTAGGTGTACTTTGATTGCCCACAGCCTCTTGCCCTTCCGGTATCCGGCCATACAACACCCATGGTATTAATGCACAGTCTTGTCCATTTCTGATTGTGGTCTGTGTATAACCGTGTCAGTGTGTTGTCAATGGTTGGTGTTATGGGACATCCGCATACATCACATTTGTGTCACATTCCTATATATGTAAACTAATGAGCCCTAGTTATTATATATAGATCAATGCCTATATAGATCAATACATATAATAAAAATAATAATAGTAATAATAGCATTCGATATCATATAATAATATATATCATATATAATCAACATAAAGGGTTAATACACATGCAAATGTCCAATTGATATTGTGGTGTATCAACATTTCCCTGAGGGCCTGATAGGAATATGACAGATGATACTGGAGTGGGTTGCCAGTTCCTCGTCTAGTGGACTGTGATTTGTCTGACATCTCTGCTATCACCTGCTAACCAACAGTGGCCCTACATAGTATAGCTCACAGCTTCATTCAGGTACACAAGCCCCTTCACCACCACCACTTAGAAATCCATAAGGGGACCAGGGGAACATACACCACACTAATCTACTCTAACCCATCAGGTAAGAGCCGCAAAAACACATGGAGGCTCTGCAGAGGCACGTGGAGCAACAGCCAACTCACCTCCATCTGCTCTACGCCCATTCTGGAAAGCCCCACGCCACTGCTGGTGGCCATTTACCGAGATGTATAGCCATTCCCATTTGGTTACCTCCAATTATGTTTTGCTATTCATCAATTTACATTAGTGTGGTGTATGTTCCCCTCCTCCCCTTGTGGATTGCTAAGTGATGGTGGTGAAGGGGCTTGTGTACCTGAATGAAGCTGTGAGCAGGTGATAGCAGAGAGGTCAGATAAATCCCTGTCCACTAGAGGAGGAACTGGCAACCCACTCCAGTATCTTCGGCATGCAAACCTTGTGGAACAGACAGAGACCTAGCTAAATGTGCTGCAGTCCATAGGGTCACAGAGAGCCATGCACGACTGAAGGACTGAACAACAAAAAATAAAATGTTCCCCTGGTACTTGATATATGTGATGTGGTGGTGTAATTTGGCCACTATTTGCTTTCCCAATGTAGATTTGATGAGAGAGATGTATATGCAATCATATATATATTTCAGGGTTCACATGAGTGCCTCTGTGAGTGAGAAAGGGTTAATATGGCATTAGTGTCATGTTTTTGTATTGCTATTTAATCAGGTAGTGTGTCTTTAATTGCTTTCTGCATGTTGCAGCATGGCTTTTTATATTGGCATGTGCATGACCATTGCAACAAATGATAAAATAAAATATTTTTTAAATGCCTATTTTTTTATTGTGGGTCCTATTTGGAGGCTATAATATTTTTGCCTTCATTTGTGGGTTACAGGCTTGAACGCCAGGGCATCTGTAAAACTGTTGCAATTTAATAGCGTGATTGGAATGTAACAGTTACGGGCTTGACAGAACAAAGGATATGTGGCCGCAGAGTAAATTTTTCGACATCCCGTAGTTTTTTTTCGCCCTTACCCTGAAAGTTGTTGGCGGGTTGCTTTACGGGGCCAATTTAATAGCCGTTAGTCTTACGGGCTACGTTACGGGCTACGGTTTTACACATTCAGGGAATTTAATAGGGCTGATAGAGAGGCGGATTACTTGGTAATAAAGCTATAGACAATGAAGAGAAGTGTTTGTAGTACAAGAGTGATATGCTATTTGTGGAGTAATAAAACAGGCTGTTTATTATTCAGGAGAAGAAGCTGGATGCCACATGGGAAGTGCCTAAGAGTCACATTAGATCTCTATGCCACCTGCTATCCATTACTGTTCTATGGAAACTATACTAAGGAATCTGTCTCAGGGGCCTCTATTTTTATATTTTGCTTAAAAACATATTTGAACAGTAATTGAAAAAGCTGATTCATTAAAACACTAGCAGATAAACAAGAAGAACAGGAACATGGGCACCTGGTGACAGCAAGAAAAGCAAAGCACTTAAGAAAATGACTTGAATGAAGGAAGCTGGTGATTATTGGCTGATTGTGTGGACCCTCATGAGACAGACAGACTACGGCAGTAGAGCAAAGCTCAGGGACCCTGCAAATAAACATCCTCTGAGTGTGTTATGACACATGTATGCAGCTGCTGCACAGAGAGAGCGAGAATGGTGAAGAGGATGAGTGAACAGAAAGAGAATGAGTAAACAGAGAGGGAATGAAAGATAGAGAATGTGAGACAAAGAGAATGAGGGACAGAAAGAGCAACATTTTCTCCACAGTATTTATAATTCCTTTAGCACTTGATTGTAACAACAGCCATTGAGCAGACTTTGAGCCCCATTAAATTCAAAACCTGCAGCGGCCGTGGTACAGCCGCAAAACCTTGAAATTTGGCGAAGTTACAGATCGATTAAATTAGACAAGCCCACAACATACGTGGCAAACATACAAATCTGTAAACTTTTCATTTGCAGCCGGGAACATGTTCAATTAGTCAAAAGAGCGGTTACGGGCTTAGACACAGCCAATAGTAAAAGAAATCATCATCATTACGTCACAAAAAAATGGAGGTTAGATTTCAATCACTTAACAGGTTTGAAGTATGAGTTGCTATCAGACCCGCATTCCAGAAATAATGCAGTATGAAAAAATCAATAAATATAAAATTCTAGTCCATGCAAGTTTTATATGTATTAACACATTGATTGACGGGAGTTAAACTTAAAATAAATGATTTTTTATTGCCAATTTGCGGGCTTGAGAATATTGATACCTTACATCAATTTTCCTTTAATTTTAAATACAATATTGTGTTTATATTTTCTTTTGCAGTGCTACGGACAGGACTTTAACCCCCTTGCGGGCCCTCTCTAGTACCCGTAGGATTTTTGGCTCCATTTGCCGTTTACGGGTTTGAACGCCTGTGCGTCTTTGGGCAATGGTTGCTATTTAAATGCGATTTGCAATAGTAACATTTACGGGCTTGACAGATCAAAGGCATTACTGGGACAGAGTTCAGATTTTGATGGCCTGTAGGGTTTTTCCACCTGTAACCCGCAGATTGTTTGCGGGTAGCTAGAGGTCAATTTGATAGCCGTAACTTTTGCGGGCTACTTAACGGGCTACGGGTATTCAAAACCGCGGAATTTAATAGGACCCTTTGTCTTGGGTGTCAAGTCTATGGGAAATAACACTGCAAAATCCTTCCCATAGACTTTCACTATAACAGTCCATGTTAGGTTTAAACAGATGCTTTTTACTGTAATCCTCTTTAGGATGGCTTGAGGCTGACAAAAGCAGTTAAAAGTGGGGTTCATTTCCCATCAAAGTCATATTTTAACACACTTACATATTCTGTAGTCATATACAGGCGTTAAGTACAAGGTAAAAACTATTTGAACACATTGCAAAGGAATGGAGGGCCCAGTAGCATGACTTTAGCCTCATGCTAAATGCGCGCCGACAACAGTGCACCGACACATGCGCGCATAGACACCAGTGCGCCCGACAATAGTGAAATGTAGAGAAAAAGAGAGTGAATGGAGAGAAAATAAATAATAAATTGAATATAGACCTAGAGGAGAGATAGAGAGAATGAACTGGGAGATAATAAGTCTATGGGAAGGATTTTGCAGTGTTATCTCCCATAGACTTGATGCCCAACTCAAGGTCAACATTTAAAGAGCCATTGCAGTTCAAGAAAAAATGTACCTGCTTGTAAAGTATGCAATCTAGTTCAAACCTACCCAGGAGGACCGACCTTTCCTATGTGAATCCCTGATTGCAGGAACAGAAACAAACCCAGCTTACAGCAATCAAAGAGCCTCATTCAAATGAGGCATCAGTGTTTCTGAAATAGAGCCCGTAAGTTATTTTGCTATTCAATTGGCGTCTTTTTAGGGCCCCCGAACGCTAAAATCGCAAATCGCTATTCAATTGCTCCGATTCCACACTTTAAAAGCAAATAAAAAAATCTATACTGTAGTTCAAAATATGGGGAAAGTGATGAAATACATTATAATTGATTGCACAACAGTCTCAAGCCTGTAAATATTGAATATAAAATATTATTCTTTAATGTGTAATTTTCGGGGTTATATCAATCTCGGGAATCAATGAGTTAATACATATCAGGCCACCCACATTCATATTTAATATTTAGTGATTTGCTATTTGATTGAGATGTCACCTCCATCAGCCCTATTAAATTCCAAGCCCATAAGTTCAACATGAGACCAGCAAGGCTGCAGGCTTGAAATTTGTCTGAGTTACAGAGCTATTAAATTCGAGCTGGGTGCGAGTTACGGGCTTGAGACGCAAGCACGTAAACCTTAGTGCGCTCGCAAGATGTAAAGGGGACGGACTAGCAGCGATCGGCCTTAACCATCCAATTGCGGAATAACGTAGTGCGACACAGGCCTCTCAGCCAATCAAAAGTGGTCTAGAAGCTTATAACTTTGAGTTCCACACGTCCATGCGTTGACTGTGTTGTAAATTTCATTGGAAGTAGGACGCACGTCCTTGAGTTTGGAGCTTTTGTATTTGATTGAGAGTAGGAGCTAGGGGAGAGAGGTAGATTGAGTTTTTTGTTGAATTATATTCTATCTCATGCAGATTTACACTTAAGACTTGCACATATTTACAGATTACACATATTTGCAATACACATAGGTTAAAGAACACACATAGAGACATATAGAGTTAGGACAACCCCCCCCCCCCCCAGGGGGGGGGGGGGTAGTTCGGGGAAGGGACAGGCCTTAGGGATAGGGAGGCCAGGGTCCCCATTCACAGTCGAGAGAGCAAGATGCTAGGGGCAAGCACAGGGCCCACAATTATACGCAACGGGAGAATGTGGCCCTCCTCTGTGGCTGCCCCGTCCTTCTTGCAGGGGGGAGGAAAGTTAAGCCTCAGGCTTGGTTGGAGGTAGCAGATGAGGTTACTGCGGTGGACACAACGCCAAGGGTTGTGAGGTCAATGAAGCAACGCTTTGATGACATCAGCGCCAAGGTGAGGAGGATGATGTCCAAGGAGGAGCAAGGCCGCGTAGTGACCTATAATAATTGGGAGAGGGTCGCAAAGGGACCTTCTGAGACCATTCCCACCCGCTGGAGCTTCAGGCCTGGTGGCTCAGCAGGACCCAGCCTCCATGTCAGGTAAATATCACATACACCAACGTGCCACCACATGTGCATAACACACACTACCCATGTACATGATGGCCATCAAGGACACTGACATGTCAGCTCCATGGAATTAACAAGGGATAGATTAATGCATCATTAGATCCATAAAGCTGACAAATCACTGTCATTCCTGACAACAATAATCAAGCAATAGAGAGTCCATTTATTGGTGTGCCCACTGCAGCGTATGCAGTTACAGAAAGCAGCCAGATTTAAGATATTGTTAGAAGCCAAGAAGATCCAGACCATAAACCAATACATTGTTCATATCTAGCATATGATAGCTAATCTGAGTTGCAATTAGGAAAATGATCCAGGTTCAAGCCTAGATGTCAGATAGTTAGGAATGAACACATAACAATGTCTTATTCATCATACTAATGACATGTACCTTTCTCTTCTATGTTTCAGCATCCCGGAGGTCTGGGTCCAGTGGTGAGCCAGAGGCGGGGGCGTTGGCTCAATCCGAGCAGGATGTGGAGGAGCAAGCCCCCGCCCAGCAGAAACCAGCGCAGGGGGGAGGAGGAATGAGTAATTTGTGCGGTGGGTTCACCCATGGGACCTACGCCCACAATGCCTGTATTTGACCCTACTCCATCCCTGCCACCTCCTCACCAGGCCCTGTCCTGAGGACCTCCATCCCCACCACCACCAAGCCAGGCTGCGCAGGCAGAGATGCTGGCCTTCATGCACCAGCAACTAAACTGTCTTCAGGGGTTCCAGACCAGCATCTCTGCTAATCATGCAGACGTGATGCACAGCCTGGCAAGCCGCTCTAGGGAGGAGAGGAGGCATCGTCTTATGACTGAGAACTATCTGGTCAGGCTGCTACGAATTGGGCTGGTCCGTAGCCCTGCCTCCTCTACGCCTGATGCATCGCCAGCCCACCAGCAGTCCGGCCTCTCCTCTCCTCCCACTATGCCTCCACCACCCGTGGTGCCTCTACCTACCCCCGCCCCACCACCACCACCAGCATAATGGAGACAGTGGCCGGCCGCGGAGGATGTGGGCCCTGTGTCTAGGCGGGGGAGGACATAGGGGCTGTGAACATGTTTGTGCCTTCTCAACAGCACTCCTCAGTGACAATCTATTGATCACAATGTTAACCTAATCTAACCTGGCTACCGAGTCTTGGATCTTGGCATATGTGATGGTGATATTATGTATGCATAAGGCTACCTCCCATCATATGGTCCATGATCCTCTTCTCTGTGGACACATAGGGTTCTGATTAACATGTCACTGATGGTCACTGAAGAATGCTGTAGAGAAGAGATACTGCAGTCCCCATGATTTTTCAGGCATTAATTTGTTGTTTTTTGTTTTAGGTACAATTCAGGTCCATGAAGGCATCTTCTGCATTTGCAAGCATTGTGAAGGAAATGTATGAGGTGTAAGGTTTTCCCAGTGCCTCTCAGGTAGACATTCCTTCAATGACAGCCCCCCTTAATATGTAGCTCCCACAATTTTAAAGCTATAATATAGCCATATATCTCAGACATGATTGTTGTTAGCGTACATGTAGACTAATACCGCTATGGCGGTGGACTTGCAAAGTGTCACTGTGAAGATCCCAAAAAGTGGGTCTATTTAGCACAGACAATACCTGCCTTTGATCATAGGAATTCCCCACTAAATAGGAGATCTTCGTTGAAGGAATGGGCCTCCTGGTGCCCGGCAGTAATATCAGGATCAATAACCTAGCAAAATGAAACATACATCATGCGCTGATTCAGAAGATCTGTTTCCATATAACCCATCATGGCAGTTCGAAGACTCTGTCGCTGCCTCATCCTGGTTATCAGGTTCCTTTTCTCCTTGATCACCTCTGCTGTACAGGCTTTCAATTGACTCCACCGATCTTCCAAATACTGCGCTGGTTGTCCTGTCCACCACTGGGTTAGGCGCTGCTGAGTCTCCTTGTCTCCACACCTCTTGAAAATACGGATCTGTGCCTGGGATAGATCACTGTACTCCATGCTTACTGTTACTGCCGGTATCTGCACCGAGGTCCCACCAATCTGCCACCAATATGTGAAGATCCAAAAAAGTGGGTCTATTTAGCTACAGACAATCTCTGCCTTTGATCATAGGAATTCCCCAATAAATAGGCGAGCTTCGTTGAAGGAATGGGCCTCCTGGTGCCCGGCAGTCATATCAGGATCAATAGCCTAGCAAAATGAAACACACCATTGTCTATGTGTCCCCAAAAGGAGCACAGTTTAAGGTATCCTCTCACAGCATTTCAGAAAAAAGCAACTGCCCACAGACAAAGGATTTCCCTTTTCCAATTACATCACAGTGGGCTAAACACATTCAAATCCCCCACCCAGATTAGCTTTCCCACCTTTTGGGGGGGTGGGGAGGGGGACTACATGGCCTCAGAGCGGCAACATAGACAAAGGGCCTGTAATTACCCTAACGTCCTGCAGTGACATCATGTGGACAAGCATGGGAATTACATGTTCTATACAAAATGGCTACAGGATCCAAAAGTCCTCTGGTCAGGAAAACAGAACTTCACACTCACAATAACATGTTTATGACAGCCAGCAATAATATATGCACTAGTGAAGCATGTGATCCTGACATCAATGTTAGCCTGAGAACAGATCTTTGGGTCTGATGTAAGTGACATTGAATCTGGCTGCTGACCTTTGTGTCCTCTCCGTATTAATGGCTATTTGGCCATATTACTGATTATCCAGAGACCTAGCTAATAGTTAGTAATGCTTGCAGATAAGAATCGAGTGAGTTGGTATATTGTTACAGTTACTGTAGTTAGCATTGTACTGTACATGCATTTTTATTAGTTGTTTTTATCCTCCTCCACCTTTTTTTAGTTGACCACTTTTTATTTTTTAAAATGTTTTTGTTACCACACTGTAAGTGTGAAACTGGATTGGATTACACAGTACAGAGGTTGAATCATCTGTTTCATTGAGCAGATGCAGACAAGTTGTAAGTGCTATGCACATTAATGGTTTCTTCAATTAAATTAGAGTGATTTGTAATGATCCTTTTTTTCATCAGATTCCTGTTGCAGTGGTGTAGTGACCACATGTGATCCTGGTAGGTGCTATGCATTATACTTATTCTAGACTATGACATTACCCCCTGTAGGTATCCCTTTTTCCCCTTAACATCTTGCTCTCTCCAAAGGGGTTCTTTGATAAACTTAGGCTGCAATGAGCACCAGTTCAAGCACGTGGGACTTACAACCTGTAGGACTTAGGACCAAAACCCACACATACACTGTGTGCCTCACAATAATCTGACTTTAATGGCCAAATACCTAAAAAAACAACAAATATGCCTTAAATTCACATACACACTTATACACAGCACAGTAGGAGAGCCAGGAAGCCTGTGAGGGAGGTTGCAAGTTAATTTGAGCCATATTTGTCATTTTTTTCACAATCAAAATTCGCCTAAGGGAGGAAAAAATGGCTGCCGAAAAAAAACAACACAACGAAAACGAGGCCGAAGGACGGAAAAGTAGCCTGAAGGACGTAAAAACGAGTCCTAACCAGTAACACATAACGAAAGCCAGTAAAACTCCATACAAGCCACTAACATTTAACACAAGGTAGTAACACTTAACCCAACCCAGTAACACTTAACCCAAGGCCCACGTTGTCAAACAGGGGATCGGGTGGAGTGACCGGAAATGGAATTCTAGCCGCGAAGCTCGGCGATTAGCGGGTGGAGATGGCGTCTGTGACCTGCCGCGAGTGCTGTGTGCATGGTGTGCCGAGCTGGAGGTAGCTGTTCAGTCCATAGATAATGCCTGAGAACTGAGTGGGTGACTTGTACAGCGACGGAGGTGGACCCCTCGCCGAATCGACCGAGGTGGATCCCGCGCCGGTGCTTTAAGGGGCGCTGTAAAGTCCTGGCGGCCCCACAGGGAGTTGAGATTTAAAACAGAAGGCTTGTCTTACCCAGGAGGGTTTGACTGCACAGCTGATGAAAGAGTGGGAGGCCGAGTGTGCTGGTTGATGACTACCAGGTGCGGGACCCTAGAGGTGCCCAGCGGTGCTCCGGGACAGGAAGGTAAGGAATAAGGGAAAAGTCTACCCTTACCTTTACTATAATAACGGACAATAAAGCTGCTGCTTTAATTCTTATGGAAAGCTGTGACTTTATAAGAAACTGTACAAATTTTAAGATCATTGATCCTGGTGACATAAGCACAGGTAAACCAACACGCAGACCCTGTGGCTAGCATTGAGTCAGCTTTAAGACTGTATGATGCATGAGGCAAACTTTGAGAAAGTCATGTTTTGCTAATAAGAGTAATCTAATTGGCATTTGTAACATTATTTCCCCTGGGATCAGGATATGGTGTATATATTTCACAAAGACATTATACAAGCAACAGCTACAGGGAACTGCAGAAGGTTACACTGTAACACATACTATAATGTTATAACATCTCAACAACCTCAAGGCCTTGAAAAGGACTAACTTGAAAAACGATTCATATTTATAACAGAACCTGTGGTACGGGTCAGTAAACAATCTGCCCAAAAAAAAAATAAGATTTTAAATTTGTAATAACTTCCGTCAGACTGCTAAGAGAGTACATGATCACTATTCTCAGCAGAAAGATCAATTTGAACATTGGCTTGGTCAGTTAAGAAATATATAAAGAGGCTTATAGAGATATAAACGGCCAAGGAGAAAAGTGAAAGGAAGGAGGAAAAAGGAGAAGGGGGAAGGGAAGGAAGGAGAAGGGAAGGAGAAGGAAAAAGGAAAGAAAGGGGGAAGGTGAAGAAAAAGGAGAAAAAAGAGGGTTAAAGGGAAAACAGAGCACTGCAAACGCAAAACAAGATGGCGACGAAAAATAAAGCCAAAGTGCGTAAAAGCCCGATCTTAGAGCCATCTCCCTTTTTTACGCCTAAAAGTTCTACAAAGTCCCTTCAAAAACAAACCCCGAAAGAAGTACTGGACCAAAGTATTGCTCTTCCCTCTGTAAATTCATCAAGTAGAGACTCTGAAGATCAGGAGGAAAACCTTCTTACTATAGGGAAAATGAAAGAGATCTTGAAGAACTTCCAAGCAGAATTCCTAGCAGAAATTAAGGATCAAATTATGGAAAACGCCAAATCAATAAAAGAGGTGAATAAAAGATCCGCCGATTTGGAAGACAAATTCGACAAATTAATTATAGATCATAATATGCTACTGGAGCAATCATCAAAAATGTCTACTCAAATTACAACGTGAACGATCAAATTAACAGGATGACGGAAAAACAACCTCCGGATAAGAGGAATACCTGAAGCTATAAAAAAAGAAGATCTTTCAATATATATTACGGAACTGTTTTCCAATATTACTCCCAATTTTTCACAACTGGACCAGAAATTTGACACAGTTCAACGAATTCCTCTACCAGGTCATTTACAAAATAAAAGCTCCAGAGACGTGATCGTCAGAATTCACCATTTACCTACAAAGGAAGCAATAGCTAAAGCAAGTTACACAAAGAAGATATTTGAACCTCCATATGAAAACATTCAAATATTCTCAGATTTTTCAAAAGCAACAATCAGCAGAAGAAAGGAATTCAACTCTATAAAGCAAGGACTAAGGAAGAATAATCTCATATAAAAATTGACCTTTCCAGTAGGATTACTGGTGTTACAAGGATCCTCCTGGCATAAGATTAAGTCTCCTGCAGAGGGAGAAATCTTCTTGAGTACTTTAATGCCTAATTTTCATGATCTTAAAGACTCTTTGACTAATTTGCAAGCTCCAACGACAGATTGGCAGAGGAAGAAATGAACATGGACGTATGGATAGAAACAGTTGGACACCATTGCATATGTCTTTTTTCTTTTCCCTTTTTTTTCTACCCTTTATTTTTGCGGACTACTTTATAAATTACCAAAAAAAGAGAAGGAAGGGGGGAGAGGAAAGGATGGAGAGAAAATAGGGAAAGCTATGAGTTGTTTATATCAACAACTCTAGGAATAGCTTAAGATAGGATAACTCCAATTGGCAGACCAATATAATTTAATTTTCTATAGAACACTTTCACAGAACAGGAAAGGAAGAGCGAAGAGGAAGGAGAAGGGAGGAAAGGATGGATAAAGGGAATAAGGGAAGAAGAGAGGGAAAGGGCAAAGGGGGAAATTAAGAAAGGATAATAAAGATACAATTTGCACAGAAAGTTTGCACAGATGGAAGACAGTAAACAGTATCAAAAACATTAAGTATTAAACAGTACCTAATAACATAAAGAAATTATCAGAAACATAAGACAAACCAGCTTATAGGTAAAATGTTAAAAATGATACTTTTTAACAATTAATAGTCTCCAGAAAAGAGAGGTAGATATATAGGGCGAAATAAAATGTTAAAAATTGAAGTAAAGGTCAGCGTCATCTCCATACTGATCCGCTAACTATTTCTGAACAACGGCTAAATCCCTGCTGAACAGGAGTGGGGAAAGGCTAGATTATAGCCTCTTCTGTTCTAATTGTATGAATGTATGTATGAATGATAGTAAAAAAAATTTGAATCTGTGGTTTACAAATTTATAATAAAGAAAGAAATTCCAGTCAATTGTGCAATAAAGTATAGCATTGTTAAAGAACTCTCCCAAAGTGAATGTCTTTAAAAATATTAAGTTGGAATGTAAAGGGCTTAAATTCTCCCAGTAAAAGGAAAACGGTTTATAGACATTGTACAAAAGAGAAAGCAGAATTGATATTTCTCCAAGAAACACATTGGGGGAAAGTTAAAATACCGGGTTTTGCGGTAGCTAGTTTTGATTTTAGACATCACTCAACAGGGGTTAAAAAAAAGAGAGGAGTTTCAATTTTTTTCTCTAATGGCTTAGAAATAGTGGAAGTAATTTCAATTATAGATCCAGATGGACGTTTTATGGAACGGACAGATCAACAACCAGAAAATCACATTGTTGAATATTTTCGCCCCCAATGAGAAGCAAGGAAAATTTCTAAAACAAATAGGTAATTTAATTAAGAGATTTGTACAGGGCCTGCTTGTTATGGCCGGTGACTTTAATATGGTTTCAAACATAAACTTAGATAGGTAAAAAAAAACGGTAGATAAAAAATTAAAAAAAGTGAGCAAAGTTGCTCAGATATTTACCGAATGGATTATTAAAAACAACTTATTTGATGCTTGGCGAGTTCAACACCCAAATCAAAAGGATTTCTCTTTCTACTCAAACCCACATAACATGTATTCCCAAATTGATTTAATACTAGTAAACTCCCAAATAATTGATAAGACTTCTCACACGGAAATAGGTAAGATTGTTATATCCGATCACGCTTACACTACACTAATAGTTGAAATAAATAAAGTAAAATTAGATAGACCACAATGGAGACTAGATGACACTATAATAAAAATGAAAAAAAAATAAGAATTTTTAAGTAAAGAAATTTCTCAATTTTTCGATATTAATACTCACACTGTCCCTTCTTATTGCACGATTTGGAATACACAAAAAGCTTTCAGGAGAGGTTTGATTATTAAACTTAAAGCTCAACTGATAAAACAGAGAGGAGCTCCACTAAAAAAATTATATATAGATTTAAATAAATTGGAATCCAAATTTATTGTAGACCCACAACAGCAAACTATGGCAGAGATCAAATTATTACGAATTAGAATAAATAAAATCAACCAGCTAAGATCAGATAGAGAAATATGGCGTTATCAACAGATATGGAGAATAATCTGGGTATATTTACAGTTTGGCCAATAAGTTTATTAATTTCAAAATAACAACGACGAGATTAAAAAAGGAAGATTAAAAACACTTTAAAAACAATGGAAAAAAGAAAAAACTTCTCTGAGAAGTAGTGATATACTTCACTTATAAACAGTGTATAGAGATATATACTTTCTCTTTACTCATCAAGGAGAATTATAATATTCCACTGAAGGTAACTCTATACCAAAATATCCAACGTCTGTTATATTCTCCTTACAATAGGAAATTTTGTACAGACATTTCTATGATGGAATTATAAGAGATAGTATGGTATAAAAAAGGCACTATTTAGGAAGTAACTCCTATTTGACAATTATGGGATTGTAATGTCACAATCCTAATTCAGAACATCTACTACCCACATACTGGTCTGTGTAAAGTATGTACAGTACTATTGTTTTGTTAGTGGAATAGACCCTATTGTGGGCTGTGGCACTAGTTAGATAACTCTTATACCACAGAGTATGGTTCTCTTAGAAGTATCTAAGACCAATTTTTAGGCCTCCAGAAGCAATAGGGAGTCAGCACAAGTTATGTGATCCATGACTGGATATCTTTACAGTAGAATAGAGGAATAATAAGGAAACTACAGCCCACAATAGGGTCTATTCCACTAACAAAACAATAGTACTGTACATACTTTACAAAGACCAGTATGTGGGTAGTAGATGTTCTGAATTAGGATTGTGACATTACAATCCCATAATTGTCAAATAGGTGTTATTTCAAAATTTAACCTCCTATAGCCCCTGGCTTCCTATTGACTTCCTAAATAGTGCCTTTTTTATACCATACTATCTCTTATAATTCCATCATAGAAATGTCTGTACAAAATTTCCTATTGTAAGGAGAATATAACAGACGTTGGATATTTTGGTATAGAGTTACCTTCAGTGGAATATTATAATTCTCCTTGATGAGTTAAGAGAAAGTATATATCTCTATACACTGTTTATAAGTGAAGTATATCACTACTTCTCAGAGGAGTTTTTTCTTTTTTCCATTGTTTTTAAAGTGTTTTTAATCTTCCTTTTTTAATATCGTCGTTGTTATTTTGAAATTAATAAACTTGTTGGCCAAACTGTAAATATACCCAGATTATTGTCCAATTTAATTAGTGGAAAACACTACAAGGGAATCACCTCCCTAGGACCTGATATAGTTATCAACAGATATACCATCATCAAAATAATAGAAACAGCAAATTACTGGCCACTCAAGCTAAAAAGAAAAAAGAAAAGAAAAGAATAGTAGTTATAAAAGAAAAAGGAAGATATATTTCTTCCCCGCAGGAAATTGGTCAAGCCTTTTTTAATTATTACCAGGACCTGTACAACCTGGAAAAAGACGCCTCTTTTTGTAAACCACCAGTAGAAGAAATACAATAATTTTTGGATGGTATCCAACTACCTAAGTTATCAAAAGATGATCGAGCAGAACTGAATAACCCAATTACAAACCAGGAAGTTCTTCAAGTAATTAAACAACTGAAACCCTATACTATGCCAGTGCCAGATGGATACACTAATCTTTATTATAAAACATTCTGCCAAATCTTGAGCCCTCAGCTAACAGAAATGTTTAACGAAATCAAGACTACTGGAACTATGCCAATGGAAATTGACAAAAGTAGCATTGATAATGATCCCTAAGGCCAATCTAGACCCCCAGTCTTGTGCCAAATACAGACCCATTTCACGATTAAATGCAGACACTAAACTGTATGCGAAGATTCTGGCCCTTAGAATTCAAAAGTTCATAGAGAAATTAATTGCAATAGGACAAATGGGATTTGTAACTGGTAGACAGGGAGCAGAGAACATTAGAAAACTTATGAACCTGGGTGAAATCGCGAGAGTCAAAGGTGCTCCCACCCTATTCTTGTCTTTAGATGCTGAGAAAGCTTTTGACAGAGTAGGGTGGGAGTACATGCGATTAGCGCTGACTAAATTTGGGTTTGGGGAATTCGGGGCCAAGGCCCTGTATAAATCTCCCTCAGCAGAAGTAACAGGTCTGGGTTGTAGCGCAAGTCCCTTGGGAATATCAAATGGCACTAGACAGGGTCGCCCCCTCTTCCCCACCTTATTTGCGCTAATGATAGAACCACTGGCGGAAGCTATTAGGTCATGCCCACAAATTCATGGGATTAGGGTGGGGGAGAGGGAGCATAAAATTAGTCTATATGTAGATGATGTTGTTTTGTCACTTACCCGTCCAGAAGAATCTCTTTGTCATTTATCAAAGCTAATCCAAATTTACAGTAAAGTTTCTTATTATAAGTTAAACTATAGGAAATCAGAAACACTTTTTTTTAACTTTTCAGTGGGCTTGATGTCCTGATTGAAAACCATCTATCCCTTTGACTGGAACTCGAAATCATTTAAACATCTTGGAATTACCTTTTTGGGAAAGTTACAGAAAATGGTTCACAGCAATTTTAAGGACTTATATTTTAAGTTCCAAAACATTATAGGAAACTGGAGAAAAGACAGATTTTCTTTTTCGGGGAAAATTGCGGTGGTAAAAATGATGTTACTCCCCAGAGTTAATTATATTTTAATATGTATTCCCTTTAAGATTCCTAGATACTGGTTAAAGAAACTGCAACATGTAATTGATGTATTTATACACCATTCTAAGCATATAAGGTTGAAAAAAACAACTATGGGAAGGAGCTTTTTAAAGGGAGGAATTTCCTATCCGTTATGGCAACCTTATCAGGAAGCTAACTGTATAGTACATGCTTTAAAATGGCTGGAAACAGCAGATAAACTACCATGGATACACATAGAAAAAGCCCTAACCCCAAAATCCCACCTATCAGCTTTAGTTTTTGGGGAAAAACCCTCTCATAAGGATTTTGCGGTAGGATCATTTGTGATAAAGGAAATTTTTTAAAACTGGAGACAGATCAATAGTAAAAATAAGTTAATCCCCATGGGCAGCTTAATTACCCCAGTGAAATCTCTTGTACATTCAAATATTACAGGTATTATTAAAGATTGGAATAGTAAGGGGTTATTATGTGTTGGAGACACTCTGATCGATGGGTTAATAGCATCCTTTGATCAAATAAAAAATAAGTTTAACATCGCAGCAGAAGGATGGCTAACATATGAAGCTTACAGAGCCGCCTGTGGCTTAATTAATGTACACTCACAAAGTAGTAAAAATTTAAACCCTATGGAAAAAATTCTCCTTAAATCAGAAAAAAAACAATTGATATCCAAATGCTTCAATATCACAAGATCCTTCGGAGAACAACCTAAAACTAAGGGTATGAAACAATGGGAGTTGAACTTAAACTTAGAAATAAAAGTAAAAGACTGGGACACAGCTTTGAAGATGACAGACAGATTTATTAAACAAATATCATATAGAGAAACTTTTTTTAAATAATCAACAATTGGTATATCACACCGATCAAAATCGCACAAATTTCCCACTCCTCTTCGGACAAAATGTGCTGGAGGGAATGTGGCAACTCTGCCCATTTATTGCATATTTTATGGGAATGCCCTAAATTAAATTCCTTTTGGAAAGGTTGTTATGAATTTTTGTTTAAAATGGTGGGGAATCAACTTCCGTTCACAGGAGAATGCAGCTTGTTACATATTTTCCCGAGCGATGTCACCATTGAGAAAAAAGCATTTGCTATTTTGATTTTTTCAATAGCAAAAAATTTACTAATTACTAACTGGAAAGAGAAGACTCCTCCACTCTTTGCTGACATCGTTTGGAAAATAAAGCATATCCGGGAACTGGAGAAAAATTATGTACAAAGAGGAACAATTAAGGTTGATCCATTAAAATGGAAATTATGGGACCAGAAACAGGGAATAACTAATTAAAGGTCAAAATCTTTAATAGTCGAATGAGGAATGAATGAGGATGAATGGTAATTTAAGTAATGTAATGTTTTGTTGTTGTAACAGATTTGGTAAGAATATTTTAGTATGTTATCTTTTTTCTTTTTTTTTTTTAAATAGTTTTTATTGCAGGAATACAAAGTGCAAACAATTGTACAATATTGAGCGTAATAAAACAATACCCCAACATCAATCGTGAGATCTTATCCTTGTATCCTGCCTCCTCCTTTTTTTCCATATTTACCTCCGTGCTATTGTCGGTAAACCAATGCATAGATTTATAATGGGCCCTTCTTGGCTATGTAAACATGCATCCCTAAACTTATCCGTAACCTATACTATTCTTTGGTTATTTAGTTGTTATCTCCCATTACCTTCCGTTATTAAACCATGACTTAGGGGACTATAAAGATATTATAAAAAGCCCTAACTTTATCCATTGACTGGCTCATTTACCTCTAGAGGGATACAGTACTATTTTCTTTGTTTGCTTGTCTTTCAGTTCCTTCCTCCCATTCAATTCTCCCCCGTTATCTTTCCTTTCATATTAAAGTAGAGTCGCTTACTAACTTTTACATATGTTAACTTAACCAACCAAACTAAAACATTCTACCTGACACATCTATATTAAGCCTTCCTCTCTGGAAAACATTTCTCTATCTCGATCCTGCTGTTGTTCCATCCTATCATACCTGTCTGTCTTCTTCCAATCCGGTGCAGCTCCTCTCCCGGAATCTCCCCTCCGGCCCCCAGTCCTCCCTGTACCTTGTCGAGAAGGTGAGGGTGCCCTTCCCTCCTCCTCCCTAGAGGGATTCTGATATCAGTGTATTCTATCCAGGGACCCCAAATTTCTAAATACTTAGGAATTGAATCCGCCAATGAATGGGAAATCCTTTCATTACCGCTAAGTAGTGAATCTTAGATCGAACTGCCCCTATCTCTAGTGTCTTTTTCTTCCAGCTCCTGGCAATATGTGATTTAGTCGCTAAAATGATAAATTGTAAGAGTCTGTTGTGGGGGGCAGAAAGGGAGGCCACCGGCATCCCCAGTAGACTAGTTTCCGGGGTAACTTCAATATGGTATCCAAATATATTATCCACTAAGCCACCCACTGCCGTCCACAGCCGCTGAACCTTTGGGCAGCTCCACCAAGTATGGTAAAAGGAGCCCAGCTCTGAGCATCCCCTAAAGCACTTCGGACTTTCCGTCTTATTCCATTTAGCTAGTCGATCCGGGGTAATGTACGCCTGATGAAGGACTTTAATTGATGTCTCTAATACACTATAATTTAGTGAACCCCTCATGAGATTGGCCCAGGAAGTCTCCCACGTCTCAATCTCCTAGTTCCTGGCTATATCCTTTTCCCATTGCCTCATATATTTTTCTTTGGCTAACGTTTTTGGGGTATTGAAGACCCTGTATAATTCCCCTATCACTCCTCTTGTAAGGGGGGCTTTTTCACATATTCTAGAAAACCTATTATGAGAGGGGACCCCTGAACTCCTAAGTAGTTTATCTACAAAGTACCTAATTTTGCAAAAGTTATAGTGCTCATAAAGGGGGATGTCATATTCATCTCTCATAGTTTCGAATGTTAATACCCGACCATCTCTCATCCAGTTACCCAATCTATCAAGTTTGTTATTCTTCCACCATTGCCGAGAGACCTGTGAGATACCTGCCGGAGCTAGTGGATGTGTAAGTATCGGCGTTAAGTGGGATATCCTGGGTAGGAGGTCTGTATGATTGAAGGCCCAGATAATATTAGCCGTGGAATTCCTTATTATAGGATTGGCAGATTTCTTAATCTCTGTGGGGAGTGGGTGAATCCAGACCGCCGTGTCCCATGTATAGGGCATCATGTCCTGGCTTTCAACAAACATCCATGCCGGATGGGCTTCAGGTAAGTGGGCTTGGGGGAAAGCTAATTGAGCTGCTCGATAATAAAGTTTTAAATTGGGACATGCCAACCCCCCTCTGGATTTGTGTTTGTACATGTTATTTCTCGCAATCCTGGAGGGACCCCAACCCCAGATAAAACGGAACACCCTGCTTTGGAAGTTTGAGAGGTCTTTCATATGCATCTGGATCGGTAGAGATCTAAATAGATAAAGCAGTCTAGGTAAAACGTTCATTTTGACCGAACTAATCCTACCGAGCCAGGAGATGTTATATTTTCCCCATTTTATCATCTCCTCCTGGACAAAACGGAACATTGGCCGGTAATTAGCTTTATATAGATCTTGTACTTTAGCTGTCAGCCAAATTCCTAGGTATTTAATCCCCTTCCCGGCCCACTTAAATTTAAAACTCCGTGTGAGGGATTCTTTCTCCGGGAGCGGTATATCTAAGGCCAAAGCTTCAGTTTTTTCTACATTGATTTTCAATCCTGAAAGCACCCCGAATTGTTTAAGTTTTTGCATCAGGGGTGGTACAGATGTCAATGGCTCCGAAATGGAGCATAGTAAGTCGTCCACAAATAGCGATACCTTGAAGTGATGTGACCCCACTTGGATACCCCTTATTTCCGGGGAAGCTCTAATCAATTGGGCTAGGGGCTCAATTGCTAACGCAAACAGGAGCGGTGACAATGGGCAACCCTGTCTCGTCCCCCTCCGGATGCAGACCGCCGGCCTCCCCTCACCCGGGAGTCTTAAATTTGCCTTAGGATCTTTGTAATAAGTCCGAATTAGATTTAAAAACTTCCCTGAAAACCCGAATTTGGTCAGCGTAGCCATGAGAAAAGGCCATTCCAGGGAGTCAAAGGCCTTCTCCACATCCAGAGAAAGCAGGCAGGCCGGGGTGTTATTTAATTTAGCATGGTGGACTCAATTCAGAATTTTCCTGATATTGTCCCCTGCTTGTCGCACTGGGATAAATCCCACTTGGTCTTTGTGAATCAAGGAGGGGAGAAACCCAGCTATCCTATCCGCCATGATCTTGGCCAGAAATTTTATGTCGCTGTTAAGGAGTGAAATCGGTCTGTAATTCTTGGCTTCTAACGGGTCCCTCCCCTCCTTGGGAAACAAGACCAAGTCAGCTTTGTTGAGTTCTGGAGGGATTGGTCGGCCCTCCAGTATTGTATTGTATAACGTGGTCAAGTATGGGGCTAATGTGCCGACAAATTTTTTGTAGTACGCGTTCGTAAAGCCATCTGGGCCTGGGGCTTTGCCTAATTTTGATTCTAAAATAACCTTGCTCACTTCCTCCTGGGAGATTGCTCTATTCAGTGATGTAACATTCTCCTCCGTTAATTTAGGCAGATCCAGGGAGGATACAAATGATTGTGTTTCCCCCTGATCTAGGGAGTTTGAGGCTTTATATAGCTTACTATAATACGCCTGAAAGATGTCTTGAATTTTTGAGGGGTTGGAGGTCACAAGCCCTTGGGGTGATTTAATTTGGCAAATTCTAGATTGGTTTTGCTTTGATTTTAATTTATTGGCTAGGAATGAGTCAGGCTTATTTGCTTTGCTATAAAACTTGTGATGCGTGATTCTAAGAGCTCTCTCCGTTCTCTCTGACAGAATCATGTCAAGTTCCGCCCTGGTTTTCTTAATCTGGGACCTATCCCCAATAGAATTATCTTGCTGCTTTGCCTTTTCCAATCTCATCAACTCTTTATTTAATGCATCCTCTCGGGCCCTACTTTGCTTATTATGTTCAGCAGATAATTTCATGCAGACCCCTCTAATATTGCTTTGTGGGCGACCCAAACCCAGCCTATTCCTACATCTCCCTTAGTATTCTCCCTAAAATACATCTCTAGTTCTTGCTGGATCTTATCTTTGGATTGAGGAAATGCTAGTAGCGTCTCATTGATGCGCCATGTCGGGGGGGGGGGGGGGGGGGGGGGGGTATACCGTGCCAAAGTCTAGGGCAATTTTGACTATTGAGTGATCCGACCAGGTACACGGAATAATCTCCGCTTCCTTTGCCTGATCCAGGAGCGAAGCATCTATGATGATATAGTCAATTCTTGAGTACGAGTTATGATGGGCTGAATAGAAAGAGTACTCCCTGTCCTTAGGATGAAGGTCCCTCCAGGAATCTACCAAGTTCAGGTTCGCTAGTTGTGTTTTAACTTGTTTTAGCTTACTGGGGAAGTGGGGCCCCTCTCTCCCCTTGGACCTGTCTAATTTGGGAACCAACGCTAAATTTAGGTCCCCTCCCAGAATAATTCTACCAAAGTCCCCTTTCTCCAGTACCATGAGTAGTTTCCGGACCGTGTTATAAGGATTCGTAGGTGGGGCATATAGCGCAATTAAAGACACCGTCGAGTCAAGTATTTTCCCTGTCAGAATCAGGTAGTGACCCTCAGAATCTGATTTCTTACCCTGGAGTATAAACGGAAAGTCCCTATGCAGGAGAATTGCTACCCCCTCCCTCTTGGCTAACATACCCGTTGTATAGAAGTGTGGGTATTGTTTGTGGAGATATTTAGGGGGTTTGTTACGTATGAAGTGCGTCTCCTGTAGAGGTTTACGCCGCTTATGGGGGGAGTTAAATCCCTTCACATTGTGGGACAGTATCTTAAATTCGGGCCTAGCCATTTATCCTTGTCTGTCTGTGAGTGCTGTGCATGGTGTGAGACTTACATTTTTCCTGCTCAGGATGGAATGGTTATTCGAGGGCCAGAGAGCCGGAGACGAGAGACCCCCTGGGGTGACCAGGAGACGAGGTGCACCTGCATCTTGGAGAGACCTTGAGAGTACTAAGTAGAACAGAGATAGACCATTTACATACAAGATATATTTCAGGGAAATGTACAGAAATACATGTGTCAACAAAAACATAACAATTTCAACTTTTTTATCTATACTAAAACTTTTTCCTTGTGCTCTAGGGCGCTTGGTGGGCAAGAGAATCCTGTTCTCCTGCATATAGCCCTGGCGAAGAGGTAGATTAAATTTTAACTACTCAGTTTACACCCTGTTTAATATAAGGGAAAACTCTCCGCCTCACCCCATGGGCCTATCACCCCTTGCATTGTGTAATACAAAATATTCCCTTCAGTGAATCAAGAGAAACCTAGTAGGCCTCAATCCTATATCACCCCCCCCCCCCCCCCCCCTCGGCTTATAGTGTCCATTAGGCTTCTGAGGGAAGCAGCTTATCACTAGCCAGTCTCCTCATCTCTTCTCTGGAGGGGGTATTTTCCCGGCCAAGATCAACTTAAGCATCCCGGCCCAAGCCTGGGGATGCTGGCCTGTCGTTTACACGGTTTGCCTTGGACCCCCTTCTCTCTCCGCTTGAGGCTGTGAGTTTCTTGCAGCTTTTTGTCTCTTTGAAGCAGGAACTACAGTCCATTGTCTAACAGGCCTATCTCGCTTGTCTCCTGATTCCTGACCCAGTGGGCGGGGGTTTTCACCCTCCTTCAATAAGTTCAGGGAGGAAAGAATTGTCTGGCATTCCTCCACATCTTGAGCAACACATTTGTTTCCATTCACTGTAAAGTGGATGTTGAAAGGAAAACCCCATCTGTAAGGAATTTTGTGCTGGATAAGCACATCCACAGCCGGTCTCATTTCCCTGCGTCTCGCTAGGGTGGCTGGTGAGAGATCTGCATAAATCTGGATGGTGGTGCCGTCAGGACCTTTGATTTTGTCTAGACCTCTGGCGTGAGAGAGAATCTGGTCTCTTGTGTGTTGCCTCAAGAAACGGGCTATGATGTCTTTAGGCATGTTAGGGTTCGGGGATGCCCCAAGTGCCCTATGTGCTCTTTCGATGCTGATTTCTCCCCCCTGGGGGTCTGGAAGAATTGACTTTATTAGATCTGAAAGATAAGGCTCAAGGTCAGTGATTGAGTTTGGGACGCCTCTGAATCTGACGTTATACCTCCTCAATCTATTTTCAAGGTCCTCCAGCTTGAGTTCAAGAGAGCATATTTTCATTGCATTTGTATCAATGTCTACCCGATCTTGTCTTTGGGAGTCTATGACCTGGTCCAGAGAAGATTCCAAAATACTTGTCCGTTGGCCCAGTTTTGGGATTTTGTGTTTCAGATCCTGAACTGCCAATAAAAGTTGTGATTTTAGCATGTTCTCAAACCAAGTTTTGGAGTCATTGGACAAGTTTGCATCCATCATATTCCCTTTCTGGGAGCACTCAGCATCCGATACATCCGAAGCCCCAGAGATTGCCTCCGGGTGGGGGGATCTTCTGGCTGTGGTAGAGGGGAAATGTTCAGTTATCCGTCGGGACCCCTCACCCTTTTTGGTTCTGACCATCATGATCTTTGCCCTTTTTATTGTAAATTGGGGCAGGTCTGAGCCTAATTTAGGTATGAGGTCTCCAGTAGACCTGGTCTGTGCAGGTGGGGGAGGAGTCCCATTTTAAGGTGAGTCCTGGCCCACTGGGTAGCAATGTTGCTGCAAGGGTCTCTTAAGTGCGCTTTGAGAATTAGGAGGGGTATTGGCCCATTTATAGGGGTGTTGGCCCTACATTTACCACATCTTTACTTTAATGAGCAGGGTGTTTGCCAACTGATTTTGTGTTAACATCCTCCAGAGTCCAGGCCCAATCTGTATCAGGCTAACTATTGCCTTTAATCTTCAAAGATATATCTGGTACGTTATCACCAATGTGACGTTGTGATATGTGATTAACTCAGTCCTTAGTGCTACTGTTTCTCTCTAGTATAGGGATGAACCGGATGGGAGGACAGAAGGCAAAATGTGAAGAGCTTTAGTCCCTTGATGTTCTAGAGATTGCAGTGTGTAATCTTTTTTTGACTCATATGATGAATAAAAAAAAAAAATTCAAATAAAAAAAAAAAAAGAAAAAAACTTAACTCAAGGCACTAACACATCCAAAGACACTAACACTTAAGTGCGAGGCCTATAAAATACACAGGGGGAGAGGCCTGCAGTGAGCGCCGAAGGTGATCATTGCATTGCAGGAAAGTTGCGGCTCGCGCCAAAGATGCGATGAGGGCCCATAGCCTCGCATTGTGTAGCAAACAGCATTACCAGGCTTACAGTTGTATTCCCATCAATATTGGCGGGCAATTTCCTAGTAATAGTCAGAATAGCATTAGATATCATATAATACTAAATATCAAATATAATAATAATAAAGGGTTAATATACAGGCCAAGTTCAATTAGTGATATTGTGGAGTGGGAACATTCCCCTGAGGGCCTACAATGACAGGTGACACTGGAGTGGGTTGCCAGTTCCTTCTCTACTGGACTGGAATTTGCCTGACCTCTCTGCTATGACGTACTCACCTAAACTGGCCCTACATGGTATAGCTCATAGCTTCATTCAAGCCCCATCACCACCACCATTTATCAATCTACACTAATGTATATTGATGAATTGCAAAACATAATTGGAGGTCACCAAATCGGAATGGGTATACATCTTGGCACATGGCCATCAGCAATGTCATGGGACTTTCCAAGATGGGAGTAGCGGAGTTTACCCCTGATGGCGATGAGTTGGCTGTTGCTCCACGTGCCTTTTTGTTTGCGGCCCTTCCTGATGTGTTAGAGTAGATTAGTGTGGTAAATGTTCCCCTGGTCCCCTTCAGGAATGTCAAGTGGTGGTGGTGAAGGGGCTTGTGTACCTAAATTAAGCTGTGAGCTATACCATGTAGGCCAGTGTAGGTGGGCAAGTGATATCAGAGAGGTCAGACAAATCCCAATCCTCTAGAGAAGGAACTGGCAACCCAATCCAGTATCTTTGGCATGCAAGCCTTGTGGAAAAGCACAGGCAGAGACATAGCTGAATGTGCTGCAGTCCATAGGGTCACAGAGAGTCGGACATGACTGCAGGACTGAACAACAAATAATAAAATGTTCACCGGGTACTTGATCTATTTGATGTGGCAGTAAAATATGGCCACTATTTGTGTTCCCAAATGTAGATGTGATGAGCGAGATGTATATGCAATTATATTGATATTTTAGGGGCACAATAGAGCCTCTGTGAGTGGGAAAGTGTTAACATGGCATGAGTTTCATGTTTTTGTGTTGCTGTTTAGTCAAGTAGTGTGTCTTTAATTGCTTTGTGCATGTTGCAGCATGGCTTTTCATATTGGCATGTGCATGACCATTCCAACATATAATAAAAATACAAGATTTTTTTTTGGGGGGGGGGGGTTATTGTGCAAGTAATGGTAATGCCTCTCCATGCTTTCCCTATATATATTTAAAGTGCACTGGTGTGTTTATATTGTCCTTTACAGTGTTGAAGGGTCCTATTTGGAGGCCGTAGTGTTTTGGCCTACATTTGTGGTTTACCGGCTTGAACGCCATGGCATCTTTGGAAATTCATTGCAATTTCATAGCAGAATTGACTTAAGCTGCAAGTCGTGCTCAGCTTGTTTTATGGGTCTGTCTTCATAGCTCTAAGTCTTGCAGGATACGTTACGGGCTAGGGTTTTACACGTTAGGGGAATTTAATAGGGCTGCATGTTTCACTGACGTAATGCTGACGGGCTCTGTTTCTATTGGCTGTTTCTACCTCGGGAGTTACAGGCTTGCTTAATTGATCATGCTCAGGCCCCCGAAATGCTACATATGATAGCAAAATTGGGAAACCACGCTATTGGCCCTTTACTTGCCGGCTTGCCGAATTGAATAGCACCCTAAGTTGCGAGCGCAGCAGGCCCATGCAGGGTCAGCAGCAATAATCCCAGTAAGAAGGATTATTATGCCCTCAAAAATAAAAATGCACCTCACCTATGCCAGTTTAAACTGACAACACCTTTATTGATGTGGTCTAGTATTTAAGCACAACCCAGTCCAACAAAACTACACTAACACTTCACTCTAGAAAGGGGGGCAGCCCTCAGGCCCATTTTAAGAATTTCCTTACAAAGCAGTACTTGGTAGGGGTCATTTGCTAAATAACCTCTCCTGAGACATCCTCATCCTGTTGGTGTTTTTTTTTCCTGCTTTTGCCCAGGTAGATGGAAGTTCTCATGATAATGTTAGGAAGCCATCCATCACCGTAGGGGGGGGGGATATTGTAAACATATGTTGCAGACAATGGCCCCCATTCAATTGAGGTTTCAGAAGATCCGGTAGCCCCTAAGTGAGGTTGCAAGCTAATTTGCTATTCAGTTGGCGTCTTTTTGCGGGCTCCAATGGGCTTCCGAGTTACAAGCTTGAAAAAATTATGACCGTTAAACACGTATCTTACAGCCTCCAGAAGCCTTTGATCTGTCACTTTCGCAATGCTAAAATCTCAAATCGCAATTCAATTGCTCAATTTCCCCAAGCCCGCGAATGTATACACACCCGTAAGTGGCAAATGAAGGAGAAAATCAAACGTGTGCTAGAGAAGACCCGCAAAGGGGTTAAACACCTTTTCTCAGCACTGTAAATGTAAATAAAAAATCAATACTGCACTGTAAAGAATGGGGAAAGCTATGATAGACATTAGAATTAATTTCACAACAGTTTCAAACTTCAAACTCACAAATCAGCAGGAACTAATATTTATTTTTATGTGTCATTTCGGGGTTAAATTGATCTTTATGTGTCATTTCGGGGATTCATTTTCATAATTCTTTATTTTGCAGGATTTGCAAATCTGATCGCATATCGGACCCCCAAACCTAATTGATTGACATGTAACCTCCATGTTTTATTGCCGTATTAATGACAGTCTCATTTTCTATTGGCTGATTTGAATTATGAGGTTACAGGCTTGCTTAATTAATAATGTTCCCACCCTCAAGTGCTCCGAACTTGTGCATGGTTTACGGTTTTGGCTTGGGGCCCATAATTGCGGCCTTGAGCAATTGTATAGCATCGCAATCAGAGACAAAGGGGAGCCCGCAACTAACTCGCAGACATTCAGCTATCTGCGACTGAGTTGTGGGCTTCAAATTGAATATGGCCCAAAGTGTCTAATTAGCCCCCTCCACTACTCTGCTGACATCATTCTGTCCCCAAAAAGAGGTAACCCCTGTTACTGGACCCCCTTTACCCCAGGGAGCCTGGTAGTACACTCTATTAAACTCTCTGAAAATGTAATTGATAAATTCACACAACAATGCAATAATTCCGATCCCCCCATATTGGGGTCCCTGCATAATCCCCATCCTACAGGGCACACAATAAGAATACAGCTGCCAGAGATCAAGTGTCCAGACTTGGAGGGCAGGGTCAGGGGAGAGAAAGAATAAGGAATAGCAATAGTCCATGTTAATCCAGTAATTTGGGTATTATATTAAACAAGAAAATAAGGTGGAACATTTGGGAAAAGTGTAAGTCCAAAAGCTAAAAGGAGATAAATAAGGTCTACAAACTCTGTATTAGAATAGTCTTCTACTCTATATTAAAAACTGAGAGATTTGTTTTGCCTCCCACCTCGACGACCCCCGGCTAATAATTAGCTGGATTTAAATTAAGAGATTAATAAAAATATTGGAATCCATGTATGAATGGAAACTCAGGAGAAACTTACATTGGTACTGCAAAGTATTTTAGAAACGGTTCTGTGATACTATTTATTATACCATATTGGATGGAAAAAGAGATACAATAATCAAAAACTGTTATAATTGTTAACTCTTGAGTTAAGATGTGGATGTACAGGTCACCCCGTTTGCAAGTAAGATCTAGCAATACGGGGAGGTGATATGTAATGTATGTTTTGTCTTCGTATTGTCATGTATATTTTTTTGCTTTTTATTTGTACTGGAAAATTTGATAGATTCTTAAAGAAAAAAAAAAAAAGAGAAAGCCCTGGAAAGCAGTGACATGGAGGAATGAAAAGAACTCTTCAGCAAGACTTTGCATTCCATCCATATGAATGATTTAGTGGATTAACTGGACACTATGTGGAGCAGAAATGTGAGATTTAGTGTTAGAGGTGCAGTGTCTTGGTACCAGCATCTGCTGGGTGGCTGAAGAAAAAAAAAAAGGGGTTGTCCTTAGACCAGTTTGTCTAAAAAAAAGCCAGAATGGAGGATGAGCCAGAAGCTTCCACATTTGCTAGTTAAAGTGGACTGTTTAGTTAATGTGTGCAGTTTCTTTAAATTATATTTTAAAAGGGGTTCTTATTGTGTTGTTGTTATGGTTGCAGTTTCTTAAAAGTTAATACAAAAGTTAAACATTTTGAAAATTCTATTGGTTTGTGTCTTTTTTTCCATTTCCCTATCCCTATCTACTTATGTTAAAATGACCCGCTTAGCTCTGCTTCCAAATGTCCTTAGTGTACAAATTGCAAAGGATTGATAAGCTTGTTCCACATAGCAAAAGTATCAAGCATTACCTGAGTCATGATGTCCTCTAAATGGAATGATTCTGCCCCAATGTTTCCACAGAATTGCTGTCAGCAGGTTCAGTATTTGCACCCACTCTTGCACAGTGAATAACAGCTCCAACACAAACTTTTTGATTTTTGATGTGCTTTGTGCATAACCACCACCACTGTAATGTAATCTATTTTGTCCCACCGTTTGCCAGATAAAGTTAATGTACTCTATTTGAGGTCTGGATCGCTAGACACGGAGACAGAATTATGTGTTTTTGGGGGATGGCCTATTGTTCACAGGTGCCAGACAGGATGCCACTCTCTTTCATTGTTGTGTTGTATACAGCCCCCTCTGTATCTAACCCCTATAAATATTCTTACCTTTCCAAAAATAAAGCAGTTCACTGCTGAGACATACATAAATGGTATGTTCCCTTATTTACTCCTGGTGGTTGCGATACTGATCCTATCTCCACACTGCAAGTAACCTGTCCTGGTCACTGCCACTGGAAGGTTACTGAGACTCCTGGAAGTGCTGATTCCTGATGGAGAGACTGATACAGAAGCCAGATAACAGGGTGCTGTTTCCAAGATTTCAAAGAACCAAAATAGTCCTTGTGGGTAGTTAACCTGTAGTCTATGGCAGGTGGCCCTGGGCAGTAATAGCCCCTACTCCTGGATCAACAGAGATGCTTTCATTAGTTATGACACATTCACTAATTTTGCTGCTTTTTTGGCAAATACATTAGCAAATCCAACACTATTTTTCCTCTTTGAAATTTCTCTAGTTGCCTCGTGTTGCTTAGAAAACACACATATCAAAGTGCCATTATGATAAGTGCCAATAAACCTAATATGACTTAGCTTTACAAGGGAATTTATAATTGCTATTTTATTTTTACTTCCAATTAGAACTCCTTTTTCAGGTGGTGTTTCTCATTTTCATTTCAGGTCCATCAAGCAAACCTTATAACAATAATTATACATAAATAGCTATTTTTCATTATTTTAAACTTTTTAAAATCCATGTCCATATTATAAAATCATATTCCTTGTAAGGCCATACAGTTTATTCGATTTTTTTGTAGAAAATGTCGTTCCCCTTGAAAGTGCCAACTAATCAAAAGTGCAAGCTGTGCCACAGTAATAACATTCTATTTTCAGCACAGCTAATCCTCCTAGCGTCAAGGATTTGAAAACAATTTATATTTTAACTCTGGCTCTTTCCCACTCTAAATAAATGTTCTTATTAATTTTTATTATATTTAAAAGCTTTTTTTGATAGGCTATGTTCTAAAATAATATAATAATCTGGACAGGATAATTTACAGTAATTAGAAGAATTCTGGTATGACTTGTATCTATGAGTTACAAGGGAGTATGAGTAAATTAACAACCATTGAGTTCATTGTTGAGTTCAGAGATAGGTTCAGATTGTTAGGATAAATATTTTCAACTATGATAAGGGATATATAAAACTAATACAGCATGACTAGATGAATAGATTAATTGAGTTCAAGGATCAATTTATCAACAAGTATACGCTGTGTGCAGAAATACTATTTATTGGTATAGCAGTAAATATCAAGGATTAACAATTCTAAGTGTTTACAATTGTAAGCTTTGATATTTAGTTAGATCACAATATACAATCTACCTGATGTCTATTACAATCTCTTTTTGATGATTGGGTAACAATTAGTCTTAACACACTTTATATTTGGTTAGATCAATGCAGAAACACATTAAACACTATATATAAACCTATTAAATGTGGATTAACTATTTTAATACAATCTATATTTGGTTAGTTCAATATGTAAGTATATAAATACTATGTATAATCTTATAATGTTTGGGTAACAGGCTGTCTATATTTGGTTAGTGCAATACAGAAATGATATGCAGAGTGAATAAACTATCAGCTGACTATTTGTTACAGTATACAGTATATGATATTAATAATTAGCAATATAACCCGTTACTCTATGAAAGCAGTAAAATATGGTATAACAATTTATATGGCAGTTAGAATACAGAAATATATATTGAAGCAATATGTATCAAGGATGGTTATAATGAGGTTGCAAACTAATTAACCTTTGTATTTAGCTATTGGTCTTATATCAAAATTGATTGCATTTAATTCAATTTAGGAAATCGGTCAATTCAATTAATAATGATGTAAAACATTTTTGTTGATTGTGGGATACAAGACTATACTGTATATGTTGAGTATTGCTAAGTATGGTTTGCTGTATAGGTGTTTTTAATAATTGGTTTTGTAACAGAGTTAAATGGTTATATTATTGAATACAATTAATTAGACTGTTGTAGGGAATATGGGCACAGTCCGTAATGAAGGTGCTAATTAGTTTGGGTTCTGCGATCACTTCCAAAAGGGTAACCGAAGGATTGTAGTATATTGGGCTAATTTAACTCTACTACAAATTAGAAAGTTAAACCAGTTTATACATACCATGTATAGAATTTCAGGATAACACCTGTCTCATTTTAGGATCCCTTCTCAAGATAGTCTGAAGTAATCCCTCTTCATGTCATTGATTTGTTAGAAAGAGTAGTGGAGCTAGAATAGAATTGGGATATAAACAGATATAGTAAGATATCTTAGGGATGATATGAAGAGGACATAGGTTTATGCCCAAGCATGATAGTCAGGTATGTCCACAGACAGGACTGTCAGATATGCCAGAAAAACAAGACAGGCAATAGTTCAGAAGAAGGAAAAAGCAGGAAAAGACGCAGCACCTTCTCTCTGCCATTAGATAACTATTTCTTCCTCATCGTCACAAGGTTGGTTTCAACCAATCACCAATAGTTACTCCCCGTTTGCATGTATATGTATAAATTAGAATGTATTTAGTGTATATCTGTTTCTATCCGCTTGAGAGCACTCTGGTACAAAATATTAAACTGGACTAATATTAATATGTGTGGCCTTTGTCCCATATTGTCTGCCAAGTATTTTTGCTTAATCTTAACACCTGCTTGATAATATTAATTTGGGACAGTAGAGTATTGAAGTGAGATGCATATGTCTTAGCACACATTATCTTAAAGTTGCATTTTGAAGGTCTCTGCTATGTCTTTTGAATTGGCTCAAATCTCGTTTGCTAGAACATGCTTATCAGACTCAGAAGTTTATTTTATAAACTCAAAACTTATTTTCTGAAAAAGAAGAATTGTTAACTTCATATTTAAAAAAAGGCATACTATAAGTGTTTGTGTATATTTACAGTGGTAGTAGCAAGACCAATGGACAACCATATAATGTAAATATTAGATGGATATAACCTCTTTCTTTTACCCAACCAAATGCACAACATATATTATCACCAAGTAAAGATATGAAGAAGGAAATAGAAGCTGAAATGTGAAAAAATAAATAATCTTGCAAATATAAGCACAATATGTATAACAAACAACAAAAACTACTAGCTGTTTGTTTTGAGTTGCATATATCTCCATTAGTGTCATATAACTGATACATAATGAAAAACTTATTCAAAGCACCCATGTCAGACTTACTGATTTATAGTTACCTGACTCATCATGCTAGGATAGTATAGACTCACAGGAGACAAAGGGAGGCATAACTGAGTTAGTGTGACTAGGATCCATTCAGTATGTTAACTATAGTAAAACTAAAGCCAGAATACATGAAGATCTTCTGAAAGATCCAAAAGCTTGTGACCAACAGAATCAGAAATTAAAGCAAAACTACAATTTAAGAACAATTTACACTTGTTTGTCAAGTATGGCATATAAAACAATATTATCAGCTGTGTAAGTCATGGGCATAAAGCATTTTTTAAGAAAATCTGCATTTTTGAAGACTCTTGTTATGAGTACAGGATTCTATTATGTGTTTGTTATATCACATCATAAGAGCTGGGTGATGGGTGTATGTTTGTAGTTATCAGTGGAGGGAGGTCTCCCTAACAGGCAGAAGTTCAGAGTCTTTTTTGATAACATGGTAAGATTGAAATTTATACCAAACCCTTCCCCCTCACTGTCCAGAAGCAGACGCCTTGCATCATTTAATGCAACTACAGCTCTCCAGAAATGTAAATGCCTCTTTCACACACACACAATGTATCCCAATATATCAAGGATCCCTCCAGTGTGACATACAATTCCTGTCATGATGACACCAGTCATTATTTCACTTATCTGAAAGCATTAATGTTGTGTGATATGCATTTCTTTCCAATGTTTTTTTGAGCCTCTCCAGTGTGTCTGCACTTCTCATATATGTACATTGCTACATTTATTTAACCATCTAAGCCTAAAAACTGTACATAAATATAGATTCCAGCTTTATTTGTTAAATCACTTCTATAGATTGGAAAACTTCAGTTGCTTCTGAAGTTTGTAACAAATAAAGACATAAACAACTTTTTAAACTGGGGGCATAAAATAATTCTTAGTCGTTATTTTAGTAGACACTGCTTGTGTCTGAAGGATGCCATATTTGTGTCTTCCACACTTCCCTTTGGGCTGTATATTGAGTGGGTGTATTCTGATTTTATTTAATAATGAAAGGAGGGAGGAGTGACTTGTTTTTTTTTGACTGATTGGTAGATTCAGATAAGATTTTATCAACAGATACCTCCTGTTTCCCTCCTATATATACTAGCAAGCCTTGCTTGCCATGCTCTGTAACTGAACCCTCATGCCTTGAAAATAAAGTATTATTATCCTAGCAGCTTCCATGCACTAGCAAAGCCTACTAAAAATCACTTATATAGCTGCTGTTGTTGTTGGTTTGTTGCATATTTCACAAATATGTTATCTCTTTTGGCAGACCTCAGGGTAGACCAAAGGCCCACTGGTTGTGACTGTAGTGACTAACAGATTGAGTAGGCCTCTAGGGAAAGAAGGGTATGTACCTGTAGGTAAGAACTTTTACTCCCCTGTCACTGACAGGTGTTGGGGCTCATCCAATCCACATCTAGTGAATCTTTTAAGATCTGGCTGAGATCACTCCAAAGTGCCAGTTATAAGATTATGTTCCTGCTGCGAGGGTTTGTCTTGCCTGGTTGTTTACTACAGCTGCGGTGTGCTGCACTATTGTCAAGATCCAGAGACGAGGGGTCCACGCACCCCTAATTCTCCTGCCTTTGCTTACAGGAACAATTTCCAGATGTGACTTTACATTCATCTCAGCACCCAGCAGTTCAGATCAGGACATCATTCATCAAGGAGCAGGAAAAATCAGATGCCTTTAGTTAGGATACAAGAAATATACATGCACAATGGTTCAGTGCCGAGACAGACTGAATGTTTATTCTTTTTCCCAGCATATTTAAAGAAACCTCCTACCCACTTTTTATAGCCAAACCCCCTCTGGTTTTGCTCTGCTGTCAGGAGTGCTGGGGGTTATCTCAACTTTTACAACTATCTGAGGCCAGAGAGAGGGGATGGCTGGCCGCTCTGAGTGGCCATATATCCATATAAATTATTGCAAAAATGTAACCCTTTGTTCTCAACTAACAAATATGGCAGAAAGTGTATCTATGTTAGTTACGGTACATGTAAAATAACATTATTACAGTGCATATACAGTCCCTTGCAAAAGTATTCACCCCTTTGGCATTTTTTGTGTTTTGTTACCTTACAACCTGGAATTAACATGGATTGTTTGAGAATTTGCATCATTTAATTTACAGAACATGCCCACAACTTTGAAGATTTAAAAAAAAAATTTTTTATTGTGAAGCCAACAACAATTTGGACAAAATAACAGAAAAAGTCAAAGTGCATAACTAATCACCACCTAAAGTCAATACTTTGTAGAGCCATCTTTTGAAGCAATCACAGCTCTATGTCGCTTTGGATAAGTATCTATGAGCTTGCCACATCTTACCACTGAGATTTTTTCCCATTCTTCCTTGCAAAACTGCTCCAGCGCCTTCAAGTTGGATGGTTTGCGCTAGTGAACAGCAATCTTTAAGTCTGACCACAGATTTTCTATTGGATTGTGGTCTGGGCCTTGACTAGGCCATTCCAACACATTCACATGTTTCCCCTTAAACCACTCAAGTGTGTTTGGGGTCATTGTGAACCTCCATCCTAGCCTCAAATCACGCACGGAGTGGTACAGGTTATGCTCAAGAATATCCCTGTATTTAGCACCATCCATCTTTCCCTCAACTCTGACCAGTTTCCCAGTCCCGGCTGCTGAAAAAAATCCCACAGCATGATGCTCCACCACCATGTTTCACTGTGTTCTTTGGGTGATGTGATGTGTTGGGTTTCCGCCAGACAAAGCGTTTTCTTTGATAGCCGAAAAGTTCAATTTCAGTCTTATCAGACCAGAGCACCTCCGTACATTTTGGGAGTCTCCCACATGCCTTTTCACAAACTCAAAACGTGCCATTTTGTTTTTTGCAGAAAGTAATGGCTCTCTTCTAGCCACTAGCCATAAAGCCCAACTCTATGGAACGTACAGCCTTTTGTCGTCCTGTTAACAGTCTCTGCTGTGGAACTCTGCAGCTCCTCCAGGGTTACCTTAGGTGTCTGTTCTGTCTCTCTGATTAATGCCCTCCTTGCCCAGTCCGTGGGTTTTTGTGGGCGACTGTCTCTTGGCAGGTTTGCTGTTGTGCCTGGTTCTTTCCATTTGGTTATGATAGATTTGATAGTGCTCCTAGCGATCATCAAAGATTTGTATATTTTTTTATAACCTAACCCTGACTTGTACTTCTCCACAACATTGTCCCTTACTTGTTTGGAGAATCCCTTGGTCTTTATGGCAGTGTTTGGTTAGTGGTGCCTCTTGCTTAGGTGTTGCAGCCTCTGGGGCCTTTCAAAAAAGGTGGGCATATGTAATGGCAGATAATGCGACACTTAGATTGCACATAGATGGACATCATTTCACTAATTATGTGACATCTGAAGGTAATTGGTTGCACCAGAGCTTTTTATGGGCTTCATAACAAAGGGGGTGAATACATACTCACATGCCAATTTTCTGTTTTCTATTTCTAAAAAAAGTTTTATGTATACATTTTTCTCATTTCACTTCACCAACTTAGACTATTGTGTTCTGATCCATCACATAAAATTGAACTTAAGGCTGTAATGTAACAAAATGGGTAAAAAGTCAAAGGGGGTGAATACTTTTGCAAGGCACTGTAAAAACATATGGTAACTTCAACATTCATTATTGTGGCCCACATTACCTTACACATAAAAACAACATGTCACCGTCATTATTACAAGTTTCATGACCATTTTGATAATGCTTGTAGGGTTCAGAGGAGTCCCAAAGTCTTGAAAGTTAGTCCCCCCTTTAAGATTAAGCATTTAGGCTGTAATCCAGATGGATGATTAAATTAATGCTGCTAAACTCAATCTGTTCATATATCCTTGATTTGGGTATGGTACCAGTGCAGCAGCATCTATAACCCCCTGTAAAAATGGTTCACAATCTCCATTGGGGACAATTCCCCAGACCTCCCCCTGCTGGGCCTTATCCTAGGTGTGCAGGGTAGATTTTTTGCCATTATTATCTTCTACCAATTCCATTGGAGTAAACAATTCTCGTAGTGACCCCAATGGATCCCGTGCACGCACAAACGCCAAAGCCCAGGTCAAGTGCCTACTTCTTCTTATGGGACTAGGAGAGTAAAGATACTCACTGGTGGCAACATCAAACAATTATTCCTTAGGGACCCTGCCAGCCTGATCTGCTGGCTGGCATCAGAAACTTGGGCCTTGGTTGTAGCCTCCATCCCCGTGGGTTTAAACATGGGATGAGCATTGTACTCCATTTTCCCTTCTCCTTGGACCACAGTCAAAGCACTGTGCTCCAACTCTCATTGTTTGGGCACACAATATGGAGTGCTGCGCCAGTTTATCTTATTGGCTTAGTCTCTCTCTGGCAGGATCTCCGGGTTCATCTCCTCTCCTGTCCTCTTGTCTGTTGCTAGCTCCCTGACTGTTTTTATCAACTGGAGCTCCTACAATGGTTCACAGTTCTTTACAGCCTTTCCCAAGGGCCAGTGAGCAAAGTTGCTCCTATCCAGACTGTCTGCTTAGCCTGGAGTCTGCTAACAATCCTCTGTGGCAGGGTTACCAATACAGACCAAGTGTGCCATCGCCATCCCACCCCCCAAAAAAACAGCCGATGTCCCCTTCTTCCCCACTCAACGTGTAAAACACTCCCATTGGGAGCCCAGAAAGTTAGTAATTCCAAGGAGGAATGTACCAGCCAGATCTGGAAGCAAGCAACCAAAATGGTGGCCTGGTCTGGAGGCTCCAATCCTTGAGGTCGTACCTGGATCAGCATATCACATCCCCCTTCCTCTGGACTTACCACCTGGGCATTGCACTCACCTCCTTTTGAGTCCATGGTCACAGTTTCCACTGGCAGGACCTTACTGCTCTCATCCAAACTTCCTCATGGGCCATCAATTTGACTGACTTTCAATGTCTTCCCCACTTACTTGTGGTTAGAAATGGTGTCCCAGCCATCTGGGTATGGCTGGCCCCCTAACTCTGGCACAGTCCTAAGGTTATTCTTCCATGGATGGCTTCTGGACAGTAGCCTGCAGGATATTTCTGCTTCTGCCATGTCCTTGTAGGAAGCCATCCTGCAGCTGGTTACTGCACCGAGATGCCACTGCTGCCAACCAACATGTCACGACCCAGAGACAAGGGGCCCACGTACCCCTAATTCTCCTACATTAGCTTACAGGAACAATCTCCAGACGTGACTTTATGTTTATCTCAGCACCCAGCAATTCAGATCAGGACAGGAGGAGTAGGACAAATCAGATCCTTTTAGTTAGGATAGCTTAGAATACAAGAAATACACATGCACCTAATTTAGTGCTGAGATAGACTACTTGTTCATTTGTTTTCCCAACACTTAAAAAAAAAAAAAAGAAACCCACATCTCCCCCTCCCCACTTTCTTCAGCTAAAACCCCCCTGGTTTTGCTCTGCTGTTAGAGCAGGGATTATCTAATAGGTCAAGCTTATCAACTTCTTGCTGAAACGTAACCCTTTGTTCTCATACTAACAAACATGGCAGAAAGTGTATCTCTGTTAGTTACTGGTAAAATAACATTATTGCAATTCATATAACATAATATAGTACCCCCAACATTAATTACTGTGGCCCACATTATCTTACACATAAAAACAACATGTCACAGTCTTTACAACAAGTCTTGTATCCATTTTAATAGCCTATAACAGAGTTGCTTGTGGTATTCAGGGGAGTCCCAAAATCTTTCATGACAACTACTGCTTCTGTACCTGTCTTGCTGGAAATCTGCCTCTGTCCTGCACTGCTGATGTTCCTATGTGGCAGGAGTTCTTCCTGTGTTTAGCACTGATGCTTCTGTTCCTTTCTGGCAGGAGTTCTGCATGTACCTTCTGCTCTGCTACAACTATCACCTTCACCTGTGTGCTGGTCCTGCCTACAGCTCCCTTCCTGCTTCTGAAGACCCTGATTTCCAGTCTCTGTTGATGAGTAGCAGCCTGCAGCATTACCAGTTTGTTTTCAGTGCTTGACTGTGATTTTGCTACTGTTTCTGCACAGAGACTGGACTTTTGAGTTAAAGGGATTCTCAACAAGATTTGTATAACCTATTTTTGTTCATTAACTCTTTTTTAAATGTCTAACCCCTGAAGGATCTGAATTTCTAGTACTCAATTCCTGACAATTGTCCTTTAACGTTAGCCAAACCAATGGGACTTTGTAAAGTTTGGTATATAACACTACTCAGTTAGCCAGTGCAAGGTACAATTTCAACTCAACCTGTTTCCTGATAGCTAAAAACAGTACTAATATACTAATTAAAATAGATGAGAGGGAAGTCTAAGAGGAAAGGAGAGATGGTGTAGAACAGGTGAATAAGATAATGTGGAGAAGAGATTATAATAAATAGACAACAAACGGATTGAGGTTTGTTAGTACTCATTAGCTATTGATAGTCATTGCTAGAATCAAAAATCTGCAAAGCATCAGTGGAGGCCACCCTGAGGGGATGTGTGACTGGTTTACAAGAGGAATTCATTAGCACAGGCAGTGTAAACAGACATTTTATTGGTATAGGGGTAGTGTACCAATGTTAGATAAACACAGGGGAAACATCTGTGTGCATGGAAACTATAGATATAAACATATATATGTTGGGACTGTTATTGAAGCATATGGTGTAAGGCTGGAATTTAACATGCTTAAAGGAACATGGAATACAATTTTTTTCATACATCTATAAGACCATGTTTTAAACATTAGTAAATCTGTTTTCGGTATAAAGAATAAGAAGTAAAATCTGCTTAAACTTTCTCAGAATTAGCTGGAAATGCACAGTGTATACTGCAGTATGTAGGTCTCATTAGACAAGTATGACTCATACAGCTATATTACTGCTCTTGGGCTGAAAGATGAAAACCTCCTCCAGAGAAAATAAAAAATAATGATCAGTATATAGTGCTCTGAGGCTGTCCTCTTTTAGATAGATAGATAGATAGATAGATAGATAGATAGATAGATAGCACTTGATAGGTCAAAAAAAATTGTGCTTTGCCTGTAAATGTAGTACAGTAATCCTTTAAACTCTAAGCCAATTGCTGCTCTTTGGCTGAAAGATGAAAACCTCCTCCAGAGAAAATAAAAAATAATAATCAGTATATAGTGCTCTGAGGCTGTCCTCTTTCAGATAGATAGATAGATAGATAGATAGATAGATAGATAGATAGCACTTGATAGGTCAAAAAAAATTGTGCTTTGCCTGTAAATGTAGTACAGTAATCCTTTAAACTCTAAGCCAATTGCTGAGGTGCCCCCTTATCCCATCTTGATGAATCACTAACATTGCATCCCCATTTCATTAAATTATCATTTAGTTTGTTCCCCACATCATCAAGTTGACCTTATCACTTACGTACTTACAGCACGTCATCAAATCCTCAAAAGGTGTTAACCTTCATCTCAATTTCATCATGTGCCTATTATCTTGTGGCTATTCCTCTCATACATCAAGGCATGCTTATCACATTACTCCTAATACATACAGTGCCTTGCAAAATAATTCACCCCCCATTTTTTCGTGTTTTGTTGCCTTACAACCTGGAATTAACATGGATTGTTTGAGGATTTGCATCATTTAATTTACAGAACAGAAGATGTTGTTTTTTTTATTGTGAAGCAAACAACAAATAGGAAAATACTTTGTAGAGCAACCTTTTGCGGCAATCACAGCTCCAAGTTGCTTTGGATAAGTCTCTATGAGCTTGCCACATCTTACCACTGGGATGTTTGCCCATTCCTCCTTGCAAAACTGGTTGGATGGTTTGTGCTTGTGAGGAGCAATCTTTAAGTCTGACCACAGATTTTCTATTGGATTGAGGTCTGGGCTTTGACTAGGCCATTCCAACACATTTACATGTTTCCACTTAAACCACGCAAGTGTTGCTTTAGCAGTGTGTTTGGCGTCATTGTCCTGCTGGAAGGTGAACCTCCGTCCTAGCCTCAAATCACGCACAGAGTGGTACAGGTTTTGCTCAAGAATATCCCTGTATTATAAAAAACAAACTAACGATAGTGGCGGATACTTGGGTAGCTACACAAAGAGTCATAGCGTCAACCATCACAGACATAATTTAGGTGGGGGGGTGGCTTAATCTAATGGTAATCAATGAGTCGCTACCACAGACTGCGAAGACTAAGAAACATAATGCTAAATCACCCTTTGAGCTATGCTGCATCAACAATCCAGGGGGTAAGGGTAATATCTCCACCATTTACAGACACATCTGCTCACCAGGGAGGTTAAACCACGTTATCGAGTTGCATTGGAATCTGAATTACATATAGTACTAGATAATAGTCAGTGGGGAAAGATCCTTCAAACAAGCTAATAACTCCTCTTTAAACATTACGCTAAAAGAAAATGCTTTTAAAACAATAATAAGGTGGTACATCACGTCATCAAGACTCCACCTTTCGAACCAATCACTCTCTGACAATTGTTCTAGGGGTTGCGCAAACACAGGTACTTTAATCCACATGCTCTAGGACTGTCTGAAAATCAGGCACATATGGGTGGCAACATAAGACTTATTGGAAAAACTTTGGGGGAGACCATTACCACAAAAGCCAGAGGAGGATATTTTTGGCTTCTCGATGCATTATAGCAAAACACTGGAAACCTACTTCCTGGACTCATAGTGAGGTACTTAAAAAAATCAGGTTACATAGTTACATAGTTACATAGTAATTGAGGTTGAAGTAAAACTTTTAGCACATCAAGTTCAATCTTTTAAGATCTCCTCTAATATTGTGTTATTAATTGTTCCAGAGGAAGGCAAACAAAAAAAAAAAAACAGTGAAAATTTGCCAATTGTCTCAACAGGGAAAAAAATTAAATTCCTTCCTGACCCCAGATACTGGTCATTGAATTTCTCCCTGGATCAATACTCCCTCTCTAATTAACTAGGATAACCCTGAATGCCCTTTTTAATAAAACATATATCCAATCCCTTTTTTTAAGTTATCTATTGATTCCGCTGTCATCACCTCCCTTGGTAGAGAATTCCACAGATTAACCACCCTTACTGTGAAGAAACCTTTTCTTTCTCGAAGGTGGAATCTTTTTAGTTCTAACCTCAAAGGATGTCCTCCTGTCAGTTGAAAACCTCTTGGCACAAAAAGCTTCCTTGACAAATTTTTATACTGACCCTGGATGTATTTATATAGGGTTAATCAAATTCCTTCTTAGACGCCTTTTTTCTAGAGAAAATAAATTTAATTTGGATAGTCTTTCTTCATAACTTAGCCCCTCCATTCCCCTTATTAGTTTTGTAGCCCTTCTCTGTACTTTTTCTTTTTTTTTTTTTTTAAATAGTTTTTATTGCAGGCATACAAAGTGCAAACAGTCGTACAATATTGAGCGTAATAAAACAATACCCCAACATCAATCTTGAGATCTTATCCTTGTATCCTGCCTCCTCCTTTTTTTCATATTTTCCTCCGTGCTATTGTCGGTGAACCAATGCATAGATTTATAATGGACCCTTCTTGGCTATGTAAACATGTATCCCTAAACTTATCCATAACCTATACTATTCTTTGGTTGTTTAGTTGTTATCTCCCATTACCTTCCTTTGTTAACCCATGACTTATGGGACCATAAAGATATTATAAAAAGCCCTAACTTTATCCATTGACTGGCTCATTTACCTCTAAAGGGATATAGTACTATTTTCTTTGTTTGCTAGTCTTTCAGTTCCTTCCTCCCATTCAATTCCCCCCCCCCCCCCCCCCCGTTATCTTTTCTTACCTATTAAGGAAGAGTCGCTTACTAACTTTTACAAACGTTAACTTAACCAATCAAACTAAAACATTCTATCTGACACATCCCTATTAAGCCTTCCTCTTTGGAAAACATTTCTCTATCTTGATCCTGCTGTTGTTCCATCCTAGCATACCTGTCTGTCTTCTTCCAATCCGGTGCAGCTCCTCTCCCGGTATCTCCTCTCCGGCCCCCAGCCCTCCCTGTATCCTGTCAAGAAGGTGAGGGTGCCCTTCCCTCCCCCTCGCCCTTCATTGGAGTAGAGGGATTCTGATGTCAGTGTATTCTATCCAGGGACGCCAAATTTCTAAAAACTTAGGAATCGAATCCGCTACTGAATGGGAAATCCTTTCATTATCCTTTCATGAATCTTAGCTCGAACTGCCCCTATCTCTAGTGTCTTTTTCTTCCAGCTCCTGGCAATATGTGATTTTGTTGCTAAAAAGATAAATTGTAAGAGTCTGTTGTGGGGGGCAGAAAGGGAGGCCACCGGCATCCCCAGTAGACTAGATTCCGGGGTAACTTCAATATGGTATCCAAATATACTATCCACTAAGCCACCCACTGCCGTCCACAGCCGCTGAACCTTTGGGCAGCTCCACCAAGTATGGTAAAAAGAGCCCAGTTCTGAGCATCCCCTAAAGCATTTCGGACTCTCCGTCTTACTCCATTTAGCTAGTCGATCTGGGGTAATGTACGCCCGATGAAGGACTTTAATTGATGTCTCTAATACACTATAATTTAGTGACCCCCTCATGAGATTGGCCCAGGAAGTCTCCCACGTCTCAATCTCCCAGTTCCTGGCTATATCCTTTTCCCATTCCCTCATGTATTTTTCCTTGGCTAACGTTTTTGGGGTATTGAAGACCCCGTATAATTCCCCTATCACTCCTCTTGTAAGGGGGGCTTTTTCACATATTCTAGAAAACCTATTATGGGAGGGGACCCCTGAACTCCTAAGTAGTTTAACTACAAAGTACCTCAATCTGCAAAAGTTATAGTGCTCATAAAGGGGGATGTCAAATTCGTCTCTCATAGTTTCGAATGTTAATACCCGACCATCTCTCATCCAGTTACCCAATCTATCAAGTTTATTATTCTTCCACCAGTGCCGAGAGACCTGTGAGATACCTGCCGGAGCTAGTGGATGCGTAAAAATAGGCGTTAAGTGGGATATCCGGGGTAAGTGATCTGTATGATTTAAGGCCCAGATAATATTAGCTGCGGAGTTCTTTATTATAGGATTGGCAGATTTCTTAATCTCTGTTAGAAGTGGGTGAATCCAGACCACCGTGTCCCATGTATAGGGCATCATGTCTTGGCTTTCAACAAACATCCATGCCGGATGGGCTTCAGGTAAGTGGGCCTGGGGAATAAAAGCTAGTTGAGCTGCTCGATAATAAAGTTTTAAATTGGGACATGCCAACCCCCCACTGGATTTATGTTTGTACATGTTATTTCTCGCAATTCTGGAGGGACCCCCACCCCAAATAAAACGAAACACCCTGCTTTGGAAGTTTGAGAGGTCTTTCATATGCATCTGGATCGGTAGAGATCTAAATAGATAAAGCAGTCTAGGTAAAACATTCATTTTGACCGAACTAATCCTACCGAGCCAGGAGATGTTATATTTTCCCCATTTCATCATCTCCTCCTGGAGTAGACGGAACATTGGCCAATAATTAGCTTTATATAGATCTTGTACTTTAGCTGTCAGCCAAATTCCTAGGTATTTAATCCCCTTCCCAGCCCACTTAAATTTAAACCTCTGTGTGAGGGATTCTTTCTCCGGGAGCGGTATATCTAAGGCCAAAGCTTCAGTTTTTTCTACATTGATTTTCAATCCTGAAAGCACCCCGAATTGTTCAAGTTTTTGAATCAGGGGTGGAACCGACGTCAATGGCTCCGAAATGGAGCATAGTAAGTCGTCCGCAAATAGCAATACCTTGAAATGATGTAACCCCACTTGGATACCCTTTATCTCCGGGGAAGCTCTAATCAATTGGGCCAGGGGTTCGATTGCTAACGCAAACAGGAGCGGTGACAATGGGCAACCCTGTCTCGTCCCCCTCTGGATGCCGACCGCTGGCCTCCCCCCACCCGGGAGTCTTAAATGTGCCTTAGGATCTTTGTAATAAGTCCAAATTAGATTTAAAAACTTCCCTGAAAACCCGAATTTGGTCAACGTAGCCATGAGAAAAGGCCATTCCAAGGAGTCAAAGGCCTTCTCTACATCCAGAGAAAGCAGGCAGGCCGGGGTGTTATTTAATTTAGCATAGTGGACCAAATTCAGAATTTTCCTGATATTGTCCCCTGCTTGTCGCCCTGGGATAAATCCCACTTGGTCCCTGTGAATCAAGGAGGGGAGAAACCCAGCTATCCTATCCGCCATGATCTTGGCCAGAAATTTTATGTCGCTGTTAAGGAGTGAAATCGGTCTGTAATTCTTGGCTTCTAGCGGGTCCCTCCCCTCCTTGGGAAACAAGAACAGGTCAGCTTTGTTGAGTTCTGGCGGGATTGGTCGGCCCTCCAGTATTGCATTGTATAACTTGGTCATTTATGGGGCTAATATGCCGACAATTTTTTTGTAGTATGTGTTCGTAAAGCTATCTGGGCCTGGGGCTTTGCCTGATTTTGATTCTAAAATAACTTTGCTCACTTCCTCCTGGGAGATTGCTTTATTCAGTGATGTAACATTCTCCTCCTTTAGTTTAGGCAAATCCAAGGAGGATAAAAGTGATTGTATTTCCCCCTGATCTAGGGAATTCGAGGCTTTATATAGCTTACTATAATACGCCTGAAAAATGTCCTGAATTTTTGTGGGGTTGGAGGTCACAAGCCCTTGGGGTGATTTAATTTGGCAAATTCTAGATTGGTTTTGCTTTAATTTTAATTTATTGGCTAGGAATGATTCAGGCTTATTTGCTTTGCTATAAAACTTGTGATGCGTGAGTCTAAGAGCTCTCTCCGTTCTCTCTGACAGAATCATGTCCAGTTCCTGGTTTTCTTAATCTGGGACCTATCCCCAATAGAATTATCTTGCTGCTTTGCCTTTTCCAATCTCATCAACTCTTTATTTAATGCATCCTCTCGGGCCCTACTTTGCTTTTTATGTTCAGCAGATATCTTCATGCAGACCCCTCTAATATATGCTTTGTGGGCCACCCACACCCAGCCTATTCCTACATCTCCCTTAGTATTCTCCCTAAAATACATCTCTAGTTCTTACTGGATCTTTTCTTTAGATTGAGGAAATGCTAGAAGCGTCTCGTTGATGCGCCATGTCGGGGGGGGGGGGGGGGGAGTATACCGTGCCAAAGTCTAGGGCAATTTTGACTATTGAGTGATCCGACCAGGTACACGGAATAATCTCTGCTTCCTTTGCCTGATCTAAGAGTGAAGCATCTATGATGATATAGTCAATTCTTGAGTACGAGTTATGAGGGGCTAAATAGAAAGAGTACTCCCTATCCTTAGGATGAAGGTCCCTCCAGGAATCTACCAAGTTCAGGTTCGCTAGTTGTGTTTTAATTTGTTTTAGCTTACTGGGGAAGTGGGGCCCCTCTCTCCCCTTGGACCTGTCTAATTTGGGATCCAACGCTAAATTCAGTTCCCCTCCCAGAATAATTCTACCAAATTCCCCTTTCTCCAGTACCATAAGTAGTTTCCGGACCGTGTTATAAGGATTCGTAGGTGGGGCATATAGCGCAATTAAAGACACCGTCAAGTCAAGAATTTTCCCTGTCAGAATCAGGTAGTGACCCTCGTGATCTAATTTCTTACTCTGGAGTATAAACAGAAAGTCCTTATGCAGGATAATTTCTACCCCCTCCCTCTTGGCTAACATACCCGTTGTATAGAAGTGTGGGTATTGTTTGTGGAGATATTTAGGGGGTTTGTTACGTATGAAGTGCGTCTCCTGTAGAAAGATTACTGAGGGGTGATGCTCCCTGTATGTAAGAAAGGCTTTACGCCGCTTATGGGGGGAGTTAAATCCCTTCACATTGTGGGACAGTATCTTAAATTCGGGCCTAGCCATTTATCCTTGTCTGTCTGTGAGTGCTGTGCATGGTGTGAGACTTACATTTTTTCTGCTCAGGATGGAATGGTTATTCGAGGGCCAGAGAGCCGGAGACGAGAGACCCCCTGGGGTGACCAGGAGACGAGGTGCACCTGCATCTTGGAGAGACCTTGAGAGTACTAGGCAGAACAGAGATAGACCATTTACATACAAGACATATTTCAGGGAAATGTACAGAAATACATGTGTCAACAAAAACATAACAATTTCAACTGTTTTATCTATACTAAAACTTTTTCCTTGCGCTCTAGCGCGCTTGGTGGGCATGAGAATCCTGTTCTCCTGCATATAGCCCTGGCGAAGAGGTAGATTAAGTTTTAACTACTCAGTTTACACTCCGTTTAATAAAAGGGAAAACTCTCTGCCTCACCCCATGGGCCTATCACCCCTTGCATTGTGTGATACAAAATATTTTTTTCAGTGAATCAAGAAAAACCTAGTAGACCTCAATCCTATATCACACCCCCCTTGACTTATAATGTCCAATAGGTTTTTGAGGGAAGCAACTTATCTCTAGCCAATCCCCTCATCTCTTCTCTGGAGGGGGGATTGTCCCGGCCAATATCAACTTAAGCATCCCGGCCCAAGGCTGGGGATGCAGGCCAGTCGTTTACACGGGTTGCCTTGGACCGACTTCTCTCGCCGCTTGAGGCAGTGACATTCTTGCAGCTTTTTGTCTGTTTGAAGCAGAAACTACAGTCCATTGTCTAACCGGCCTATCTCGCTTGTCTCCTGGTTCCTGACTCAATGGGCGGGGGTTTTCACCCTCCTTCCATAAGTTCAGGGAGGAAAGAATTGTCTGGCATTCCTCCACATCTTGGGCAACAAATTTGTTTCCATTCACTGTAAATTGGATGTTAAAAGGAAAACCCCATCTGTAAGGAATTTTGTGCTGGATAAGCACCTCCACAGCCGGTCTCATTTCCCTGCGTCTCGCTAGGGTGGCTGGTGATAGATCTGCATAGATCTGGATGGTGGCGCCGTCAGGACCTTTGATTTCGTCTAGACCTCTGGCATGGTAGAGAATCTGGTCTTTTGTGTGTTGCCTCAGGAAACGGGCTATGATGTCTTTAGGCATGTTAGGGTTCGGGGATGCCCCAAGTGCCCTATGTGCTCTTTCGATGCCGATTTCTCCCTCCTGGGGGTCTGGAAGAATTGACTTTATTAGATCTGAAAGATAAGGCTCAAGATCAGTGATTGAGTTTGGGACGCCTCTGAATCTGACGTTGTATCTCCTCAATCTATTTTCAAGGTCCTCCAGTTTGAGTTCAAGAGAGCATATTTTCATTGCATTTGTATCAATGTCTACCCGATCTTGTCTTTGGGAGTCTATGACCTGGTCCAGGGAAGATTCCAAATTACTTGTCTGTTGGCCTAATTCTTGGATTTCGTGTTTCAGATCTTGAACTGCCAATGATAGTTGTGATTTTAGCATGTTCTCAAACCAAGTTTTGGAGTCATTGGACAAGTTTGCATCCATCATATTCCCTTTCTGGGAGCACTCAGCATCTAATACATCTGAAGCCCCCGAGATTGACTCCGGGTGGGGGGATCTTTTAGCCGTGGTAGAGGGGAAGTGTTCAGTTATTCGTTGGGACCCCTCACCCTTTTTGGTTCTAACCATCATGATCTTTGCCCTTTGTATTGAAAATTGGGGCAGTTCAGAGCTTAAGTTAGGTATGAGTTTTCCAGTACACCTAGTCTGTGCAGGTGGGGGAGGAGTCCCAGTTTAAGGTGAGTCCCAGCCCACTGGGTAGCAATGTTGCTGCAAAGGTCTCTTAAGTGCGCTTTGAGAATTAGGAGGGGTGTTGGCCCATTTATAGGGGTGTTAGCCCTACATTTACCACATCTTTACTTTAAAGAGCAGGGTGTTTGCCAACTGATTTTGTGTTAACATCCTCCAGCGTCCAGACCCAATCTGCATCAGGCTAATTATTGCCTTAAATCTTCAGAGATATATCTGGTATGTAATATCCAATGTGACGTCGTGATATGTGATTAACTCAGTCCTTAGTGCTACTGTTTCTCTCTAGTATAGAGATGAGCGGGATGGGAGGACAGAAAACAAAATGTGAAGAGCTTTAGTCCCTTGATGTTCTAGAGATTGGTAGGTTCAATTTCAACTTGAAGTACAATAGGCCTGTAATGAATTAAAGCTGCCACCGGGTGGGAGTGGAGAACTGTCAATTGAGGCTGCTTATACAATGTTTTGGGTGAAACTGTATATCCTCATGGTGCTGTTGATGAGTGTTATATAAAACACTATAATACCATAATAAGGTGTCTGGTTTAGTCTCAAGCACCCCGGAACTGTCGGTAATAATAAAGTCACATCAGTAGCCCTGCAACAAATAGATGTGAAGCCAGATAATCTGCACTCTTTGTCTTTGAAGTCCTGTGCAGCTCAAAATGTATTTTAGCGTTCTGAGTCTCTGTAGAAAGGTTGGACTGATTTTGCTTAGACCCAGGGTACTGGGAGAGCTTCCATGGGGATATGTGGGTAAGGGGCCCCGGATTGTTTGATTATTCTGGGGCTAAAGTGCTGCTGATGCCCCCCTGAGTGCCCCTTTCTTAGCCCAGGGCTGTCTTCTCCCCCTTAACAGTTCTTTAACCTCCCTCTGTACTTTTTCTTGTTCTAAAATGTCCTTTTTATGAATTGGTGCCCAAAACTGTACTCCATATTCCAAATGAGGGCATACTAGGGATTTGTATAATGGCAGAATTATATCTGCCTCCCTTGCTTCTATACCCTTCTTAATACATGCTAATAGTTTATTTGCCTTTGCAGCTGCTGCTTGGTATTGAGAACTGGTACGTAGGTGGTTGTCCACAAGCACTCCCAAATGCCTTTCAATATCAGATACCGCTAGATTTGCTTCATTAAGTTTATAGATTGCATGGTTATTTTTCCTTCCCAGGTGCATAACCTTACATTTATTCGTATTAAGTCTTATCTGCCATTTATTTGCCCAATTCTCTAATTTATGCAAAATCCTTTGGAGGGAAAGAACGTCTTTTTCTGATTTAATTACCTTGCACAACTTTGTGTCATCAGCAAACATGGAGACACTACTTTTCAATCCTACTTCTAAGTCGTTAATAAATATGTTAAAAAGGAGAGGACCTAATACTGAGCCCTGAGGAACCCCACTTACCACATTAGTCCAATCCAAGTATGTTCCATTTACAAAAACCCTTTGTTTCCTGTCTTTTAGCCAGCTCTCAATCCATGTGCATATATTTACTGCAATTTCTGTATCCCTTAGTTTGCATAATAGTCTCCCATGTGGCAAAGCCTTTGCAAAATCTAAAAAGACTACATCCACTGAGTTGCCTTGATCCAGGTTCCTACTAACCTCCTGATAGAAACTAATTAGGTTTGTTTCACACGACCTATCCCTCATAAATCCATGATGGCTCCTACTTATGTTGCTGTTTGAATACTTAACATACTTGACATACTCTTGTATATTATCCCTCATTAACCATTCTAAAAGCTTTCCCACTACAGAAGTGAGGCTTACAGGTTATAATTCCCCGGGTTTGCTCTTGCCCCCTTCTTAAATATAGGTATCACCTCCGCTTTTCTACAGTCATCTGGTAGTGACCCAGTGTTGAGTGAATCTTGAAAAAATAGATATAATGGTTTGGCTATTACAGAACCCAGTTCCCTCAGTACCCTTGGATGTATTCCATCAGGACCCGTGGCTTTATTGACATTAATTTTTTCCAACCTCTTTTGGATTTCTTGCTGCGTTAACCAGTTATTTGGTGAAGGTAGTGTAGCCCTATTATGGTGAAGTGACCCAACCACTGGTACCTCCCTTGTATATACAGAAGAAAATAACCTATTTAGCTCATCTGCCTTTTCCTGGTCACTAATTTTCAGATGGCCTGTTTCACATTCTAATGCTTCTGTAGATTCCTTCCTGGCCTTCTTCCCATTTATATACTTAACAAATATTTTAGGGTTAGTCTTACTCTCTTTTGCAACTAATTTTTCATTTTCTATTTTAGCCAGTCTAATAGCCCTTTTGCAAGCCTTGTTGATTTCCCTGTACTCCCGTAAAGCAGTCTCTGTCCCCTCGTTTTTGTATAATTTAAATGCCTGTGTTTTACTCTGTATCTTGATCTTTAAATCACTGTTAAGCCATGTTGTATGTAATTTACTCCTCATACTTTTATTCCCACATAGTATATGCCGATTGAATGTTAATTTAGTAAGAATTTAAACGTGGTCCATTTATGTTCAGTATTTTTACCTGTCAGTTCTCTGTCCCAGTCTATACTTTGTATTGCTGCCCTTAGACCGTTAAAAGTTTATTTCAGGGTAGTTAAAATCTCCCATTATTAGAACTTGCCCCTGCTTAGCTGCATTTCCAAACTGTAACAATAATTGTATTTCCTCACTTTCAATTATATTTGAGGGTTTATAGCATACTTAAACCAATATTCTTTTGGAATTTGCTGCTCTAGTTCCACCATAAATATCTTCTCTGACTATAGGCCTAAATTGAGGCTTAACATACAGACAAATACCCCTTCCCCTTTTACCACTTCCCCTATATTTTCTAAATACGTTATAACCATCCAGATTAACAGTCCAGTCATGAGATATATCCCACCATGTCTTGGTAATGCCTATTAAATCCCATTTTTCGTTAATTGCCAATAATTCTAGCTCTCCTTTTTTTCCTGGCAAGCTTCTGGCATTAGTAAGCATACATCCATCTTATGTTATGAGTTTGTAGTTTTGAAGTGCCTGCCTCTGTACTTGAATTACTTAGGAATACCTCCCTTTTGACTATACTAACCCTCCCCATCTCCTCCCCATGAGTAGTTAATTCATCCTTTATCCCCTCTACACTTTCTACCCCATTACTACTATCTAGTCCCTCCCCCATTCGGGCAATGAGTTCCCTTTCAGCCGAAATTGATGAGAGATATAGACGATGGGCCTCCTGCTGGGATATCTAGATTCTGAGGGGTCCACAATAAGGTTGGTGAAAATTCCTCCAAGCTGATCGCTTGGCTTCCTATTTCTGTTTCCCTGCCCCTTCTTTGGATATGTCTGTTTTATATTGTGTAAACATGTTCAAAACCTTTTGTAACTTTCAACGTATGTTTAACATATTACTGTGATAAACAAACAAGAAAAATGTTTGAAAAGAGACTTTTTACATGTTGTATAGAATATGTGAGATTTGTAATATTGTTTGACAAATTTTTATTCTATTTGTTATTTCTTTCAATAAAAAATGTTATTAAAAAAAAAAAAAGAATATCCCTGTATTTAGCACCATCCATCTTTCCCTCAACTCTGACCAGTTTCCCAGTCCCGGCTGCTGAAAAACATCCCACAGCATGATGCTGCCATCATGTTTCACTGTGGGGATGCTGTTCTTTGGGTGATGTGATGTGTTGGGTTGGCGCCAGACAGAGCGTTTTCTTTGATAGCCGAAAAGTTAAACTTTAGTCTCATCAGACTAGAGCACCTTCCACCATACATTTTTGGAGTCTCCCACATGCCTTTTTGCAAACTCAAAACGAGCCATTTTGTTTTTTGCTGAAAGTAATGGCTTTCTTCTGGCCAGATACTCCAGTCTCTGCTGTGGAACTCTGCAGCTCCTCCAGGGTTACCTTAGGTCTCTGTGCTGCCTCTCTGATTAATGCCCTCCTTGCCCGGTCCGTGTGTTTTAGTGAGCGGCCGTCTCTTGGCAGGTTTACTGTTGTGCCATGTTCTTTCCATTTGGTTATGATAGATTTGATTGTGCTCCTGGGGATCATCAAAGATTTGGATATTTTTTTATAACCTAACCCTGACTCATAGCAAAGGGGGTGAATACATAGGCACAATTTTCTGTTTTCTATTTCTGAAAAATCGTTTTATTTATATATTTTTCTCATTCCACTTCACCAACTAGACTATTGTGTTTTGATCCATCACATAAAATTCAGATTAACAAAACATTGAACTTAAGGCTGTAATGTTACAAAATAGTTAAAAAGTCAAGGGGGTGAATAATTTTGCAAGGCACTGTATCTCATCAAATAACTTATATTACAATCAGCCCCCCCCCCCCCCCTAGATTATCAATTCCCCATTAGCCCCCTCACCTCCAGTACCTTTGGCTACTCTCTCATACCCTGGTCTCTCGTACCCTGGTCTACCCGGTTACATGAGCTATCTGGCCAAAAGGAGAGGAGGTGAGGGGAGCTACTGGCAAACTGCTGGGGGCGATAGCAAGAAAAGTACAGATAGGGATAGGGAGAGATATAAGGAGAGATAAGGGATATATGAGAAGATAATATAAGGTGCTATTGTAAATATGTATGCATATAAACCCATTCCCTCTGACTATATATATGTATGTATGTATGTATGTATGTATCTATCTATCTATCTATCTATCTATCTACTGTATATACTAGCGACTTGTCCGTCAAAAATGACAGCAATAAAATTTGAAGGCTGTTTGCGGCACAATGCAAGGCTGTCCCACCTCTAACTTGCGAACCTCGAGGGTGCTCATCGCGGGCCTTGCAGTGAGTGCCTTCGGCGCTCATTGCGAGCCTCTCCCAGCGTCTACCTTATGGGCCTCGTAATAAGTGCCTTCAGGGCTCATCGCAAGCCCTGCAATGAGCAGCTTCACCGCTCATTGCAGGCCTCGGCCGACCTACTACTTTAATGCCTCGCAATGAGCACCTTCGGCGCTCATTGCGAGCCCTGCAATGAGCGCTGATCGCCTTCGATGCTCATCGCAAGCCCACTCTCTGAAGCGTGTCTGTTTCCCCCTCTCCCTTCCATGTGTCTGTTCCCCCCCCCTCTCCCTGCCCTGTTTTTTTTCCTTATTCCGCCCCCGTGTCTCTTTTCCCCCCTCACTCCCCCCCCCCCCCCCCCGTGGCTCTTTCCACCCTCTTCCCCCTCTCCTTCCCCTGTGTCTTTCTCCTCTCTGTTTCGCGTCTTGCGTGCCTCATGATGAGCTCCTTTGCTTGTATTTTCAAAGTCTTGCGGTGCTCACGTTGATGGGCTAAGTTTTATCGGCTTCGGCATCGTTTTAAGCCTTTTTGAAAACATTTACGTCTTTACGGCAGCCATTTTTTCCTCGCTTAGCCGATTTTAAATCTCTGAAAAACACCAATTAAGCCTCAAATTAGCTTGCAACCTCACTCATGGGCTCCCTACCTCTCCCCATGTGCTTTGTGTGAGGTTGTAAGTAATTTTTTTTTCATTAATTGGCGTCTTTTGGTGGTCTTCTAAAGGCTACCGAGTTGTGTACATGAAAAAAATATCGGGCGTTAAAGTCATAATTTTTTCAAAGACTTGCTTGCCTCTCGTTCATCAGGAAAATCGACTGTGAGCCTCGCAAAGCGAGGCAAGCATTTGAGGCACGCAGGACCAAGGCTGCAATGAGCGCCAAAGGCACTCATTGCACTGTGAGCCTCGCAAAGCAAGGCAAGCATTTGAGGCACGCGGGACCTAGGTTGCAATGAGCACCAAAGGTGCTCATTGCACTGCGAGCCTTGCGAAGTGAGGTGAGCAGTTGAGGCATGCAGGACTTAGGCTGCAATGAGCGCCAAAGGCGCTCATTGCACTGCTCGCCTGGTTGAGGCGCGCAGGATTTGGGTTAGCTGAGGCATGCGGGACTTGGGCTGCAATGCGAGGATGCAATTAAGGAAAGCGAAGCATGCAGTTGGTTCAAACGCGTAACTCGAAAACACCAAAAAAACACAAAAATAATGAATAAAATGATAATAACACACTCAACACACATGCAGGGGGAGAGCCAGCAAGACTGGGAGTGAAGTTGAAAATGAATTGGAGCCATATTTGGCATTTTTCGTTGCTCGAAAATCGGCTAAGCGAGGGAAAAAATGTCCGAAAAAACATAAAAATTCTGAAACAGGATGAAAATGAGGCTCAGCAAAGCCAGGCAGGCAGAACTTAGAAAATACACGACACCGAAGACAGTAACAATGCCAGGCACGCAGGACTTTGAAAATATAACCAACGGCAGTCAGCTCAGAGGAGCAAATGCCTCACATTGTATATCTGTATATATATATGTATATATATATATATGTACTGTATATACAGTATATATATATATATATATATATATATACATATATATATAAAAATATAGATGAATATATATATGCTAGCGACTTGCCTGTCAAAAATTACGGGGCAATAAAATTTTAAGCCATGGGAATGCTGTTTGCCACACAATGTAAAGCTTTTGCTACTCTCAGGACCTTCGGTGCTCATTGGGAGCCTCTCCGCTCGTGTACTTTTGCTCCTCTGAGCACCTTCGGCGCTCATTGCTAGTGTCTCTCCTTGTGTACTTTTGCTCCTCTGAGCACCTTCGGCGCTCATTGCTAGTGTCTCTCCTTTTGTACTTTTGCTCCTCTGAGCACCTTCGGCGTTCATTACGAGCCTCTCCCCTCGTGTCCTTCAAGTTTTGTGCTTTGCAACAATCATGTTCGGCGCTCATCGCAAAGACAGATAAGTATATAAGTACAGTGTTAAATATATAATTTTTGTAGGTCTCAGAGCATAATCAAAGTGATTTCAATATGTAACTGTTTTGAGAGTGCTATCGCTGGCAGCCAATGAGCAGTAATCCAAATATATAACTGCAGTGTAAAAAGTAAAAAAAATGTAGTGCAGTGGAATGTATACATTTTTATTTTCCATTACTAATAAATACTTATTAAATTAATGTACGGTAATGATTAATTCTTAATGAACAAATGTATTAGGAAGTGTGAAGCATTAATGTATTTATAACGTAACGGCAGTGTAAAATATGCTATTTAGCGTTTATATATATATATATATATATATATATATATATATATATATCTTTTTTTATAATAATTAATATATTAATTACTTAATAAATTAATATAATATACTTTACCTATTTCTAATTAATATATCCAGCAATCAATATCCTGAAGAGCTAACAATCTCTTTTGATTTTTCTGCAGCATGCAATGTACAGTTGGACTGTTACTCCCTGGAGTGTAGGTATACTAAACTATGTGAGGCTCGCAAGCGTGACGAAGATTCGCAGTTTGACAACTATTATATATGACTAGCGACTTGCCCGTCAAAAATGACGGGGCAATAAAATTGTAAGGCATGTAACGCTGTTTGCCACAAACATTAATTTTTGGGGGGGCTGAGATCCTTCAGCGCTCATTGCGAGCCTCGCGGTGAGCGCCTTCAGCGCTCATCGCGTGGCTCTTGGTTGTTGCTTTTGGTGCTTTTGCTGTCATTGTAAGGTTGGCGCTGATCTGCTTTTTGCGCTTATTGCAAGGCTGTCCCCTGGTGTCGTTTGTGAGCTATGAGCAGCTATGAGCAGCGGTTGTGTTTATGTTTTTTTTTTTTTTATCTATATGTATTTTTGTATGCTAATTAAATAATTAATAAATTAATATACTTTACCTATTTGTAAGTAATATATGCAGGAAGCATTGTGCTGAAGAGCTGACAATCTGTTTTGATGTTCCTGCAGCATACAATGTAGGTTTGCACTGTTGTGGAGCTGAGGTGTAAGTGTCAGCAATGTGTGCAGTGTTTAGTGTAAATAGGCTGCGTGCGCAAGGTAAAGCCGTTAGTGTAGCTGTGTATTTCCGCATTCTGTAAGTTAGTGTTGTAAAATGGCGGCGAATGTGTATGTGGTACGTGGGTGTGGATGATTTAGCGTCCTTGCTAAAAGTGTATCTTGTATCTCGTACTGCTTTTTTGAAAAGCTGTATGTGCTTTGTGGTGTTTTGCGGCTTTTAGGGTCGTGTAGCCGTGTTTTCGTTTTTTTGGGCGGCCATTTTTTCTCTCGCTTAGGGGATTTTCGTGTGTCTAAACTCTGTCATTTGGACTTAAATTGAGGTGTAACTTCACTTCCAGAGGTCCTGGGTGGCCCCCCTTGCTGTGGGTAAGGTTTATGTAGTTTTTGTGTGTATTTATTGTTTTTTTTTTATGTTTTCCACTGCGGCTCATATTTTTTTAGTGTAAGTCTGTAATTTTTTCTTTCTAAGTCCCGCGGCTCATATATTTTTGTGTAAGTCCGTATTTAGTCACTGCGTGTTAGATCTATTTTTTCAAAGCCCTGCTTCTGTGGGTGTTTGTAACCGCTAGTGATCCGCCGTAGAGCCACCACCTCCGCAAATGTGGGCCCTCGCATCGGGAGGGTCCGCATTTGCGGCCTTTATGGAGCCTTCGGCATAACTATTGCTATGTCTCTGGTCATGCCTATCCATAAGGTTATCTTGGCAAAGATACTGGAGTGGGTTGCCAGTTCCTTCTACGTTGGACCGCAATTTGTCTGACGTCACCGCAATGACCTGCCCCTCTTGGGTGACCCTACATGGTATAACTTACAGCTTCATTGATGTACACAAGGCACTTCACCATGACAAGATAGCAATCACATATATAGTTGTCAGTGTTTATCACGTTTTGAAGATGGTCAAGCATTGTTAAATAATTGCGGCCCACACAAAGCTAGGGCCACAACTGCGAGCATCAGAAAGCGAGGCGAGCAGTTAAATCCTGCAACTGCCAGCCTCGCAAAGTGAGGCAAGCAGTTGAGGCACATGACTGCGAGGCCCGTGGGACTTTTAGGCTGCAAAGAGCAGCGAAGGCGCTCATTGCAGGGCTTGCGATGAGCGCCGTAAGCGCTTATCGTGAGGCCCCAGAACTTTCAAACAGCTTAGACATGAGCACAGAAGGCGCTAATGTTGATGGCCGCAATAACCACCAAAACACTTAGCACTTTGCCGCTGATTGCGAGGCATGCAGTTTACTAATTTAACGGCCGAAATTGTCAAGCGCGTTGCTCAAAAGACCCCCCAAAACAGCCAAATAATTATAAAAAAAAATTAACACATTAAAACACAGCACAGGGAAGAGGCAGGAAGCCTGTGAGTGAGGTTGCAAGTAAATTTGGCATTTTTCGTCGATTGAAAATCGGCTAAGCATGGAAAAAAATGGCGTCCGAAAAAATGTAAAAATTCTGAAACAGGATGAAAAGGAGGCTGAGCAACCCTGGGCTTAGAAAATACACAACGCCGAAAACAGTAACACCAACAACACCAGGCACGCAGGACTTTGACTCATTGATGGGCTCACAAAGGCACTCATCGCAAGGCCCGTAAACTAGATGGAAGGAGAGGCTCATGATGAGCTCCAAAGGCGCTCATTGTGAAACCCGCGATGACCGCCGAAGGTGAAGCCCAGAGAAGTAGACAGGAGCCCAGAGAAGTAGACAGGAGGAGAGGCTCGCAATGAGCTACGAAGGCGCTCATTGCGAGCCACGCGATGAGCGCTGACGGTGATCATTCATTGCGGAGCACAAAAGTTGTGGGTTCACAAGGCCTGCAATGAGCGGCGAAGGCCGTACAGTACACAGAGGGAGAGGCTTGCAAGGAGCGCCAAAGGAGCTCATTGTGAGAAACGCAATGAGCGCCGAAGGCGTACAGCGCACGGCTAGCAATGAGCGCTGAAGGTACACCTTCACAGCCTTATAATTTTATTCCCGTCATTTTTGACGAGCAAGTAGCTAGTATTATATGTTTGTCAGTTGTCCCCCATAGATGTTTTTTAAATCCAATGCCCTTGATTACCCATTTTAACAAAAACAACTCCATCATCACATACTCACTTAACACCTTTGATTGCTGAGCCCTGCAACAAGACTTATATACAAAGATTGAACATCTCGAAAACATCTACACCCTATAACATGCATGACCTCAGACACATACACATTACTTCAGTATTCAGACATGCATATTTAACTTTTCATGAATACAGAGACATATATATGGTCAGCAAACAGAAATTTATTGAGGACACAAACTTCACAATAACAATGAACGGTTCTACATCTCACAAGCTATCCACAATTGGTGGCGTGTGGGAGAACCGTGGGATCCTGACACTGTGACATACCTCACAACTGTCCCCCTTTTAAAGGAACAGTTCTTCTTTTCAGGTGAAATCCTCTTCTCCTTTTTTTGCTTTTGAAGTAAAATACTACATTTAAGAGTCTGTTCATAAAGTGCTTGACGATACATATATTTTTAAATTATATAAAATGAGAAACCTCCACTTTAATGAAGACCATCGAAGCATCACTCCAATTAGAAGCTGCTATATCATTAGTTCAAAACTACATGGCAACTTCTTATTGGTGGAAGTGATGTTTGGATGGGCAATTTGTTTGGATGGCTATTCTGTTCTCTGCTATTGGTCTGTTTTGTGTGCCCTAGCGACATGGCAAATTCCCACTGTTTTTTTTAAATGCGGCTTGAACTCAGGAGGTATAAATTGTGGTGTTCTACCACTGTTTGTAATTCTGTCTAAATATATTGGATAAAAAGATCATGTTTTAATGTAGTATACCTTGAAACAATTTTATATTTCAAATAAAAAAAACGTGCACATTTAGGATCCTGTTTTCTGTCTGCCAGTAGTGGTTGCCAGCAGACACTCAGTGGCACAGCCAAGATTTTCGTTAATTTCTTGTTAGTGTAAAGCTTGCCACTATCCTAACCATAACCCTAGATCTAACTTTAACCCCTAAATATAACCCTAACACTAATCCTAGGAAATTGATGAAAGTCTCGGCCACTACACCTAGTGGCCGCTGGCAGCCACTGCTGGAGGACAGAAAAAAAGAAAGGTCACACATTTAATAATGCAAATGTATAAAACAGACAGGTGTCTAAAATGTGATAGTATTACCTTATATAGATATATCCAGGATCAATATAAGACTTCTCATGTGAACTCTTCTTGCCAGTCAGTTTACAACTGACAACAGATCATCCCATGGGGTTAAAAGAAAAAAGATTTCAACCTAAAGAAAGAAAAAAGGTTCTTCACAAGGGCAGCCATACTGTGTAATTCTCAACCAAAGGAGGTTCCACACAGAAATATTTGAAATATTTTTGAATAAAAGGCTCATACAAGGTTATGTAAGTTAACATGCATAAGTAGGATATTGATCCAGGTTATAAACAGATTGTGAGTTATTGTGATCAGGAAGAAATGTTTCCCCTAATGAGACATTTAACCGTGTTTCAGTGTTCTGTTTTTCCTCCTCTGGATAAATTCACATAATACAAGGACCACATGAGATCAGAAAATGTTGAACATGATGGACCAATCGTCATATTTTCAACTTCAATTACCATGCTATTATATAGCTATGTATAATATCACAAGCAATAAGAAGATATGATTGTCTGACTCAAAGAAGAGATATGATCAGCTTTTTGTCCTACATAATGGTTTATATCCCAGTCCATTGTAAAATGATAGGACCTGCCTTACAGAGCCATAGAATTGTTTTGGCCAGTCCTGGCAATGTCCACATAAAGATTTTTCTGTTCTGAAAAAAAAGTTAACATCTTCTTTCATCTAAGTGACATTGAATGTGATAAAAGATCGGGCTCTCTTGTCACCCACTCTCTCCGTCTCCTCCCAAGGACTCCCAGGATCTTGGCAGCACGCAGGGTAGTGCATATGGCTCTCGCTGAGTTGAGTCACCTCAGTGCATGCCCCCCTCCAGAGTGCTAACCCTAGTGCGTGCAGCAGGGACCACGTGCACCTTGTTAGCTGACTTTTGTCGGAACAGCAAACATCGAAAGATTTTACGGAAACCCTTGCGAAAGTGCTTAGAAACTAGGGCATATACCACTGGGTTAACGCATGAGTTGGCATAAGACACTAAGTGTGAAAGGATGCGAAGGGCATATGTAAAGTTATTAAGCTGGAAAAATCCAGACCAGAAGCATAGGATTACCAGGTGGTGAGGAAGCCAACAAAGGCAGAACAGGACAGCCACAATAATAATCATGCGAGTCACTCGTCTCTTGGCCCTCTTCGACTCAGACATGTACTCAATGGGGTCAACAGATGTCCAAAGGTAGCGTATTGTACGGGCATAAGTGAGACTAAGAATGAGTACTGGAATAACGTAACTGAAGACAAAGGTGCAAAGGTCCATGATCTTGCGGTTCTCATCCTGCCATACAGGGTGGCACACTGTAAGGTTTTCCAATTGGCGTTCCTGGTAGTAACTAAGATATGGCCCAGAAAAGACCAATGACAGGCTCCATATTAGGGTGATAGCCATCAGTGCGTTTCTTGGAGTTCGTAACTCCCGGGAACGCAGTGGGTATCGTATGGCCAGGTACCTGTAAAAACAGAAAAAAATACAATCAGCAATGAAACTTAAATATTTTGAAAAGAACGTGGAAAAAGTTTAATGGGCATGCTACCACACAGCATTGCAAAACTTACTTAAATTGACATAGCAGAAATTAAAAGGACACATACACATAAATATAATTACAGTTGGTTGTTATTAAAAAATATGGAAGATTTAGATAACTTTACTAGAGAAGACACCCAGAGGTGGAGATGGATAGATGAGGTAATTGAAGGAATGGATATGAGCTTGAGGGAGCTCAGAGAGGCTGTTCCTGGTGTGCTGCGGTCCAACAATTAGATAACTGAAAGGTAAGTATTTTAAGCCTAAATTATCCACAAAGGATTTCCCTTTCCCTAAGTCTGTCATGCCCAGAAGGGCCCTCCATTGAACCTTTTGGCCCTGAGAAGAATCTGGTATCCGAATCATGGACTAAGGAATATGACATGATGTTGCAATGTGTAATGAAATGTAGGCCCCATTAATTAATGGTGGGGTTACTATATGATGTTATTTGCACAAGGCAGTGTGTGTGTATTTTACAGAGCAATATGTGTGGCTTTGACAGCAGGATTTATTATTGTATAGCTTTATTTATGTAAAGGTGCTACCCAGGCATGTTTATTATCTACATGCAGTATTTTTCACAGGGGGTGTGATGGAGTGTATTACCAGGGGTTCTGGTGTGAAGGGAGTCCAGTTATGGAGGTTAACTGTTTTGAGGGGTAGAAATTAGCCAGCCGAGTAGTGCAGAGATATATAGACACTTTTGGGCCTCATTCAAATGCCATTTGGCCAATTGAATTGGGCTCTATATAAGCATTTGAGTGAGGCCCTTTGTCTGCAAGCAAGTTGTGACAAACTGAGTGTAAAAAAACTGTGTTAGATCAATAAATGGTAGTCAGTTGAGCATACATAATTTGAGGTGTGTGTTTCATTCTGAGGGAATGTAATGAGTTTAAACATTGAAATTATTTTTAAAGGGGTTGTTTTGCTTTCCTGTGTTCTTGTATCATGAGGACTATTCCTGAGCTGCCTACGGAGAGTGGGCACTGAAAGTAAACCACCAAAATCTACAACCTAGAGGAAATCCTGCAAGCTAAAGAAAGGTGATGTGAGGTGGTAAGTAGCCTCTCAACTTGTAACAAAGTCTCCTTATCAAGGGCCATTAAATACCCGTCACATGTACTTGCTTGACTGTTAGTGCCTCTGCTGAATTGACTAGAAGTGGAGTGATTAGTTTGATACCACTGACATATTATCTAGGTGAGGTCTGACTAGGGGTCTACAGAGTGACATTTTCCTGCTGCTAATTCTTCTTCTGGTCCGTTATAAGTCCCTTTCCTTATCTTTTGCAATCATCATGGCTTGCTCATTACAGTGATTTGGGGACAAAAGACTGTCCCTGGGAAAGGTTATCTTCAGCACTGGAGCTGGAGCGCTGGTAGTCTCTACTGTGCATTGACAGTTAACAGATAACAGAGCTTATAAAATCAGATGAGTGCTTTTAATAAGCCTGATACATTACGTTTGTATTATGCAGTAGTACTTTAGATGTCTTTATAAAACAGCAATGATGGTGCTTATCCCTCAACAACAACTATACTAAAAGGCTGATATGGTCATTTTTTTCTATATTATATTTTAAATAATTAAGATAACAGACAAAATGATTTTAGCAAAAAACACATTTATGTTTTTTTTTATTTTACATGCAATTACTTTTTACTACAATGCTCCATTTTCTTTTCCAAGCTGGTTCTGCTTGTTACATTCTCAGGAGGGTGTGTTCTAATAAGATTATCATTAGTCCTGTTTAAAGAAAGGCCAGTCTTAGCTGTCACATTCCCCTGTGCAGGTAGAAGCTTCCTCCAAATTCAATGTCTCGATTTCAAGACATTGAGCAGTACAAACAAAAAATGTTATATTGCATGTAAAAGGTAAAAACATAGAGACTGTATTTTTTGCTTTACTTTTTATTTAGTGTATTTTTTAGAGCAATTCTTCAAGAGGGTATGCTTGTAATATAGGACTTCAGGGGCACCTTAACCATTATTTGAATCTCCAAACAGAATTTAGATACTGTCAAGGCAAACTGTCCTGACTGAATTAAGGTACCCACCCTCTTACCTGTCTAAGGACACAGTGGTCAAGGTGAAGATGGAGGCATACATGGTGAGATATATGAAGAAGTGCACCGCCCTGCACATGAAGGGACCAAACACCCAGCTGTCCAGGGTGTAGATTGTGGCCTGGAAGGGCACACAGAATATGATGAAGCAAAGGTCTGCCACTCCCAAGTTAAGGATGAAGAGGTTAGTGGTGTTGTTCATTTTGCCATTTCTCAGTAGGACTGCCATTACCAGGCTATTACCCACTGTGCCCACCAGGAAGATGAGAGAGTACAGCACCGGGATGAGAACCGACTCAGGGTGGTAGCTGTCAGATGATGACATCTGAATGGAGACATTCATCTTCAACAACTATCTTGTGCCTACTTCTATTCAAAATAAAGGTGAATGAATGTGTTGGAGGTTTTGGGTTAGACCCCCAGAGAAACAAAATTATTATGATCGATGAACATCTCTTCACACAAACCCACTACTTGTGGTTAATATCCAATCCCTACTATCAGTTTAAATATAAAATATAATTTAAATGATCAAAATCAGTATCAAACTACTTCCTCCTAATCAATATTGATAAAATAGCAGACCATTTCTGTCTGGTCGTATCACTTCAATCTGACTAATATGCACAAATAGTCCTTCCTTATTATCTTATCATCAGCAGATTGACTTTCTTAACAATCCCAGGTATCTTCTTGTTTAATCCGAGCTCTCTTGCTGTTGAATCTGATGAGTTAACACTGCAAAAGATAATAAATTCACTCAACAGTTTTCCGAACTAAAATGGTTTGTAATGTATCATATAGAGCCATCAGGTAGCAGTTTAGAAAACATGGCAGAGCTATTATTTTGAGTTCTCATCAAAGCAAAAGTCCATTCAGGTCCAGGGTCCAAGAAAGAAATGTAGGAGCCTTAAACACCACTATTAGGCAGCTAAGACAGTGATTGCTTTTTTTTCAAGTCCATTTAAAATCATTTCAGTCCAGTGGGTTTTCTCTTGAGTGGTAAGAACACATATTGCTTTTTCTGTCTTTTTGATATCTCAAGCACTATGATACACTGAATACAAGGATGCTGAAAAACATAGTCTGCTTGAAGAGTTTTGAGATGCCTTTATCTGTGACTCTTTCCTCTCCCTCTGTCTTCTGTATCTGTCTTTTACCTCCTATCTACGCACTTTTATGAGTCCACTCTACAAAACTTACTCACTGCCAGAGCCCTCTCAAAGGAATAATAAAGAGAAATACGCACAGATAGGTCATGAAAACTGGTCCTCACAATGAGCTCCCCTCCCTTATACGGTGCCTGTTCTGTGATGTGAATATTTTCTGGGAATAAATAGATCAGAAGCATCCCGTTTCCAGGGAGATAAAAAAGGTACAAAAAATAGTGATGTGGCACATAGAAACCTAACCCCCTGATTTATTCAATGGGTAGATCGTCACCCACTTGCAGGGGGAGAGGTGACAGGGAATAGGGGGTAAACACACTTAGGCAGGGGACTGTCAAGGAAAGCCTAAATACTAGATTACAGAAGCTCTTGTTACATACAAATGATAGCTATGTATAAATGGCATTACAGAGTACAGTGTATTTATAATGGTATATATTACCTTCAAATCACACCCGTTTCTTTATCATATGTGCTAATTGTGCAAACCTTCTAAGTCTCTTCATCATATTTACACAGGTATGTAATGTCATGGGTCTCTTAGTAAAAGAGCCTCATTTCACAAAATCCCATAAGTAACTTGATCAAATGTGAAAGGTTTTCAATTTCATAACTGTCTTTTTTTTCATATATAAAGCTTTTTTATTAACTTGTGATTTTTTTCTAAACTGATTCTGCTGCTAATCTCTCAGATTGGTGTGGCCTTATAAACTAATAAACTTTCCATTGCTCCTAATTTATGACTGCAGTTGCTCCAGTAAGCTTTTTCGGAAAAAGGAAGAAATAGTTTGCTGAAAAATAGAACTATTTATAGGGAGGCAAAGTTTTTTGGACTGAAAAAGATGCCAGTTGTTAGTCTAGCAATCTAATCTATCTAATGTTTATTTTCTTACTCCTATAAAAAATCTGCCCCTTCTGGGTTGCTTAAACAAAATAAAACAACAAAGTCAGAGGTGCTCATCAGAGAACGAACTAACTTTAATAGGTTTGTTCTATGGCCATGATAATCCACTCTTTTAGCTCACTTCTGCCCTTCACAGGGAGAAATATCCTGAAGTATATCAGTCTGGTCTCACTCAGAAGAGTGACCCAGCCCCGAAATACCAGGCAATTCTACCCTGAACAGGAGAAACAGCAAACCCCAGACCCGTTTTGGCCTTCATTGAGCCTCGTCAGTGAGGTGCAGCTGTACTCCATAAGGCACAGTGAGCAAGGAGTCCATGTCTAGGGTCACAGAGGGTCGGTCATAACTGGATGACATGGAAATCTGGATGACTCCTACATTCATCTTTTCTTTTTCCCACAGCTTGTGTGTGTGTTTCTATAGCTGGTTAACCTACTTTGCAGTGAGTAGGAATGAATCTCACTGTTTTTTTTTTTTTTTTACTTTTAATTACTGTACTTGAAAGGCTCTCAATGAATTTGCAGTTAAACAGCCTCCTCTGAAACAGATTTTTTTTTTAAAATATGCTATACAGAAAGAAATGCTAGTGTTTGTTCAGATATTTGTAACCTCTGCTTTGCCAGATTATACACAATTCCAGTCACGCACAAGTGCCTGCCAGTGTCATACAGCCCTGGAGTCTAATGGATGAGCTATCACACTGCAGGCTGATTGAGAAGGGCACTTGTGGGATGCATTCAAATATCTGTACCTGTATCCTCCTCCAATGTGTAATCCGCCACAGCTGCTTTCAAAAGCAACGCCGCTGACCTCTTTACACACCAAATATGCATGTTTCTCCTCCTTGCAGTGAGGCTTTTGCAGTCATTTCAATAGGGATATAACTTCATTTGTCTGCAGCAACATGGTGTTATACAATCGAAATACAGAGCAATATAATTATGTACTGACATTTCGTCATTTGCAAAGAAAATATACAAAATCGTATACAATAGAAGTGCTGAACAATATAATTATGTACTGAGATTTTGTCATATGCAGAAAGACAAAATTGAATCTGTATCACCTTATCCTTTACCAGCAAGACGTCACTTAGAACAGAGCTCAATAAATACTGCTTCCTAACATTTTACTTCTGGGTTCTTGAATTTTTATTTTTTGTTTATTCTACATCAGCGAAGGATAAATTATTTTAGCTAAATTCACTCATGATGATTTAAGCCTTTTTATTTTACCCAAATTAAAATGGAAGGAATTAATTTGTTATTGTGATATAGAGAATGAGGAGAAGTATGCAGAAGCAGAATGTGGTAATATTTACTTGTATTAAATATATGTATTAATACATTTTGGTATTGATTGCTAGGGAGGTATAATGGACTGTGTATTGTTGAAAAGGGATATTCTATCCCAGTCCAAAGAATTGGCTTGGAGCCATATATGAAGTGCTTGAGGGCCACATGTGGCCCCTGGGTCACCTGTTATCCACCTCTATTCTATACACACTAACATACAGTAAATATATCATTATGGGACTATTAAAGGATCACTGTATATATATATTGAAGAGCTACACTTGAAAACAAGCAATATTTTTAGAAAATACAAAAATAATGCAACCTCTAATTAGTTATGTTTTTATTCACAATTACGCTGCTGTGGAATCTATCATTTTGTTTTTTTTGCTGATCAGCTTCCTAAAGGATACACTTTAAAAAAAAGAAAAAAACTTTATTGGATACTATTGATCCGGAAACTACGCCGATTAAAATGTATAAATATGATACATTAGATACTTCTAATCATATGAGGTATGAGTAGTAAGATATGTGGTGATATTCTGTATTCATACCATAGACTATGCTGCAAGATCCTCATAAATCAGGATATACTGGTACTCCTGTTGATACAGGATATACTGATAATCATAGGATAGTGCAGTGATATATAAAAAAAGGGTGGTATCTATATATATATATAAAAACTGATATACATAAAAGTGAAATCTGATACATGGAAAAATACTTAAATGAACTGGAAGACAAGCATAAATCAAAGGCTCTGCAGGTCCACTGTAATATGGAGTATTGCAAGAGGACAATGGCACTATTGGATATGAGTTAAACAACACACATATAGCAATATACTTGCTGTTCAGTAGTTAGAGCTCTCCAATATAGTTCTCCATAGACTCTCTATTGGTTATGAGTAAGCAAAGATGTTAGATATATAACAATACATAAATAAGAGATAGTAGAGCCCATATAATTTGTACAAAAGGAAAAGATACACTCCAAAGAGTGTTTGTACTTAACTTCCAGCGTTTCCAGGTTCAGAAAGTGCAAAAATGATGAAGGGTGTGTAAAGCACCGAGGATACTACCTATATAGATCATTATTTTTCCTATATTCTATTTTCCTAAGGATACTATGAATACAGAGGAAACTTCTAATGTGGCAGCTAAAACTGCCACTGCCCTCAACAAGATTAATGAAAATCTTATTAGTTTTTAAGAAACACACCCTCCTGAAAAGTAGCAGCAAGGATAAGGTGAGAAAAGAAAATGCAACCACAGTAATGGATAATTATACAAAAGTGACCAAAAAAACATGGCTATACTGGCCCTTTAAAGAAGCACTGTACTTATCCTTCTAGGTCCACTAGAAAGGTAAGTAAAAGAAAAAACAGTGATCGGACCAGGTAGCAATTAATTAACCTGGTTACTTCCTGGGGTCTAAGCATTGCCCAGTGTTTTGTTTTCACATGACTTTACACTGAAGAAAATACAGGGTTGAGTCACATTATGATCATCACCTACTTTTGACATCAGCAGCTTGTAGCCAATTAAACATAGTGGGTGGATCAGAAAAACTGATTGACAGGCAAAAAAGCTAATTTTTATGCAAGTTCATGCAAGCAAATAGCAAATGTACAAACGGAATTAAATTAACATACAATTTAAACATTTCTTGAACTGCCACCAACAAGAGATATTTCAATCTATCCTTAATTGCTAAATCAAAAAGGCTGATCAATGAAATATTTTTTTTTAAATGTTTTTTTAATGTTTTTTTTTTAATAACCTATAGTTTTAATTTATGCCATATGTGGAAACTCTCCTGTGTCACTTTAATATATTATGGCAATATATGTGTGAAAGCTCCAGATACATTTTCCCACAGGAACATGTTCTAGCCTTTAACCGGCGACCTTCTTTGTATCACCTAGAAATAAACATATTTTTCTATGTCAGATGTGTTATATTACTGTCTTGTAAGGTCATAAGTAGACGAGGTGATGCTCAGTCTCATTCTATTTTTGTAAAAGCCTCATATTTTTTTTGTGAAATACGTAATAAACAAATTTTTGCAGTGGTCATTACACATAAAACCATATTTAGAGAAAAAATAACGTATGAAGATCATTTTTGCATATAGGAAACTTCCATCTTGTCTGACTTGCAGTCTCTGTTAGCTGGGATACTAAGGGCATATCTACTGAACATCGGAGGGGCAGATGGAGGACAAGGGTGCTCAAAGTAAAATAAGATTTGAAGGAAGCTTGTGAGCAATTTAGGAGATCTCCAAACAGTCATAAATACATGTGAAGCAGTGTAAGGCTGGGTTACTAAAACACAATTGTAGTATATGTCATGAAATAGGATTTAAGTGACGAGGCTGAAATCTGTTTTATAAATCCATGTGAAAGACTTCAGGTAGGATTTATTAAAGCACCTCTGTAGTTCAAGAAAAAAATCACTTGTTTGTGAAGTATGTAGCAAAATAATAATATTAGCAGCTGTTTGAGACATGGACATATATTTTGGGGGAAATCAGAATTTAGGTTATGAGTAATGGAATCCACTTTGTGTTTGTTACATCACTTCATCAGAAAGGGATCATGAGGTTGTGTGTTTTGTTTAAGGAAAATAATCTTTGTTAAGATAATTGGATACAAATGAAATTGACACCACACACGCTTCCCCCTCACTGGTCCAGAAGCAATATCTTTGCTTCAGGAAATGCAACGATATCTCTCTAGAAATGTAAAGCTATGGTTGTTTTTTTATTATTACTAGATGACATTCTTTAATAATTTACCCCTAGCTGTACTTTATTATGCTACCATAATTAATACCTCTACTGTGGCTGCATTCAATCAGATCTTCTTTTTGACAAAAGCAAGGAGCTGTCACTAACAAGTACTCTGCAACTCCCTCATCATCATTGACCAGGGAGATATAATCCATTTCAGGTAACAGAAAGGTCGCATGAGAATAATGCAGTCACTAACACCAGAAAAAAGAGAAAAATAAGTCATTGGATGAAGAAATTAAAATCTATTCTTAAACATGTCATACTTAAAGGATCACTGTAGTTATATTCTTAAAATGTATTCGTTTGAAGAAACTTAATTTAAAAATATGCATCATGTTTTTGGAATGTAAAAAAATGAATGCAGCAAACTTAAATGTATTGTAGGAAAATGTAACTTTTTCAAATAACATACAAAATTAATTTTTTTTTTGTATATTTTTTTTTATTACCGGTATATTATTTTTGGGACCTCCACTGAGTTACATTTCTTTGACAATATATACAGTGAAAGCACTAGATACATTTATTCACAGAGGTGATGTAGCTCTGTGTAAGTACAGGAGACCTCCATTGAGTCACCTAGAATTAAACATGTTTTTTTCCTTGTCAGACGTGCTATTTTTCTATCTGTTTAAGTCACAAGCTGATGGAGAGATGAGGTGACGCTTTGTCTCACGAGGGTATGAGTTGATTAGGAAGATAATCAGAAGCAATTTGCACAGAGAGCTCTATAAATTGGGTTTAAATTATCCCAGCCAGGGAAGGGGGTGATTGTAGTCTGGAGGCCACTGTGCTGGTTACAGAAACCATCTGCCTGTGTGAATAAATCACTATCTCATAGTTTTGCTGATCTCTGTATTGTAAGTAAATATCTGTATATTGTAAGGAGATCTATCCGTTTATTGTAAGATCTCTGTATATTGTAAGTAGGTCTATCTGTATATAGTAAGGAGATCTGTCTGTATATTGTAAGGAGATTGTTGTATATTGTAAGAAAGCATATCTGTATATTTGTAATGATATACCTCTATATTGTAAGGGCATCTCTCTATATAATAAGGAGATCTCTCCACGTAAGGAGATGTCTGTATATTATAGGGTACTAGCGAATTGCTGGTCAAAAAAATGACGGTCATAAAATTTTAAGGCAGGTAATGCTGTTTGCCACAAAATTTACCTAATTGTGATCCTCTCCCCTGGTATACTTTTGCTCCTCTGAGCACCCTTGGCCTTTGACGCTCATCGTGTGACTCGCAATGGCGCCTTCAAGCGCTCATGCGAGCCTCTCCCCTGCTCTTTTTTTTTGTATATATAAATAGATTTTTTAATAATAGTTAATTAATTAATTAAATAATAAATTAACATACTTTACCTATTTGTAATTAACATATCCAGCAATCAATATCCTGAAGAGCTATACAATCTGTTTGCATTTTTCTGCAGCATACTATGTACATTTGGACTGTTGCTGACCTGAGGTGTAAGTGTCAGCAATGTGGCAAGTGTGCAGTTATAAGTAGGCTACGTACGCGAGGGCAAACCGTTTTGTTTAGTTGTGTAAAGCACCATTTTAGAATGGTAATGCTACAAGTTGCAAGTTAGTGTTATAAAATGGCTTCGATTCTGTATGTGTTACGCGGGGTCTGGAGCATTTTCGTGTTTCCTAATAGTGTATTTTGAACCTCGTACGTTCCTGGGTGAAAGTGTTATGTGTTTTTGCGTGGTTATGGGTCGTGTAGCCTCGTTTTAATTTTTTCTGTTGCCATTTTTTTTTGTCGCTTAGGCGATTTTAGAATGCCGAAACTGGGCAAATTGTGTTTAAATTGTTGTGCAACCTCACTCCCAGACATCCTGGCTGTCCCCCAGTGCTTTGTGTGATGTTATTTTTTTTTTTTTGTGTTTTTGTTGTTTTTGGATGTGCACGGTTTGGCCGTTAACTTCAAAAAATTTTGACCTCTGATTTTTTTTGACCGCGGCTTGTATTTGTTTTTTTCAAAATACCGCTTTTTCAGTCTTATGTGCCTGGCGGTCTTTTGCGTGGTTAGGGGTCGCGTAAGCCTCTGTTTTTCGTTTTTCGGCTGCCATTTTTCTTGTCACTTCAAGTGCCAGAAACTGGGCAAATGGTGTTTATAATTCTCATGCAAGCTCTCACTCCCAGACGTCCTTGCTGTTTTTTTTTATTTCTTTGGGTTTTTTGTTGTTTTGTATGTGCGTGGTTTGGCGGCGTTAATTTTATATTTTTCAGACTGCGTATTTATTTTTTTCTAAGTTTCCGCTTCCTTTTTGCAAGTGATTTGGGCAGTAATTTTTCACTGGATTTTTCAAAGTGCTACAGGTCTCACATTGTGATTGTCTAATTGAGATTTCTGTGATCTGTAGTCCCACGGGTCGTAGGGGATGAGCACCTATGGTGCTCATCTCCACCAGGGTCGTAGGGATGAGCGCCTATGGTGCTCATCTCACCACAACTCCAGGAGCGCCTTTGGTACTCCTTGCCAGCAACTGCGGCCCTCACTTCACGAGCCCGCAAGCAGTTAGCAACAACCCGCAATGCTCACACTATATATCAGATTGTTGGGAAGATCTCTCTATATTGTAAGAAGATGTCTCTTATGGTAAGATATTTTTGGGGAGATCTCTGTATATTTTAAGGAAATGTCTGTATATTGTAAGGTATTGTTGGGGGAGATCTATGTATATTGTAAGGACATCTTTCTGTTTGGAAAGCAGGGCTGTATCTACATTTTGGATCCCCTAGGCATTAAAGTGGAGGAGCCCCTGTGAGTGAGTTTGCAAGGTATGCACTGACCCATTTTTTGCCTTTTTCTGAACGTGCAAGTTCATTTCCTGTTGTATATTGTCTTGTTCTAGGTGGTTACCCCTATGTAGCCATTCTATGAACTGCAACAGTTATCTTTTTTTTAACCCAGGAAACATTTTTTTTAAGAAGTGGGTCCCCTCACAGGGAAGAGTACCTGGGCAGCTGCCTAGTTACCTACTAATGGGTAATCCGGCCATGATGGTAAGATATTGTTGGGGAGATTTTTGTTATATTGTAAGGACATCTCTCTCTCTATTATTATTATTTATTATTATTATTATTATCCTTTATTTGTAATGGTCGCCAACATATTCAGTAGCGCTATACAGGGGGTTATGTACAAGTACTAAACAATTTTCCCCACAATTAAATTAATTGGAGACACCTGTTATTGAGCTTTCAATCAGATTTATAACAATGCTTTCCCTAAAGCATCCTAACAAGATTGAAACTCACAAAACTTACATTCTAAAGGGTGGGGGTGAGGTACAGGAGAGTGATAGAGTGCATAGTGAGTGAAGAGACTAAAGATGATAGGCTTATTTGAATAGATGCATTTTTAAGATATTTTGAAGGATTTGAGGCAGGAGGATAGTCTGACGGAGCGAGGTAAGGAGTTCCACTTGAATAGGGGCAGTACTAGAAAAGTCTTGAAGGTGGAAGTGAGAGGAGGTGATGTGAGAGGAGGAGAGAAGAAGGTCATTAACAGAGCGAAGAGGACAGGAGGGAGTGTATTTTTGGGATGAGAGCAGAGATGTAGGAGGGTGTACTATTGTAGAGGGCTTTGTATGATTTTGAATTTTATTTAAAGGCGTTGGGAAGCCAGTGGAGTGCTTAACAAGAGAGGTGCTGCAGACACTGATCGTTTCGTATGGTAGATGAGTCTAGCGGATGCATTCAAAATGGATTGGAGCGGAGACAGACAGGTGATAGGAAGGCCAAGCGAAGAGAGAGTTGGCAGTAATCAAGGCAAGATATGATGAGAGAGTGAATAAGAATTTTAGTTGTGTCGTGTGTAAGGTCAGTGACGTTTTTTGGATATGTTTTTTAGGTGAAAGTGATAAGATTTTGTGAGTGATTGAATGTGAGGAATGAAAGAGAAGGAAGGGACCAGTAGGACCCCAAGACAGCAGGGCCTGGGAGGTGCGAGTTATAATGGCATTGTCAACAGTGAGAGATAAGTGAGGGGTGGGAGCTGAGGAAGAGGGTAGATGATTAAGCAGCTCTGTCTCAGACATGTTGAGTTTGAATTGGCAGGCAGACATCGAGGAGGTTATGATAGAGAGGCAATTGGCAACATGAGCTAAGCAGAGAGGGTGATAGTTCAGTGCAGTGAGGTAGGACTTGGTGGTCATCAGCATATATATGATCCAAAAGATTTTATTAGGGCCCCGACGGAGGATGCATAGATGGAGAAAAGGAGGGGGGGGCTAGGGCTGAGCTTGAGGTACACCCTCAGTTAGAGGGCCAGGGAGGAAGAGACACCAGAAAAGGAGACGCTAAATGTTCCATTTTCTAGATAGGATATGAACCAAGAGAGAGAGCAGTGTCACGAATGCCTAGGGAGCGAAGAGTTTGGATAAGTAGTGAGTGATCAACTGTGTCAAAGGCAGCAGAGAGATCGAGGAGAATTAGGAATAGAGAAATTAACTCTTTGATTTGGCGATTAGCAGGACATTAGTAACTTTTGGGAGAGCTGTCTCAATGGAGAGTTTGGGGCCAGAATCCAGGCTGGAAGGATCAAGGAGGGAGTTGGAGGAAATAAAAATAAAAAAACAAGAAAAACGCATGTCAAAAAAGTTATAAATATGATATAGCATTTATACCCCACTGACCTTCAGCATTTTAGAAACAAAACTTTGGCAGCTTTTGTGGCTTTAGGGGCAGCTGGTGGCTGACAGAAAGCCCCTAGGGAGACCTAGACCACAGCAGAGGATCCCCCTCCTCATAGGGATCACCCCGATACCCAGGAAGCAAGGATTAGTGGGACCCTGACGGAAGAGGCCCTGACGGGGCCATAGCCTCCTACTCTCCATTACCTACCCGAACCTCAATCAGGCAGGACAGCACCAGCCACGGAGGTGCGTTCCCCTCCCTTCCGAAACAAGGAGGGGGCCTCCTGGAGCCCCCACAGCTGATCCGGTGCAACCGAGTGGGGGGAGAGAGAGGCGCGCTCAGGAGCAAGCACCATCTTGCATTGGGCAGCCTACGCAGCCCGACAGACACACTGGCGGATCCCGTCTGAGGGCTGCAACAAGGCAGCACAAAGTGTAAGGGACAGAGGCTGAAGGATCTACCCGACCCTCCAGTGAATGCAAGCCCCTCTGAGAGGAAGGTCTGAAAACGAGGGAAAGAGTCGCCATCTTGGTAAGCGGAAAGCCCGCGAAAACGCGGCCAGCCATCTTGTGGCGCAACTGAGCAGTGATTTCATTATTAAAGAAAATATAGTGGGGGCTACAGGGAGGGGAAAACAAGGAGAAGTGAACCCCATAACGCATAAGGGGGGACAAGACAGAAACATTTCATCAACACTTTACCCTCCCCCCCCTCTCAGAAAACTAGTGCCAAGGTAGGATCTGTGGAAAGGCTGAAGCCAGGGCGGCCATCTTTGAAAAGGGCTAGTGGAGGAGAGCGCACATAACGGAGGCCTGACTTACTCTGGCGGCAGGAGAGGGAGGCACATCCCCATAATTCCTACAATCACCCCTCACGGGGCGCTGAACAACAGAGGGGCACCACAAAGGGGAAAAAAGTGGAGAGGGCCCCTGACACATCCCCCTAGTAAGCCTGGGCACAGAGACCGGGGTACAGAGCCGCCAAAGACACATCTGTGCAAATGCCCAGTACAAAAGGATAAAAATAGAATCTTCACTTACAACCAGAGACATAAATTCCTACGGAATTGATCTATAGTGGTCAATAACAACTAATCAAAAATGTAACCCCAATGGAGGGTGACAGAGGGGAAAAGAAACTGACAGAAAAGAATATAAACATGGCTTAACAAGTAGCCGCAAACCTGGGTCCCACCGACTAAATATGTAAATGCTCCACTGCCTCAAGCCCCACACAGAATCCCAGGTCTTCTACATAATGTGGAAACAGTAAATCATAAGAAATTTAAGCTCAGGGGGCTCCAATATCAAGACTGTCGCTGTGGGCTAATAACACTGCTTTCAGATATAAATAGTGATAAAGAGCTGCGACACTGATAGTACAGATTCATTTCTGAACTGGAATCATGGTTAAGCCCAAACGGTCAGAGCACTCCAAAAACATCAAAGAACATTTTCAAGCAACTATCGCCAATCAAAAACAAACCCCAGACAACGACCCAGCAGATTCAGGACCTTCTGAATCAGAGATGGAACAAAGTAGTAATACCTCAATGGACATTTCTGCAAAGTCCATGGCGCAGATAGCAGAACTTATGCAAAGCAAACTAGACAGCATCAAAAAAGAACTCACGAAAGAGATTCCACGATCTGGGTCAAAGGACCCATCTCTTAGAAACTTTGGTGGATGACTTGGGAGAAAACTCACACCAGATGGGGTCGGCGGTGACAGAAACACTCCTTGCAAATAGCAGAAATGGCCGAAAAATTAGAAGACATGGACAACCGGAGTCGGGAGACATAACTTGAGATTAAGGGGGGATACCCCGAACAGTAACAGACCTCTTACCCTACATCCAAGCCACGTTTAACTCTCTGACCCCAACACCTCCAGAGACAGAATGGGAAATTGAAAGGGCACATAGGGCCCTGGGGGCTACCTCAGCTCCTAATATTCCCAAAGATGTGATTATAAGGCTTCTTCGTCAGAGGGCTAGAGACGCTATACTAGGGGCATCAAGAAAATGCAGAGAAATTAAGGGCCCAGATGGCTCTGTATTACAGATATATGCAGATTTGGCCCCCAATACCCTCTTGAGAAGAAGACAGATGAGACCGGCGCTGACAGTTTTACAACAACACAAGATTGCATACAGATGGGGATTTCCCTTTGTACTCCTGTTTCAAGTGAAAGGAACTTCTTATTCTATTAAAACCTTAGAAGAATGTATGCGAATACTACAAAAATTGGGGCTAATTACGACAACGGAAGAGGCATACAACAGCAAGACTCCCCTAGAAGGAGCCCAAAGAGACAGTGGCAAGACACTCCCGCTTCCACAAAAGGCGTAAAGCAGGACTTACAACAGAGGAACTTCCTCAGAAAATATAAGTAGGGAAACATTGACTTAACCAAATCCTGGTTTAGGGAATATGGACTGTCCAGAGAAATCTGGGATACCTCATAATACCAAGGCTTAGACTATCAAACTTATAGAGACTCTTTTATAAAGGACCTGAATAACAAGGCTAAAGTTAAAGAGACTTTAGTATCACTGGATCTTAAAATAATTATAAGGGTATACCATGTACGCAATGCTACGAATAAAGACCAATCTTAGGGAATATGGACGAGGTAGAGAAGGTTAAAGGGTTCTTTATCTCTTATGCCCGAGATATAGACTGTTAGAACTATGGGGTTATTTACTTAGAAGAATAGACCATTAAGATCAAGGTTAAAAAGGTTGAGTAACTTTTAGTCTCCTAGACAGTCAAAAGATATACCATATACACAACACTATTAATGAAAGGAGGGTTTGAAAGGAACAGCAGATAACTGGGAGTATGAGAAATTATTAAAGAAAAGAGGAAATTATCTGAGGAAAAAAAAAAAAAAGCTAGAAGGTGGGACCCTACGGAGATTAAACGAAAGACGTTTAAAGGGAGGCATTTTAATTGCCTAAAGTAACTCTACACACTGTGCATTCCTCATACTGGCATGACAGAGACAGGGAAGGTTCTCTCTCCTCAGACCAGAATTACTAAGAGGCATCTACAACGATGTTGGGGAACGAGCACAAAGATATTCAGAATTGTTGAAAGTTTTAGTTCAGTTGAAAATATTGTTATCACTTTTAGGTTAATATTTTTTCTTGGCAGTGACACAGAATCGAAACTTACAACTCAGAGGTGCGGGAAGGAGGGTCTTGTTCGGTCCAGCTTTCTCAAAAAATCAGGGATCATTGACTTCAAAAGTAAGTACTATCTCTATGCTCTTTTCTCTCCTTGGGACAGATGGCTAAAGTAGGATACACTTTTATAACTCACAATGTTAGAGGGTTCAACTCACCCTTTAAGAGAAGGAAAGCCTTCCTAACATATAAAACCCATAACCCTTCAGTTATCTTCCTTCAGGAAACTCACTTCAAATTAAATGATATCCCAAAATATATGCACGGAAACTATCCTCATATATTCGCTACCACACAGACCTCAAGAAAGGCAGGAACAGCTATCCTACTACACAAGGATTTTCCATTTATTCTTGGTAACAAGACCATTGATCCGGAAGGGAACTTTATTATTTTGACAGGCACAATACATGATAGTAAAACCACACTTATTTCATTATATTCTTCAAACTCATCCCCTCACAACTGTCTCTTACGGCTACTTGGAATCCAAGGATTTAGGACACATTATAGTAGGGGGAGACTTAAATTTAGTGCTTAGGCCAACCCTAGATCGCACAGGAACTTCAATGGGAGACAAATTTTCCAAGAAAATAGACCTAATACAAGCTAAGCTAAGGAGATTACAGATGACGGACATATGGAGAGAGAGCCACCCCCTAGATAGGGAATATACATTTTTCTCCACAGTGCATCAAACTTATTCAAGAATAGACACATTCCTAATAGGAACAAATTTAATTGATCAAACTGATGGAGTAGAGATATACCCGTGTTCTTGGTCAGACCACTCTTATGTTTGCCTCAAAATTCAACTAGGGGAGACCCTGGGGGGAGCCAGAGGTTGGAGAATAAATGAAATGCTCTTAACCCAACCTCACCTGAGAGACAGAGTAGGCGGTGGCTATAGGACTCATACTTTACAGAAAATGTAACTGGGAATATATCTCCAGATTGGGTATGGCTGGCTCATAAAGCCTGCATTAGAGGGACTTGTATACAAATGCAGCCCAGCATAAAAAAACAAACAAAATCAAAAAGAGAGGCTAGCAAAGGGAAAACTTGTAGAGTTGGAAAAGATGAATCAACAAAACCCAACAAAAGCATTAAGACAACAAATAGAGTTGGTGAGAGTTGAGTTAGATCAAATCTTGTCAGCTAAGACTGAAAGAGCCTTGCGTTTTACGGGCCAGAGGTTCTACGCCAGAGCGAATAAACCAGACACCATGCTGGCCAACAAATTGAAAAATAAAATAGCCCAATCAAAAATTTACCAGATAAAAGATACACTAGGACAAATAACATCTAGTCCCAAGAAAATTCAGGAAGTATTCAAAAATTTATAAACTATATACCTCCCAAGGATTAGCAACAGAAATCCCCATAAGGGACTTCCTAAATTCATGCGAACTCCCCAGTTTAACTAAAGAGGAAAATGGGATAATTGATTCCAAGATCTCTTTAGAAGAAGTGAATCAGGCTATACAAGATGAGAAGGCAGGCAAGTCCCCTGGACCGGACGGATTCACGGCACAATATTATAAGACCTTCTCACATATCCTAGCCCCACACTTAACCACCTTTTTTAACTATATTTTGGAAGGTAAATCAATACCAGCGGAATTTAACCAAGCCAATTTGAGTTTTTTCCCAAAAGAGGGTAAAGATAGGTTAGAAGTGAAACATTTTGGGCCCATATCTCCACTCAATATTGATTTAAAATTATTAACAAAGATTATGGCCAACAGGATAGCAAGATTCCCCCCAAAGCTGGTTCATCCAGACCAGATAGGATTCATTTCCCATAGGCAGGCGGGAGATAATATTCGCAAAGTAACTAACCTAATCCATATAGCCCAACAACAGCGCACTGCATTATGCTTGTTAGCCCTGGATATAGAAAAGGCCTTTGACACTGTGGAGTGGTCCTATTTATGGGAAATACTAGCTAAGTTTGGCTTCTCAAACACATTTGTGAACCTGCTTCGAACACTTTATAAAAAATCAAAGGCGGAAATTAAAATGTCAGGCCAGAACAATGAAACTATAGATATACAGAGAGGAACAAGACAAGGCTGCCCGCTCTCTCCGCTACTGTTTGCCCTGGTTGTGGAACCTCTGGCCCAGAGGATCAGGGCTTCTGCCCAAGTAAAAGGAATGCAGGCAGGCTCAACTCAGTTTAAAAGTAGCTGGTTCGCGGATGATGTTCTTTGTACTCTCACCAACCCTATATCCTCGATCCCGGCTTTATTTGAAATACTTAACAGCTTTAGTTCAATCTCAGGCCTTAAATTAAACACGTCCAAGACAGAGGTGTTGGCTTTGAACTTAACCCAGGGAGAAGAGACTTTCCTGAGAGAAAATTATAGGTTCACTTGGCCTAAAACCCATATTAGATACCTAGGGATCAATCTTACAAGAAAACTAGGGGATCTCTATAAATTCAACTATGATCCTCTTATCAAACAATTAAAAAATGACATGAACTCATGGTCTAAACTCAAATTATCTTGGCTAGGACGTATACATTCCATAAAAATGAATCTGTTACCGAAAATTCTCTATTTGTTTCGATCCCTGCCAGTTAGATGCCCGGAAAAAGAACTAAGACAATTCCAAAAAGTAATTTTTCAATACATTTGGCAATACAAACCGCATAGAATAGCGAAACAAATAATGACTAGACACAAAAAATGGGGGGGCCTATCGTGCCCTAATCTCATCCAATATTATCGCGCAGCTCAATTGGCAGTTATCCCTAGGATTCACTCTCGGGATCATAAACCAAGCTGGGTCTATATAGAGGATCAGGAATTACGACCTTATACCTGAGAACAAGTAATCTGGCTAAAAGATCCATTAGGGGCACTGAGACGGCTACAGAACCCGATAATCAGGTTGTCATTACAGTGCTGCAGATGGGCTCAAACAAACCATGGGATCCTGGGGAGGCTATCTTCCCTGGCTCCCCTAATACCGCACCCAGAATTTCGGATCCCCCTATCTAACCATTCAAAGGAATGGTGGGCATCAAGAGACCTAGTTAGAATCGGGAACTGGGTAACAGAAGGGGGCTCTCTCTCCTATGAGAGTCTAAGGGATAAATATAATCTCCCACTGGAGGAGCACTATAATTTCTGTAGGATGAGTCATTTGGCGAACTCCCTAGTTAAACAATGGGGAATCCCGAAATATACTTGGTTCTCAAAATTATGTAGCACAGCGCCTTTAACAAGAGGAATACTAGGCATGCTTTATTCAGAATTTAATAAACCAAAAATAGATCCCAAGGATAAATTCATGAAGGAATGGGAGAAAGATTTAGGACATACCTGGGAAATAACACAATGGAAAAGATCCTGGAGGGAATTGACTAGGGGCTCGCTAAATTACAGCTTACTAGAGACATCCCTAAAGATTTTACATAGGGCTTATATAACCCCGGACCGGATTGCTAAATGGAATGGGGGGCAAAATCCTAATTGCTATTGAGGATGCAGTCTAAGAGGCACTTTCATACATATGTGGTGGAATTGCTCCAAAGTCCAAAGGATGTGGCAAGAATGTACACGTCTAACATCCATTATCTTTCAAAGGGATCTAGAAGCTCAGATGGAGGTATGTCTGCTGGGACTAGGCTTGGAAGCCTTAACGGCTACCCAAAACAAAATGATGCAGTTTATATGTTTGGCAACTAAAAACTGCATAGCTAAAAGATGGAAAGCAGAACATATAGAACCATTAGAGATAACCAGTAAATTAAATCAAATTATGATATACGAAAGAATATCTCATACACTAGCAGACACTATGGACAAATATTTAGCAATTTGGGAGCCCTGGGTCACTTTTCAAGGACAACAACAATAACTTAGAGGGGTCTGATGTCCCGGGGAGAGAAAGGGAGTGAGGGGAAGGTGAGGACCGGGAGGCTGGACTGGGGAACACCCAAGAATTTCTTGCACCAAAGAGGTAAGATAATAGCGGGGAAATCGACATAGAAGGGTGGAAGTCGGATTTCTCAGGATAACTAAAAGCTGCCAATAGTTTAGTTGTGGTTGAAGATTTAATTCAAGTTTAATTTGTTCTTAAAGGGAAAAGAGGGGAGGGGGACAGGGAGGTTCTGATAATTCAAGGAGCTTCAGGAATATGAATAAAAAAAGAGGATCATGAAGGCTCCAAAAACTAATCTAGCTAGCGGGGACAAGTAAGGAAAAAGGGAACAGAAAAAGGAAAAAGAGGTGTGAAGGTCACAAACTTTATATGAAAATTTAAATGGAATATGATTACTGTACGTTATGCTTTTATGACAATTTTTTAATACACTGAACTAGAATCTACTTTATATTGCAAATTGTGAAATAGATGGAAACGGCCCGATCTGCGAATCAGGGCATACTGATATAATGTCAGAAGTGACCAATAAAAAATGAATGGTTAAAAAAAAAAAAAAATAGTTATAAATTGATTTGCAGGTCAATGAGTGACACAAGTATTTGATCCTCTATCAATCATCAAGATTTCTGGCTCCCAGGTGTCTTTTATACACGTAACGAGCTGAGATCAGGAGCACTCTTTTTAAAGGGAGTGCTCCTAATCTCAGCCCGTTACCTGTATAAAAGACAACTGTCCACAGAAGCAATCAATCAATTAGATTCCAAATTTTCCAACATGGCCAAGACCGAAGAGCTGTCCAAGGGACAAGATTGTAGACCTACACAAGGCTGGAATGGGCTAGAAGACCATCACCAAGCAGCTTAGTTAGAAGGTAACAACAGTTGGTGCGATTTTTCACAAATGGAAGAAACATAAAATAACTGCCAGTCTCCCTTGGTCTGATGCTCCATGCAAGATCTCACCTTGTGGAGTTTCAATGATCATGAAAACGGTGCGGAACAGCCCAGAACTACACGGGAGGATCTTGTTAATGATCTCAAGACAGCTGGGACCATAGTCACCAAGAAAACAATTGGTAACACACTACTCTGTGAAGGACTGAAATCCTGCAGCGCTGGCAAGGTCGCCCTGCTTAAGAAAGCACATGTACAGGAACGTCTGAAGTTTGCCAATGAACATCTGAATGATTCAGAGGAGAACTGGGTGAAAGTGTTGTAGTCAGATGAGTCCAAAATCAAGCTCTTTGGTATCAACTCAACTCGCCGTGTTTGGAGTAGGAGAAATGCTGCCTATGACCCCAAGAACACCATCCCCACCGGTCATACATGGAGGTAGAAACATTATGCTTTGGAGGTGTTTTTCTGCTAAGGGGACAGGATAACTGCCCCGCATCAAAGGGACGATGGACGGGCCATGTGCCGTTAAAGCTTTGGTGAGAACCTCCTTCCCTCAGACAGGGCATTAAAAATGGGTCATGGATGGGTATTCAAGCATGACAATGACCCAAAACACACATCCAAGGCAACAAAGGAGTGGCTCAAGAAGAAGCGCATTAAGGTCCTGGAGTGGCCTAGCCAGTCTCCAGACCTTAATCCCATAGAAAAACTGTGGAGGGAGCTGAAGGTTCGAGTTGCCAAAGATCAGCCTCAAAACCTTAATGACTTGGGCCCTCATTCAATTGCGATTTGGCCAATTGAATAGGGCTCTAAACAAGCACATAGCATATTTTTTTAAAGAAGTTTTTAGTTAGTGAAAACCTTGCTTTTAGATAGATGCTTACTAACTAAAATCTTATTTTTAAAAAATATGTTATGTGCTTATTTAGAGCCCTATTCAATTGAATGAGGGCCTAGGAGAGGATCTGCAAAGACGAGTGGGACAAAATCCCTCCTGAGATATGTGCAAACTTGGTGGCCAACTACAAGAAACGTCTGACCTCTGTGATTGCCAACAAGGGTTTGCCATCAAGTACTAAGTCGAAGGGGTCAAATATTTATTTCCAGCAGGAGGCCATGCCCAGGAGGGGTTAGTCTGAATGTCTGACTAACTGGGCTCACACAGCCGATGATCCTGTGAAAGTTTAAGTTTTTCAGGCTCTCCAAGTTTATATGCGGTTTTAAATTGCATGAAATAAGAACGGAGACCTAATTTTTCCCCTTTGGACTCCTACTATGACAGCAAAGGAGGTGAAGAGGCTTTAATTGTTTTTTCCATGGTGGGCCATACATGCATAGCCTGTGTGAGGCTGGGGACTTTTTTCTTTATCCACGGGCCTAAATGATAATCCACCCACGCCACTCAGTTACTGCTGGTGTGTAGCAACAGAGAACAAGTGCTTGGATGGTTTTCTGGGTGTGAACCCCTGATTATCCCAGCAGCAGTCTGGTGAGCTACATTGTAGCTCCAACTATTTGCGTGGCTGCTGTTCCACCTGGGGACATGCTGGACTATTCTGTCTATAACTTGCTGCCGTGACGCTGGGCTACTCACCTGATACAATCTCGGGACCCAGTGTAAACTTTGAAGGGAGCTACATGGAGCTGATTCTGGGTGCTCTGCTAATGCTGGTGATGTATGGAGTTCTAGGGGAGATTAAAGATAAGCACAGCACTACCTCACTCCCTGAGATATTAACTGTTTAACCACACTGTGGCTCCCAGGTTGCTGTTTGGAGATCAATCCTCCCACTGTGTTGCGGTTGAGGGGTTCAGGCTAGACTCCCTGTTAATAGCAGTCAGTGAACTGATGAGATCACGAAAGGAGTTCCAGGGTACAGTCTATGAGCCCCTATGATATATCACTGACTGAGTATGGAGTCTTAAGAGAGACTAGAGATAAGTGCAACAACCTCTTATTTTTCCCTGAATTTGGTTTTCTTATTCCCAAACTGATTATTGCATTTAAGGTGTATACTTGGGGCTTTTTTTTAAAGGGGAAGGAAGAAGAAGAGAAGAAAAAGAGGGGAAAGGAGAAGAGAGAAAGAAAGAGAAACGGAGGGGAGGTCTTCCCCGCAATTTATTTAGATTATTAAAACCTGGACATTCACAGAACTTTAAAGGATATTTTGTATATAAAAGCCTTCTATAACAATTTTCATCAATAAGAGAACTTTTCTAGGGATTTTTATTAGTCCAGAAGTTTTATTAGTTTATGTTTTTGGTACAGTCAAGGGCTTATATTCAACTCTGATTAATAGGTTTAATGCTACATTTAACATTTTGACTTTAAAAAGAATACAAGGATATTGGGAAATATTGTCCCTTCTTTTTTGATATATATTTAATTTTACCCTTAAAGGATAAGTTTGACCTTTTCCCGTTGCACTGCAAAAGGTTAAAGATAATCAACCTCCTCGGGCTAAAGCAAGTAAAAAAATAATAATAATAGTTCTAAATGTATAGCTAACTTTCTTTCCCCTGCAGAAAAATTTAATATAAAGGAAAAAAGATATTCATACTCTCCCTCTCAGTCTTTGATGGAATCCTCTGAAACACTTTTAGAAGCTGACGTAAATTCACCAGAGGAGTCAATGAGAGAGATCCTTTTGGAAGAACCGTTGACTATTTCTTCAATGAAAAACACTATGTCGATGCTTCTTAAGGAGTTTCAGATGTCCATCAAAGATGAAATGACCATGGAAATTAAAAATAACGCTAAAGATAAAGGGATTTTGGCTGTTAGGACTGAAGGTATTGAACAGATCCAATATATTCTATAGAAAAATAATGATGAAATAAAGAACAAGATTTTGGGACTTAAACAGGAGATACAGAAATTAAAGGGTCAATGCCGTAAATTTGTTGAATTTGAAAAAAGAAACAATATTAGGATTCAGGGAATTTCAGAAACAGTCACCTTTAAAGAGTTGCATCAATTTATTGAAACTTTTCTGACCAATTTGGTGATATACCCATAGAGAGAGTATATCGAATACCCCTCCTATCTAATATGGGTAAAGATATTGCTAGAGATGTGATTGTAAAATTACATTATACGTCTTACAGGGAAGCTATATTAAAAGTTTCCTTTAACAAAAAAACCTTTGACTCTCCATATGAAAATATCAAAATATTCCCAGAACAATCAGGAGATACTTTGTTCCTACGTAAAAAAAAATTCAACCCATTACAAAAATTTTGAGAGAGAAACAAATCCCCTACAAATGGGGTAATCCACCTAAATTGATATGTTCGTTTGAAAACCATAGACATATTATTAATGATGTTCAAGATGGGTCAAGTTTCTTAATTAAATTGTTATAATTATACTTAAATAAGGTAAACTTTTCCCCATTTTAGTTTATGTTTATAGTTGTGTAGGTTAGGAATGGGAGGAGAGGGGAGGGTACTCTTCAAGGTATTATATTAATAGATTGGGGAGAATGAAAGAATCACTTTACACTGTGTATTTAAAATTGTTTTGTTTTTTTCCTTGACCTGTAGCCCTAATTATTACACAGGACACTTTGATATTATAATTTGGTTGAGAAGCACTGATGTACTTTTTATGACGTCTTATGAGAAGAAACTTCTATAATGAATTTAAAATAATAAGTTTTGAAAGACTGTAAATTGTGTTTGGGGTTATGATGGATTGCTGACACTGATTTTGTTGGTTATTTTAATTTGTTGACTCGCATTCACAGAGATGGAGAGAATATAAATATATTTTTTAGAATATTTACTCTGCACATTTGGATTTAAGGATTATAATTTCATTGACTTATTAGTTTAAATTTTTCACACAAGCTGCTATGTATTGAGCTGCTACATTTAATTATAATTGTTTTAAGCTCATTTACCTAATATCAGTTTGAGAAACAGAATACAGAATGTATATTAATATCTTTTTTTTTTTTTCTCTCTTCTTCCATCCTTTTTAAGGGTTGCGAGATGTATTTTGTGGTTTAAATGTATTGGAGTTACATGTAACTGTTTAAAATTGGTAAGCTCCATAGAGATACTTTGTTCAGATATTGGAGATAATGTCCTTTGAATATGGTTACATTTGGAGCATCGGCACAGGCCATCAGATGTTTTCATGTGACATCAGTGTTTCCTGGGTCGGATCCCTCTTTTATCGAGGTATGTACCGCCCGGTATACACCAATGAATTTTGGTGGGGTAATGTTTTTTTGTAATTTGTTGTGTCTTGGGACTGTGATTAGAGTTGCTGTGGGGGAGAGTGGGCTGATTCACATTGCTTTTGAGTTTTTGGCAGTATGACTTTAAAATTAGTAATGCAAAACATTCAGGGTTTGAACAGTCCAGCCAAACACAGTTTTTTTTTTTTAAGTTTCCTTCAACAGAAGGCAGATTTAATCTGCTTGCAGGAAACACATTGGCAGAAAGGGGTTGTCGCAAACGTTTTAAATAAACATTATTCAACCATTTACAATTCGACTTATAAGAAAAAGGCAAGAGGAGCTTCAATCCTCTTCAGTAACAGACTTTCTGTTTCTGAGGAATTTGTGGAAATTGATTCTGAGGGTCGATATGTAATATGGATAGGGTTAATTAATCAACAAAAATATTCTATAATGAACATATATATTCACAATAAATCCCACATTAAATTTTTGAAAAACATGTTAAGAATGTTTAATAAACTCATTCAAGGATCCATAATAGTATGTGGAGATTTTAATCTTATCTCTGATCCGGTTAGAGACATAAATTCCCCTAATCATCCTATATCTGACATTTCCTTGACAAGGTTATCGAAACAATTCCAATTATCATCTGTATGATGCTTGGAGAGTATTGCACACTAATGAAAAAGATTACACATTTGTCTCTTCAAGATTCCAGTCCTATTCTAGGTTGGACTATTTCTTTGTTGACATTGCTACTTTAAAAATAATCTCAAGAGTTGATATTGGGTCAAGGGTCTGGTCTGACCATGCCTCACTTAATTTGGAACTTTTTTTGAATCAATTCTCCCCACACACAAAATCATGGAGACTTGATTCTACCTTATTAGACAACGATACAAGCAGGTCATTGCTGAAGAAAGAAATTGACCTTTTTTATGCAATTAATAACGCTAAAATAACGTCTAAAATTACTATATAGAATACGCATAAGGCCTTTATAAGAGGGATACTAATCAAGTCAAAGGAAAAGGGAAAGAGGCACCCCTTTGAGGGAGCTGTATATACAGTTGTACAATTTGGAACATAAAAATAAAATTGATCCTACTGTTTTGGATTTAAGCTTGATAAAAAAAAAATCAATTATAGATTTAATCCATTAATCAACATAGATTTGACAGACTTCCAGCCTATTTCATTGCTTAACATGGATTTAAAAATGTATGCTAAGATTTTAGCAGATAGACTCAGAGGAGTTATTGACAAACTCATATCAGTTGATCAATCTGGATTTATTCGTGACCGGCAATGCTCTGACAATACTAGACGATTGTTTGATTTAATATCATACTCCAAACGTAATTTTCTGCCCTCAGTTTTTCTTTCTATAGATGCAGAGAAAGCCTTTGACCGGGTCGGGTGGGAATTTATACAGCACACGCTCCAAAAATTTGGCTTTGGCTCCTTTGGTTCTAAGGCCATTGGGGCACTGTACTCTTTCCCATCTGCCTCGGTCATTGGCAGCGGTTTCAAGACTCATAAATTTGGAGTTACCAATGGGACGAGACAGGGATGTCCCCTTTCCCCCATTGTTTTTGCTTCCATAATGGAACCGCTAGCCGCTTCCATTAGAATTAATTCCCAAATACAGGGAATAACAATTGGGAATTTACAGCATAAAATTATGCTTTATGCTGATGATGTGATTGTGTTTGTCTCTAACCCCACTGACGCCCTAAAATCTCTGCATGCAACAATAGATAGTTATGCCAAAGTCTCTAATTATAAAATAAATATTGCTAAGTCGCAGGTTCTTTCTTTTCATTTATCTAGTTGTGAGAGAGATTATTTGAAACTTAAATATCAGTATAATTGGCACTCTAACAGCATAACTTACATGGGAATTACTTTGTATAGTTCTATTCCACTTATATTTAAACATAATTATAATCTGTTATTATCTAAACTTTCTGACATTGTTTCCTCTTGGAAACCCCTGAATTAAAATCTTTCAGGCAGAATAGCTGCTGCTAAAATGTCACTTCTCCCGAGACTTATGATTTTAGATCAATCCCTACTTTCTTATCCAAAACCCTTTTAGTACAATTTCAATCAATTTTGGATAACTTCATTTTTCAAGGAAAACCAAATAGGGTTAAAAAATTTATAATTTTACAGAAAGTTTAATAAAGGTGGATTAGCGTATCCAATGATCCAAACATACCACAATGCTACTATGCTCTCACATGTACTAAAATGGTTTGATACCCATGAAACATCCAAATGGTGGCAGATAGAAGCTAATCTGGCAGGGAACGACTCTGAGTTCACTGCTATGCAGAAAATATTTTAAAAGAGATCTGCTTTTGGATGCCTCGGATATTGTTTCTGAAGTTTTAAAGTTTTGGTATAAGTACAAATTAAGAGCTCAATTAATGCCATTCCCTAGTCCCATTATACCTCTCTCTCTATTAGAGAAGGAGTTGGATTTACCTTTTCTGAGTCTTTGGGACAGATTTGGTATTCAACATTTAAGGGATCTTTTTATTAATAATTCCTGGGCTTCTTTTGAGGATTTTGTTAAACTTTATGCTCTTTCTCCTAGATGTTGGTTGGAATAAAACAGTCTTACTGCATCATACAGAAGTTCACTGTATTTTTAATCAACTCTTAGATCTCTAATGTCTTTTAAAAAACTTATATTGATGAAAGAAAGGAAGCATTTAATATTTAAATGTCATAATATATTAAGAGAGGAAATGGATAAACAGATGACTGGTAAATCCAGAAATTGGCAATACCATCTTAAATGCTCCTGGTCTGAAGAAGCATGGTGTAATTCATTATCATTCACTCATAAGTTAATTAAAAGTATATCTTACAGGGAGGTTCACTTTAAACGTATCAATCAGTGGTATCTAGTCCCCAAAAAAATAGCTTAGATATCTCAAAATGAAAAGTTAAAATTTTGTTGGAGGAACTGTGGTTATATTGGATCCCGCTCTCATATTTGGTGGGATTGTCCCATAATTCAACAATTTTGGACTGACTGTTCCTGCCACATTGATATTATTCTTGGTTTTCAGACGTGCTTGTCTGCAGAGGTTGTCTTGTTCCATATTTTTCCAACTCATATATCTCTGCATGTTAAAGCGTTCATGATACAGATTTTTATGGCTGCCAAGCTCATGATTTCAAAGAAATGGAATCAGTCCTCGGCCCGCTCATGGTACGATATTACAAACTTGGTAGGTAATAACAGAGATTTAGAAAAATCCCTTCAAGAGCAAGGTTTAATAAATGTAAAACATTATAAATGGAAAATTTGGGATCAATATAAAGATCTTTCTTTAGTATAACTCTGTTATATCCTGCACTCGCAGTGGTTTGCTATCTTATGTAACTTTACCCCAGTCAATATTGTGTTTGTGTTGTATTTATGTATGTTAATGTTTCTAAAATGTAAGTACAAAATTCTTTAACTTTTATGTTGTAAATCTTATATTTCCATCAAATTCAATAAAAAAATAATTATAACTTTTTTGACATGCATTTTTCTTTTTTTTTTTTTTTTTTTTTGTTATTCTGTCTCTCACTGTTAAAATACACCTACCATTGACAAACTACAGCGCCAAGTCTTTAAATTTATATGGCAGAATAAATCACATTGTATGTCTAAATCAACTATGTTCATCCATAAATCAAAAGGAGGTCTCTCCTGCCCCAATTTGAAATTATATTTTAAAGCGACACAATTGGCCTTTGTTCCAATTGCGCACTCCCCTACTCACCAACTTCTTTGGATATTTATTGAGAACTTTATGATGGCCCCGTATACGTGGGATTCCATTCCATGGATCCCAAACCCACTGACATGCTGGGGTAAATTGGACAGTCCGTATATAAAGCATTCCTTAAATATTTGGTCATGGGCTGTCCGCAAATTTCAGCTGACCCCGAAGTACCCCACTCCTACTCCCTTAATACCCAATCCCAGATTCCCGGACACTCTCCCTGCAACCTCTTTATTATGGTGGAAATCCCATAATCTACTGACGGTGAATTCTTGGTATCGAGATAATACTACCTTAACATACACTCAACTAAAAGAAGAATTCAATATCCCCATTCAGGAACATTATACATTTTGTAGGTTTAAATACTTTCTCTCCACGTTAGAAAATACACTAAGTAAGCCGACTTCAAATTGGTTTACTAGGTTATGCCTGTCTGCTCCTCTTACAAAAGGTATTGTGGGTATCCTATATGATACTTTTAACTCCCCTCCCACCACCCCCCTCCCAAAATATATGCAGAGATGGGAAGAAGACTTAAATGGCAAGTGGGATATGGGGACTTGGAAGAACTCTTGGCGAACCCTTACCAGGGGATCTTTGAGCAGTAATATTCTGGAGGATATATATCACCCCAGACAAACTATTTAGATGGAAACGCTCCCCTAATCCTAATTGCTTTAGAGCTTGTCAGATTCCTGGGACCTTTTTCCACACTTGGTGGTCATGTCCCCTGGTTCAGTCTCTTTGGACCAAGGTTTTCCACTTAGCCTCAACCATATTTGGCACTCCTGTTACAGCAAAGGCGGACATAGGCCTGCTAGGGCACTCTGTCTACTCACTATCAAAATATCAAAATAGACTCCTTCAGTATTTAATGCTAGCAACAAAGAGTCATATAGCCAGGCAATGGAAATCTCCCACTCTTACTTTACAATCAGTCATCAATAAGATGAACTACATTGCTATAAATGAAAGGCTAACCCATTTACTGGAGGACCGTATGCCTATTTTTCTCCAGATATGGAATCCCTGGATTCATTCTCCCTATAGCCCCCTATCACGTGAAGTCTTTTAATTAACAATGAGCTATATTTTGCTAATTCTTACAATGGAGCTGAGGACCGGGGACTGGAGGAGGCGGGACGGGCGGTGGACCCGAGCTGGTAACCAACAGGACTTATACTTCAATACCCTTGAGACAAAAATTTGTTTTCGAATTTAAATTTCATGTGTAGTCAACAATGCTTTTTATTTTTCTCTTTTATTATACTGTTTTAGCTCAATTAGAGTTATATTGTGTCTATACAACATAGTTAGTTTTTTGTTTTTCTTTTCTGCTCGTTTCTTACTTAGGCTCTGGATGTTTGCTCTGCTAGACCGAGCCTACCAAACTGTTTTATTTTAGGTAAAATTTTTCCTTAGAAAATTGGAAATACTTAGGTAACCTGGCATGCTCTTGGACTTTTTTGCAGCATTTCTGGCTTTAAAATTAATACAAGTAAGAGTGAAGCGTTAAATGTTTTTTTGCCGAAGCATTTGGAATCCCAACTATGAGGAAACTTCTCCTTTAAATGGGTCTAACACCACCTTAAATATCTAGGTGTTTTTATCCATAGACAATCTGGCCCAACGTACCCAGCAAATTTACCTGCACTTATAAAAAAAATACTTAATGATATCAACACATGGTCCTCCTATAAAATGTCGTGGTTTGGTAGGATTCATGCTATTAAAATTTGCCCAAGCTTTTGTATCTCTTCCGTACTATTTCAATGGTTGTTTGCACCAAGGATATTTTGGTTATTCAGGGGACAATATCTTGTTTCATTTGGGATTGTAAAAGACCTAGAATAAATAAGACGGCCATAATGGCACCTAAGGCCAAGGGAGGGCTGGCCCTTTCGGATCTACTTATGTATTTTAAAGCTGCCAGATTGGCCCAAATCACTAAGTGGTTTGGTAAAGAGCAGCTGCCAGTATGGGTGGAGATGGAAAAAAATAGTTTTTCAGAAAGTGGCTTTCACATTAGACAGGTTTTATGGCTCTGTCTACATTTTAAATTGGACAGTTCCTTCCTTCCCAGTCGCATGGTTCAATCTTTGGCAGTTGTGACTCAGACGAACAAGAGAATCCCACTTGTAGAAGAAGGTTCATGGCTTACCCCATTGTGGTTATAAAAGAGAACATCATTATTCAATAGATTTTCACAGTTTAAGTGGTGGATAGACAATAAGTTTACGACTGCTGCTAATCCTTTAAGGGGTAATCAACAGTGGTCGCCGGCTTAATTTATGCCAGATACATGTTAATGTTTCCAAGGTAATCAAATGTAATGCAACGAGAAATGTTGTCTTGATAACCCTAATGGTAGACGGAATATCTCCACTATATATAATTATTTAATAGACCACACTGCCCAAACTCCCCCATCAACACTCTTGGGAGTTGGAGCTTGCCATTGATTTAACCGATGCACAGTGGAACAAGATACATAAACAGGCCCTAGGCTCCTCACTGAACACAATACTGAGGGAAAATGCACATAAGACCATTATGAGGTGGTACTTAACGCTGGCTAGGATGAAAGTCTCTAATCCCTTCTTAAATGGCATTTGTTTTAGGGGGTGTCCCGATTTGGGTACCCTTAAACATGTCCTCTGGGACTGCTCTAAGATCACTCATATTTGGCAGGAGACATATGATATCTTGGAGAGACTTTGGGGTCACAGGATCCCCCAAAAGCCGGAGGAAGCCCTTTTAGGTCTCCCCATAGAGGGCCTCAGTAAAGAAGCTCAACTTTGATCACACCAGGTGTTCTTAGTAGTTCGGGTTACACTGGCCAAAGCCTGGAAGACAGAAGTACCTGCATAAAGTGCAGTTTTAAAGAAACTTAAATTCATATATGACATGAGTGTTATTTCAGCGGACCTGGCTCAATCATATGGGAAATGGGCCTCATGTTGGGACACCTGGACACTTAAGGTCGGGTGGTAAATCAGCAGGGCTGGACCAAGCTATAAGGTGAGCAGGCATAGAGTTGAACGCTATCTCTTCTTGCCCCTGTCTTTCTTTATCTCTCTTTCCTTTACTCTTTGTGTGCTTTTATAGGCTATCAGTCTATAAGATTTTACTTTAACATGTACGTACATGTGTAATTGGATTTCGGTATAACTTAAAATGGAAATACCAAAAATGTAACAATTAAAGTTAAAAGGTTATGTGTATGATTGCACTTTTCTAGGTCTTTGCTTATGCTATTTATGTTCTATTGTTGAAACATTTGTATTTTTGTATTAACCTGGTGCTCTAAATGATTTTTTTTTTTTAAATGATTACATTTAATTTAATTTATCAAATCGTTCAATTCAATCAATAATGATGTAAGACAGTTTTGTTGATTGTGTGATACAAGACTATCTATGTTGAGTATTGCCAAGTATGGTTTACTGTATAGTATTTTTTTTTTAATAATTGGTTTTCTTACAGAGTTAAATAGTAACATTATTGAATAAAGTCAATCAGTCAGCTTTAGGGATTATGGGCACAGGTAGAAATATATGGATTAATACCTGCAGACCAGAATGAAGGTGTTTATTAGTCTGGGTTCAGTGACCACTCCCAAAAGACAGAAGGATTGTGGTGTATTGGACTAATTTTAACTCTACTACAAATTAGAAACGTTAACCATATACATATGTATAGAATTTCAGGATAACACCTGTCTCATTTCTAGGATCCCTTCTCAAGATAGTCTGAAGTAATCCCTCTTTGTGTTATTGGTTTGTTAGAAAGGGTTGCCTTGCAAAAGTATTCACCCCCTTGGCATTTTTTGTGTTTTGTTGCCCCACAACCTTGAATTAACATGGATTGTTTGAGGATTTTCATCATTTAATTTACAGAACATGCCCACAACTTTGAAGATGTTTTTTTTTTATTATTATTGTGAAGCAAACAACAAATAGGACAAAATAACAGAAAAAAAAGCCAATGTGCATAGCTATTCACGTGCTCCCCCCCCCCCCCCCCCCCCTGAGGTCAGTACTTTGTAGAGCCACATTTTGCGACAATCACAGCTCGGATAAGTCTCTATGAGCTTGCCACATCTTACCACCGGGATTTTTGCCCATTCCTCCCTGCAAAACTGCTAGAGCTCCTTCAAGTTGGATGGTTTGTGCTTGTGAACAGCAATCTTAAAGTCTGACCGCAGATTTTCTATTGGATTGAGGTCTGGGCTTTGTTGTTGTTTTAGCAGTGTGTTTGGGGTCATTGTCCTGCTGGAAGGTGAACCTCCATCCTAGCCTCAAATCATGCACAGTGTGGTACAGGTTTTGCTCAAGAATATCCCTCTATTTAGCACCATCCATCTTTCCCTCAACTCTGACCAGTTTCCCAGTCCCAGCTGCTGAACAACATCCCCACAGCATGATGCTGCCGCCACCATGTTTCACTGTGGGGATAGTGTTCTTTGGGTGATGTGATGTGTTGGTGTTGCGCCAGACATAGCGTTTTCTTTAATGGCCGAAAAGTTAAATTTTAGTCTCATCAGACCAGAGCACCATCCTCCATACATTTTGGGAGTCTCCCACATGCCTTTTCACAAATTCAAAATGTGCCATTTTGTTTTTTGCTAAAAGTAATAACTTTCTTCTAGCCATAAAGCCCAACTCTATGGAGTGTACGGCTTATTGTCGTCTTATGTACAGATACTCCAGTCTCTACTGTGGAACTCTGCAGCTCATCCAGGGTTACCTTAGGTCTCTGTGCTGCCTCTCTGATTAATGCCCTCCTTGCCCGGTCCGTGAGTTTTGGTGGGCGGACGTCTCTTGGCAGGTTTGCTGTTGTGCCATGTTCTTTCCATTTGGTTATGATAGATTTGATGGTGCTCCTGGGGATCATCAAAGATTTGGATATTTTTTATAACCTAACCCTGACTTGTACTTCTCAATAACACTGTCCCTTACTTGTTTGGAGAGTTACTTGGTCTTCATGGCAGTGTTTGATTAGTGGTGCCTCTTGCTTAGGTTTTGCAGCCTCTGGGGCCTTTCAGAAAAGGTGTGCTTATGTAATGACAGATCATGTGACACTTAGATTGCACACAGGTGGACATCATTTCACTAATTATGTGACTTCTGAAGGTAATTGGTTGCACCAGAGCTTTTTATGGACTTCATAGCAAAGGGAGTGAATACATACGTGCATGCCAATTTTCTGTTTTCTATTTCAAAAATATAGTTTTATGTATATAGTCTTCTCATTTCACTTCACCAACTTAGACTATCGTGTTCTGATACAACACATAAAATTCAGATTAACAAAACATTGAATTTAAGGCTGTAATGTAACAAAATAGGTAAAAAGTCAAGGGGGTGAATACTTTTGCAAGGCACTGTATATACACATGTGTATCCCAGCTATGTAATGCCACTCACCTTGCTGCAGCCCCTCCTCACTAACTGGTCCATTGAAAAGGCCAGCAATGCAGTCAACCTCCATGGGCATGGGAGCAGGGTGCTCCTGCTCCATTATCCTGCCCCCCAAGCTGCACAGCCAGAGCAAGGGGAGTTAGAGTGGTGAGGGCAGCAGACGGGGAGGGGAAGGCTGTGGCAAGCGGCTTAGACAGGGGGGCTGCAAGGGCCTGGGTGCCCTGAGGGGCAAATAAAAAGCCAGAAAGAAAAGAAACCAAAAAGAAAATGTAAAGGGGGCTTTTAAGGCCTAAGAGAAGGCCCACAAAGTACACCTTTAAATCTCAGCACAATAACTCCAAATTACAGCATCCACTGTGAATAAATGAACCATAAGACTGGTAAGATAAGTAAAAAATAACTTGTATTGATATATATAATAAAACACTGGTTAAAAAACAGACGCTGAAGAACAAATACAAGCAAAGACCGTCCCACTATATATAGTAGTAGTAATGGTATCGCACTGGATACAGTAAACAGTGTAACAATATTAGATGACACAAATCCCAGGCAATAGCACTGGTGACAGGTAATCAGACAGGAAAAAAAGAATCACCTATGTGTAATGGGGTTTTTAGAATAGATAGTAAGACAGGGGTATATATATAGATTATATACTACTAGCGACTTGCCCGTCAAAAAATGACGGTCAATAAAATTTGAAGCCATGGCAATGCTGTTTGACATACAATGTTAAGCTTTTTATATTGTAAGGACCTTCGGCGCTCATTGCGAGCCTCTCCTCGCGTGTCCTTTGGCTCCTCTCTCTATTTAAAAAAATAAATAAATAATGAATTAATTGAATAATAAATTAATATAGTTTACCTTTTTCTTATTAATATATGTAACAATCAGTAGCCTGAAGAGGTAACAATCTCTTTATTTTCCCGCAGCATATAATGTCCAGTTGGACTGTTGCTGCCCTGAGGAGATAGTTTTATGAATGTCCAAACTGTTCAATAGAAGTAGGTTGCGTGCCGAGGGCAAACCATTGGTTTATTTGTGTAAAGCGCTACTTTAGATATGTAATGTTGTGAGTGTCAAGTTAGTATTGTAAAATAGTGTTGTTTGTCTGTGTGCTATGAAGTTCGTGAGCATTGGCCGTCCTTTGTAATAGTTTATTTTTTACCTTGTACAGTCCTTGGTGAAAGTGGTACGCTGTTGCCAGTGTTTTGCGAGTTACAGGGTCGTGTTACCTTATGTTCTTTTTTTGGGGCCGTCATTTTTTTTCTCGCTTAGCCGATTTTCGAGTGCCGAAACTTGGCAAAATCGTCTTAAATTTGCTTTCCACCTCACTGCCAGACGTCCTGGCTGTTCTCCCGTGCTGTGTGTAATGTTTTTGTTGTATTTTTGTTTTTATTTTTTGTGTGTTTTGTGTTTTTTGCTTGCACGGTTTGGCAGTTAACTTCGTATTTTTCCTATCTCGTAAAAAAATGTTTCTAAGTCCCACGTTCGTCAACTGCTTGCAGCCTAAGGCGATCCCGCGTTTTCTAAGTGTTTGAAGGCTAAGTCCTGCGTGTTTCATTGCCCCACTGCTCACCTCGCAGGCAATGAGCGCCTTCAGTGCTTATCGCCCAAGTGCTGCAAGTTTTAGTGCCTTAACGACTCACCTCACTCTGCGAGGCTTGCAAGCGATGAGCACCTTCGTACGCACAACGCAAAGCATGTAGCTCGACAATTGTAATATGTGATAGGAGTCTTATTACTATAAACACAATTATTCTATTTTTCCATAGTTCTCCATACTGTCTTAGAAATTCCACCTATGGATAACAAATGTATATAGTGGCACCAATGGACTAGCAATAAACCATACAGACTGAAGTGTCTCATATATCAGTTAAATCAGACACGTGTTTAAAAATAAATACAGATACATTAGGATAAGTGGGTTCAGCAGGGAATGAGAGGGGTTAAAAACTGTGGCCCTCTCTATGATAGTATATTGTATGGTAATTGCAGGACCCACTACTTGCCCTCTATCCATGCCTAAGAAAAGGGAGCCCTATACTGTGACTAGTTCTGATGGACCCACTTACCTGTAACAATCTGCGATCAATCTGCAGTCCTGGTGATCTCCGCTGTGCTATTCTATGTCAGTATGGAGAATACACATGGATCAGGTGTCGATTTGTGACGTCATCGACATGGGACAGGTCACTGGATGTGGTCTGATGCTCGCGTATCTCGTCTAGCTTCCTCAGCTTCCTCAGAGACCAGGCTGATGAATTTAGTTTTTACACTGCTCAGCAGGACACCCATAGTCTGTACAACATCACCCAAGATAACACACCTATTACTGAGATGTCTTATCTCCTTTTTGGATAAATTTACCACACATCCATCTCTTTTTTTGCCTTCAGTAAAAAGAAAATGTGACAGAGGCGGGCCCAGGTGCATAGCACTGCTCTCACCAGCGGTAGCTCCGCCAGTGCACATCACATGTGCTGTTGAGTTTTGCAGCCTTTCTCTCTTTTGTGTTACCGCGTGTCAGCACTGAAGGAGAGGGGCATGCAGTTGTGGAGGAGGTTGTGCAGGAGGGCGGGACAATACTCCTGATACCAAGATGGAGGGGATATTTTAAGGCAGTACGGCCCGGCTAAACAGATGCCGTGGACAGGGGGTGGTCCGCGGCCCGAGGGTTGGGGACCCCTCCTCTAGCACACTATATTAAATGTAGCATTCTGAAGGTTTCAGCTATGTCTTTTGAATTGGCTCGAGTCTCGATTGTTAGAACATGCTTATCAGACTCAGAAGTTTATTTTATAAACTGAAAACTTATTTTCTGTAAAAGAAAAATTATATAACACCTCCCATGCATGGCTGGATTACCCATTAGGCCACCTAGGCAGCCGCCCAGGGGCGCTTCCATGTGTGAAGTGCCACTTGTTTAAAAAAATAATTCCTGAGAAGTAGACTGGCTACTAGGGGGTAACCACCTTGAACAAGTTACAACAGGAAAGGGAACATACACGTTCAGAAAAGGCAAAAACGGATCTGTGCATACGTTGCATACTCACTCACAGGAGCTCCTCCACTTCACTGCTTTGGGTCTCCAAAAAGGTAGATACTGCCCTGCGCACGTGTAAAAAGGCATACTGTAAGTGTTTGTGTATATTTACAATGGTAATAGCAAGACCCATGGATAACCATATAATGTAAATAATAAATAGATGTGGTATTCTTTTTACCCTCGAAACCCACAACGTAACTCATCATATTGCTCCATTCAACCCTTACCTATAATGCCCCCTATTGCTTCATATAACCTCTCTGTATAACTCACCCTATTGCTCCATACAACCCTTCCATGTAATGCGTCCCATTGCTCCATATCACCTCTCCATATAACACATTCTATTGCTCTATATAACCCCTCCCTATAATGCCTCTGTCACAGACCCCTTTTCCAGTTCCTGGATCTTAGCCCATTGAGTCACCATAAAGGACAGACTGCTTGGCTCCAGCCACTGGACTATAAACACCTATATTATATTGTAATCTGTTTTGTCCCATTGTTTGCCAGATAAAGTTAATGTACTCAAGTTGAGGTCTGGACCACTAGACATGGAGACAGCATTACGTGTATTGTTCACAGGTGCCAGATAGGAAGCCAGACTATTAGAACCCATGTGGAGTCAATCTCCTGTGTTTGTCTGCCACTCCCTGTCATTGTTATGTTGTATACACCCCCCCCTCTTTATCTAACCCCTATAAATATTGTTGACTTTTCAGAAATAGTATGCTCTCTTATTTACTCCAGGTGATTGAGATAATGAACCTATCTCCACCCTACAAGTAACTTGCCCTGAGACTCCTGGAAGTGCCGATTCCTGAAGGAGAGACTCTGACTGATACAGAAGCCAGCTATCAGGGTGCTCGTGCTGAGATTTCCAAGAACCCAAACTGTCCTTGTGGGTAGTTAACCTGTAGTCTATAGCAGGTGGCCCTGGGCAGTAATAGCCCCCACCCCTGGATCGTCACAGCCTTCTATTGTTCCTTATAATATCTCTATTGCTTCACACAGACCTGTAGAGAAATCTGACATAGAGCCCCATTCAATTCAAACAGCCTAAATTATGTTTGTCTTCAGTAACGTTACACGCGTATTCAATACAGATCACTCGCAATATTACATCTTTCACACAAAAATCTGTCACTTTTTAGTAAAATGTGAGTGTAGAATTACAAGACACTCACAAAATTACACCAGGATACTCAATTATGCTAAATTACCTGCTGTAAAAAAGCGATATGAACCAATGGAAAACGGCAAATGGCTAATTAACTGCGAGGGACAGCCCTTAAAAGAGCTGTGCAAAGGTATAGCTGAACAATTAGGTCTGGTAGGTAGCTTTATTGGTAGTTTTGATTTGTTTCATCATATCCAGGTCAGGGATGCAGGTGGTGGGCCAGTGAGTATACATTACAGAGAGTGGAAGAAGACCTTTTGAGGTCGCCACTGCTGCAGTGCACCTCAAAAATGTTTTTTTTTTATTTCTTTGTTTTTATTCTCAAATCCCCTGACCCTCAATATAATTAAATTGTGGGCACATTTGCATGTCCCTGCCAAAGTTCCCAGAATGCAGTGCAATAATTATTTTTTTTTATTATTATTTTTATTGAAGGAAACAGGATTTTAACAGTGTTACATGAGCATTACAGGTAAAACATAACCAGTGCCGACATAACAATTGAAGAATGGATAAATACACTTATTTCCATTTAACTCTTTTTTTTTTCTTCTCAGAATTCTGAGCAGAAAACAAGTTTTTTTTAACCTGCTCTAGACGTTCAAATGTGAACACAAATGCACTGTTTATTTACTATATATATATATAAACATAAATTATGGATCAAAGCTTTCAGGGGAAAGACATACTGCTCCATAGTGCTGGCCAAATCTGGTAATGCATGATTAAGTTTAATTTTGCCATTTTTGTGTCCCCTATATATTTAATCTGGGGGGATTTGTCCCCCCATCCCCCCCAGTTCCTACTACCCTGAATACACCATCATACCCTCATGTGCACACACATGTAAATCACACACTTCCAGTCTAAATGCTGCACAACTCAACTATGAAAGGGATATGTCCGCTTCCTGGGTTTGAATAGGAAGAGATATATAATGAAAATATGTCTTCAGCAGGCAGTCCAATCCAGGAAGTAGAATCAAATGTGTCAAATACTTGGAGATAGCACTTCACAATGAGTATCAATTCCACAAATATTGTTTCTCTCTAGGGGAGCAATCTATTTTAAAATGGATTGATGTAGGGGAGAGGGGTTAGGTATTAGGCATAGGGTTAGAGATTAGGCATAGGATTACGGGTTAGAATTAGGCATAGGGTTAGGGTTAGGCATAGTGTTAGGGTTAGGCATAGTGTTAGGTATAAGATTAGGGTTAGGCATAGGGTTATGGGTTAGGGTTAGGCATAGGGTTGGGATTAGCCTCCAGTTAGGGTCCGCTTATTTATTTTTTATTTTTACATATTTATATGTCAATAAACAACAGGCGCGCTCACTGCGTTGCTAGAAATGCGGCGCAGGCGGAAAGGGAAAGCTCTGAACTGAGCATATTATAGAAAAAAATCTTAAAGGGGTATGGGAGATTTCTACTAGATATATAATATGCCTGTGTATCTATTTATTTATATGTACGGTACTTTTATTTTATTAACAAGTTATTTTATTAACAAATTTTATTAACAAGTGCTTATAAATACATAAATAGTCTCTGAGTGTGTAGTGAATGCATACACAGACTCTGTAGTGCTGAATGCAGTATAGTGTCATAGCCTATCAGGGACCACATCTCAGCAACATGTTGCAACATGCTGCTGAGAGATGGTCACTGATTGGTTAGTATGAGACACAGCAAGTACAGCAGAGTCTTTTAAAAAAAACAACTTTCATTGAGTGGTCACTTAAGACCTTGCCTCATTAGAATGTGATCTCATTATGTAGGGGAATGCATGTCTCTTAGGCCACAGTAATTTTAATTAGGTGCATAATTTATCTAATTACAAGGTGTCTTTCCCCTCTCCTCTGTGTCTCCCCCCTCTCCGCTCTCGCAATGCGCATGCACGGTTTACACCCCACAATGTGCATGTGCGGCCCATTGCGCAATGCGCATGCGTGCCCCTTTGCGGCAATTGTAGTTGTCAATTGTAGTTGTCAACTGCGATTTGTCGCAAGCGTGACGACGAATTGCAACTATTATATGTGATTAGGATAAGAAAACATTAGGGCCACTGTAGCGCTCATACATTATTGTTTCATTTGTTTATTTAGTAACTGATTAGCTAGACAAATTAGTATGTAAAAACCTTAAATGTAAATCTTAAATCTTACATTTGAACTTTAGCATTGGAGGCTCCGGTGGATCAGCGAAGGTTAGATGATATTGAAAATTAGTTTCTACCTAAAAACTGTAACATTCCAGATCAATTATCTCACACAAATATAGATATTTTAATAAACTGTAAATATTATTTACATGTAAAATATGTGTAACTTGATGTATTATGGGACAACCTCTTCTTACAATAACTGCCCTCATCAACCTATACATTGAACCCATTCACTCTTATTGCTGTTGGTATTGACCTTTTACCCATAAGTCCAAAATCTCCAATTGCAGCGAACCGTGACAGTCTTCCCATAACTCAGAATACACTCACTTGTCTCTACCTTCTGTCCATGTCTCTGACAACTCCAACTGCTATAGCTCCTCTGTGACAATATCTCTAGGCGTTCACCCACTTTAGGGCTTGCTCAGAGAAGTGTCTGCTAGATATATGATGCCTCAATATAATCTCTCCTGGAAGCATGGTGGGAACCAAGAGCTGTAGCTACTAACTGGATGCACTAAAGTATAACATAGAAGAATGTTTATAATATTATCTGAGAATCATCAGTGCTTTTTAATATATTATTCTACATTTTGAATACTAAGGTCCAGCAGCAGCTAACATGTACCTCACTTCTCCATACATAGCTCAGTGATACCTAACTATTATAGCCTCCTGCCTACAACTTCAAATACTCCAGTATCTTCCTAGCTAAATTATCTGTCATGGCACAGACCATATGCTGTCTACCACTCACCTTGTTCACCATGTTCAAGCCTTACCGTATATGTATTGGATTTTGACCCAGAATTACTAATGGTTGATCTATACTCTCAATTCAGTCTTGTGGAAAAAATGCTAATGTTATAGCTGCATCTCTTTAAAGTATGGTCTGTTGGCCATACAGACTTTACTATAAAGTGGGCAGTCATTGTTTTTTACCTAATGTGTAATCTGAGGGAAAATATAGAATAACAATTAGATTCCCATTCAGTTTTATTGAAGAGACTTGAACTAAATGCTTATGAGCATTTTAGACCTCCTGCCCATTGCCAATGCAGACAAATAAACATAAGAGACTCCTTGCATTTAATCATTTAAGGGGTGATCATCACATAGTTGTATATAATAGTTGTCAAACTATGAGACGTCGTCACGCTTTGCGTGATGCATGCGACTTAGTGATGAGCGCCAAAGGTGCTCATCGCCGGCGAGCCTCGCAAAGCAGGGCGAGCAGTGAAGGCAATGAAACATAGCGAGACGAGCTGTTAACTCAGAGCACTTAGGCGATGAGCGCCAAAGGCACTACAACTCACAGTACAAAAGCGATGAGCACCGAAGGCGCTCATTGCCTGTGAGCCTCACAAAGCGAGGCGAGCAGTGAAGGCAATGAAACCCGCGGGACTTAGGCACAAAGGGGACAATCACACACAAAACACTTTGTAACCGCGGGATCGACTTAGACTGCAAGCAGTTGACCAACGACATAGGAAAAATACAAAGTTAACAGCGGAACTGCGCAAAGCAAAAAACACACTAAATACACACTAAATACACAAAAAATACAACAAAAACCTTACACACAGCACAGGGGAACAGCCATGACGTGTGGGAGTGAGGTGGAACGCGAATTTAAGTTGAATGTGCTGAGTTACGGCACTCGAAAATAGGATAAGCGAGAGAAAAAATGAAGACTACACGACCCTGAAGCGTGCAAAACACCGTCAGGCACGTAGGGCTTTGCCAGGGATGTATGAGGTACAAAAATACACTGTTGGGAAACAAGGAAAATGCTTGCGAGCTGCGTAACACATAGAATATCGCTGCCATTTTACAACACTAATTTGCTAATCTACACATTAGATTTCTGAAATGGCGGTTTTCCCGCCTAAACCAACGTTTCTGTCTCGCGCACGCAGCCTACATATAAGGCACACTTGCCACAGTGCTGTCACTTTCTCCTCAGGTGATGACAGTCTGACTGGACATTTTCTACTGCCGGAAAATCCAAAGAGTTTGTTAGCTCTTCAGGATATTGATTGCTGGCTATTAATTATAAATAGGTAAAGTATATTAATTTATTGATTATTTACTTATTAATTAAAAAAAATAGATATTATTAAAAAAAATATGCACATTCTTATGTTTTACAATGCCTTTACTTTATGAATACATTAATGGCTAATTCTTTCAAATATATTTATCAACTGATGAATAAATTGTTAATGGACATTAATTTAGTAATTATTAATTAGTAATCATTATGAAAAATTAAATTGTATAATTCTGACTGCATTTACTTTATAAATATATTATTGCTTAACTCTTTCTAACATATATATTCATTGATTAATTTATTATTAATTTTCATTAAACTTGCTCTAAAAATATTTAGATTTTATAGTGCACTTATATTTCTGTGTTGCTGCTCAATTATTTATGTTCATTATTACTTCATTAGTCATTAATTAGTAATAATTAAAAAACATGTTTTAACTGCCTCAAAAGAAATGTACATTTTACAGTGCACTTATATTTCTGTGTTGCTGCTCAATTATTAATGTTCATTAATTGCTTCATTAGTCATTAATTAGTAATAATTGTAAAAAAATATTTAAACTGCCTCAAAAGATATGTACATTTTACAGTGCACTTATATTTCTGTGTTGCTGCTCAATTATTAGTGCACTTATATTTCTGTGTTGCTGCTCAATTATTAATGTTCATTATTTACTTAATTAGTCATTGATTAGTAATAATAAAAAAGAAAATTGTTTAAAATGCCCTAAAAACTATGTATATTTTACAGTGCACTTATATTTCTGTGTTGCTGCTCATTGCCTGAAAGGCATAGGATCCTCAAAGCAGTTAAATATTAAAAATGCTTTTCATTTTATTTTACAGTTTGATCATCTGTGCAGCTGACTGAATACACAGAGTGACGTTTGCAGCATTTGATCTGCAATAAGATCACCTTTATAGATATATAATTTAATGATGCTGTTTTTTAGGAAAAAAGGATTAACAGCCTTACCAAATTGCGATTCGGACAATTGAATAGGGCTCTATGTAAGCACATAGCATATTTTTTACAGAAGTTTTTAGTTAGTGAAGACCTTGCTTTTGGATAGAAGTTAACTAACTAAAAACGTCTGTAAAAAAAATATGCTCTGTGCTTATATAGAGCCCTATTCAATTGTCCGGATCACAATTTAATAAGGCTGTGTGGCTTTTTGTTTTCCATTGATCACCGTTATTAATTAATTAACGTATATTAATTAATTATTAATTAAGAATAATTATAAAAAATAAATATTGTCTATTTTACAATGCATAGATTTAATATTGCATTTATATATCTGAAGTAATGATCATTAACGTACATTCATTGATTAACTATTAATTATTAATAATTACAGGAAAAATGTTTACAGCCTTATTAAATTGCAATTCAGCAAATTTAAAATGGCTCTATATAAGCACATAGCATATTTTTTTTACAGAAGTTTTTAGTTAATGAAGACCTTGCTTTTGGATTGAAGTTCACTAACTAAAAACTTCTGTAAAAACAATATGCTGTGTGCTTAAATAGAGGCTTTTAAATTTGCTGAATCACAATTTAATAAGGCTGTTAATTTGCTCAAAAAATTAGGTACATTTTCAATGGTATATATCTATGTTCCTGCTCATTCCCTAACAGGGATAGGACCTTATAAGCACTTACATATTTAAATCAGTTTAATACTGTGGAAGGCATTTACTTATGAATATATTGATGATTAGGCCTTTTTGCATGTATGCCAATTAAACAGGATACTTTCAATAATTCATGAATTCATTCTAACAAAACATTAAAAATGCTTTTTACGTAATTTTACAGATTCCTCATCTCTGCACCTGCCTGAAGACAAAGAGTGACCTCTGCAGGATTTGAGCTGCTATAACATCAACTTGACAGTTATATGATTTAATGATGACATTCTTTAGAAAAACAGGATTAAGTCTTTTTTTTGCCATTGATGACAGTTCTGTAAAAAAAATATGCTATGTGCTTATATAGAGCCATTTTAAATTTGCTGAATTGCAATTTAATAAGGCTGTAAACATTTTTCCTGTAATTATTAATAATTAATAGTTAATCAATGAATGTACGTTAATGATCATTACTTCAGATATATAAATGCAATATTAAATCTATGCATTGTAAAATAGACAATATTTATTTTTTATAATTATTCTTAATTAATAATTAATTAATATACGTTAATTAATTAATAACGGTGATCAATGGAAAACAAAAAGCCACACAGCCTTATTAAATTGTGATCCGGACAATTGAATAGGGCTCTATATAAGCACAGAGCATATTTTTTTTACAGACGTTTTTAGTTAGTTAACTTCTATCCAAAAGCAAGGTCTTCACTAACTAAAAACTTCTGTAAAAAATATGCTATGTGCTTACATAGAGCCCTATTCAATTGTCCGAATCGCAATTTGGTAAGGCTGTTAATCCTTTTTTCCTAAAAAACAGCATCATTAAATTATCACATATATAGTTGTGAGCGTACGAGTTGTTGCTAACGCTGCGGGCTCGCGTAGCGAGCCCGTGGCCCTCGCGAAGCGAGGGCCGCGACTCGCGTAGTGAGCTGCGGCCCTCGCGAAGCGAGGGCACTGCCCGAGGGTCTCAGTTGCTTGCATGGAGCGCCGAAGGCGCTCCTTGCCAGCACCTGAGGACCTCGCAAAGCGAGGGCCGCAGTTGCTGGCATGGAGCGCCGAAGGCGCTCCTTGCCAGCAACTGCGACCCTCGCAAACTTCACGTCGCAACCCAAACAGTACGACACACACATTACGACACTCGCAAACAACATACGACACACGTTCACACACATTACGGACTCGCAACACTCGGACGCAACTCGCGAACATTACAAAATGTAAAACACAATACATACACACACCACATACATAAAAAACTTACCTACACCAAGAGGGAGCACCCATCACCTCAAAAATACAACTTACACCTCGATTTTACTTCAAATAAAACAGTTTAGAGACTAAAAAAAAAACGAAGAGAGAGAAAAAATGGCCACCGAACAAAACGAAAACGAGGCTACAGCACTCTAAACTCGCAAAACACCACAAGAAACTCGCAAAACACCACAAAACACCTACGGATATTCCGATACAAACATATAACACACATTACTCGCCATTTGACGCCAATGCGGAAGTACACGACAACGGTTTGGGCTCGCGCACGCACAGTGTTACACTGCACACATTCAGCACGCTTACACAGCAGATCCACACCACTAATGCTGCAGCAACATCAAAACACATTCACAGCTCTTCCACACAATGCTTTAAAATAGGTAAAGTATATTCATTTATTAATGTATTACATATTTCATTATTATACACCAAACAGCATTAGCTACCTTACAATTTCATTGCCGTCATTTTTTGACGGGCAATTCGCTAGTATATCTATAAAGGTGATCTTATTGATTAATTAATTAACATATTTTATTTTATTAATTAATCGATAATTAAAAAATATATACATTATGAATACATATATGCTTAGCCATTTATGTTTTCATGAATGACAATTACACCTCATAACTTGATTCATTAATTCAATCAAAACATTACAAATATTTTTCAGGACAATCTATAGTTTGCTCATAGCTCTTTGCGGTTTCCCTTCTTTAGGAACACATGATTACCTGTTTACGTTTTGCAGTCATGACAGTTTTAGATTATTTCATTAATGTATACTCATTTTTCAATTACTTCATAATTCATTATAAAAAATATGTATATATATTTATTTTACCATTAAATTATTGATCAATATATATATATATATATATATATATATATATGCTTATCTATTTAATGTATGCAAACTAAAACTAACCCATTGATTCATTAATTAATTCATTTAGTTTGGCATTTGTGACAGGTAAAAAAAAAATATGTACAATAAAAAAAATATATATCTTACACATGCATTTACAATTACAGATTACAATGGTGGACAACGCAGAAGACAAGAATGAACGTAAAAGAAGAATTACTAAGAAAGAATAAACTGAGTGTGCTGGAGCTTCAAAGAAAGGAAAAAGTAAACAAAACAATGTCTGTAAAACATTGCCTAATGACCCAATATTGCCTCATGACACCAATGTTTATACAAATGACACCAATGTAGATATAGAAAGTTGTAGTGATATCTATGTTGAGGAAGCTCACAATAGTGCTTTATTTACAGCACTAACAGTAGACACTCATTATTGTGGAATAATAAATGTGGTTTGTCAGTTTTGTGGGGCCTATCATTTTCTGAAGAAAAGACCAACTGATGAAGAGTTTATTAGTTGCTGTCAGAAAGGAAAGATAAGACTTCCAGTAAGACACACATTTACAGAATATTTAGAAAGTATAATGAGTGATTTAAAATTTCCAAATTATATCAATTTAAAAAACAAAAACATTAGGTCTTATAACAGGGCTATTTCATTTGCTTCAATGGGTGCAACATTAGCAGAAAATGTCCCAGGACATAGTCCTTACTGTTTTAAAGTACAAGGACAAATTTACCACCGGACTTCACATTTACACCCAGAAGCAGGAGAGCAAAGGAAATTTGCACAGTTATATGTCCATGATACAATGGGAGCTGTTGAATGATGCTTCCTGAAAATAAACAATGCGTACCCATAGTCTTTGAACAGCTCGATAACATTATGGCCAACAACCCATATAGTCAAGCATACAAAAAATTTGCAGAGGTTGAAAAAGAACAGCCACATGCACTAATAAATCAATTGCCAATGCCAAGAGTAAATATGGTTCTCAAAGAGATAACCATACTAATCAAAGATGGTATAATGTACCAACAGCAAATGAGGTTGCCATGGTCTTTAAAAATGATGATGGGGAACCACCATTTGAGCGGGATATTCGAATATATCCACGCAATCAAGACCAACTTTTTATAAACATAAATATTTTAAGTAGTAATTTGGATCCAATGACATATCTCATTTCTTTCCAAATGGTGAGCCGGGATGGCAACCAAAATTACAATTGCAAAGTTATCCCAATAGTAAAGTTTGTGTTAGAAACAATATTCATGTACTGGAATATAAAGTGGCATTCGGGATCATTTTAATCCTATTTTATGTGGGGGGAATCTCATACAACAATGGATTATTGATTCCTATCTACAAGTCGAAAACAATAATCTATTTTTTTTAAAACTTCAACAAAACAAGCTTTGAGTAGAAGAATATTGTGGATTGATGGATTGTGTTGCTGAATTGGCTGCAAACAGAGATTCCTGCGAGAAAGATCCAATGATGCCTTGGCTACTGTGACTACATTTGGCAAACCAGATTTATTCATTACATTCACATGTAATCCACAATGGCCAGAGATCAAAGAACATTCAAAATAGATAAATTGATTACGACAGACAGAGTGGATTCAGTAATTACTGCTGAACTGCCACATCCAGAAAAACATTCAAAACTTTATGAGATTGTAACTCAAAGAATGATTCCTGGTCCATGTGGAGATATCAATCCAAATTCAACATGTATGGAAAATAAAAAATGCACAAAAGAGTTCCCAAAACAATTTCAAATGGAGACTTATGCTAATTGTGATGGATACCCTTTGTATAAAAGAAGAGAAGGACAAACAGCTATTATCCGTGGCCAAAGGTTAATTTGCTGATGAACTACAATGCACACACAAATGTGGAAGCTTGCACTTCTATCAAAGCCATCAAATATGTGTATAAATATATATATATACACAGGATATAAAGCAGCAACTATTGTTGTGCAAGGTGCACAAAATGAACAAGACAATCCAGTTTTACATGACAAACTTTCATCTTATTTAGATGCTCGCTATGTAAGTGCTCCAGAAGCAATGTGGCGTCTCCTCAAATTTGAGATGCATGAACTGTCACATGCTTCGTATCAATTAGCTATCCATTTGCCACAAAGTCAATTTGTTTGCTTCACTGCAGGTAATGAAATAAATGCTTTAGCACAAAGTGAAGATAGAGCAACAACACTTACTGCTTGGTTTCAATTAAATTGTCAGGACACTGAGGTCAGACAATTTTTATACATTGACATTCCATATCACTATGTATTCTTAAATGGCCAATGGCAACAACGAAAAAAAGATAATCATAAAATAAACCCACAAATTTATACCGTTAGTCCAAGAGACATTGAACGTTTCAGTTTAAGATGACCTCTTTTACATGTTCCCGGTGCACAAAGTTATGAACATTTACGCATAGCAATGACATAGTTTATGATACTTTCCAATTAGCTGCATGGCTTTAAAACTTCCTGGCAGATGATACGGAATGGGAGAGATGTCTAGAAGAAGCAGCACTATGTCAAATGCCAAAGCAAATGAGAGAACAATTTGCTTTCATTTGCATCTTTTGCAATGTACATGATGCATTAGCTTTGTGGGAAACATTTAAATTACATATTTGTGAAGGCCTCTAGAAACATTACAATGAGACCATTGTGCTATTAAAAGCATTAATGAAAATTCAGGAAATCTTTCTTTGTCATGGATTAAATTGTGCAAATTGTAATCTGCCTGATCCAGGTATTATAGATAAAATTATCTTTGACAAGTATGACACTGAGATTGAATACCAAAAAACACAAGAACAAATTGCAACTTTAAATGCATTACAATTGGAAACATCATTGTCGGATATTCGAATGAATTCATTACAAACCAAAAAATTTCACAAAAGTAAATTAATTATAACAGATGAGACAATAATGATGTCATGTCATGCCATGCAATGTATTAATTGATTATTAAAAGAAGTTATGGCTAATGATTTGCCATTTGGTGGAAAGGTGATGTTGTTAGGAGGAGATTTTAGGCAAAAATTACCTGTGGTGCCACATGGCAATAGGACTGACATGTCGAAACCTGTATAAAGAGAAGTAAACTGTGGAAAATATTTCCAAATCTTAAATTAGAAATAAATATGAGATCTGAAGGCCAAAATCGAATCAATGATTGTCTAATTCAGATTGGAGAAGGAAGACATAAAAAAATAACTAATTTACCAGATGATACTGTTCAAATTCCATCAGAGATGATTTGCAAAGAATCACTAATATCGACTATCTTTCTCAATACCATCAATAACCAGGGTTACTCAGACATTGCAAGCAAAGTCATATTAACATCAAAAAACATTGATGCCTTGAATCTAAACAACAAAATTTTAAAATTAATCAATGCACTCACAAAATATTATTACAGTGCAGATTCGGTTCTGGCAGATGACAAAGACAGCGAATCTAACTTTACAATGGAATTTATTCATTCTTTAACTCCCTCTGGAATGCCACCACATATTTTGCAACTTAAAAAAGGGGCAATTGTCATGCTACTGAGAAATATGAATCCCAAAAAAGGACTTTGTAATGGGACCAGATTAATTGTGAAGAATTTAAAAGATCATTTTATACATGCAGAAATTATGAATGGTACCCATAAAGGTGAACCTGTTCTTATACCAATAATTGATTTGGCTCCAAGTGAGAGTGGTTTGCCTATTGTCCTTCAAAGGAGACAATTTCCCATTATCATGGCATTTGCCATGACGATTAATAAATCCCACGGACAAACTTTTAAGTCTGTGGGTATTTTTTTTACAGGAACCTGTATTTGCACATGGCCAACTTTGTATGTTGCATTTTCAAGATGCAAAAATCCAGAGGAAATTAAAGTTCAAATTCAAGAAAACCCAAGTCAGGATGATTTATTAGAGGATGGACGCATTTTTACCAAAAACATTGTGTACTATGAGGTTCTGTAAACATAGAGAACAGTGGTTTTATTTTGAGGATGAAAGTTGATGTCACTCAGGCTCTTTTTGGAGGACCCCTATTTCACTAAGAAACTTTATAAAATGGCAAAAAACATAGAGAACAGTGGTTTTACTTCCAGGATGAACTTAGATGTCTCTGGGACTCTTTTAAGAGGACCATTATTTCACATAGAAAACTCTATGTGCCATTTTCAAAAAATGCTTTCATCTCAAGGACAAATTCACAAGAAAAAAACAAACAGAGAACAGTGGTTTTATTTTGAGGACGAAGTTTCATGTCACTCGTATTCTTTTTAGAGGACCACTATTTAACTAAGAAACTCTATAAAATGGCAAAAAAACATAGAGAACAGTGGTTATACCCTGCGGACGAAGTTTTATTTTATTGATTCAGGGAGTAATCTGATTGCCAGTTAATGGGGTGAGGAGGATTTTTTTTTTTCCATCTTTGATACAATTGGCAAAGTTTCAATGGGGTTTTTTATTGTTTGCCTTCCTCTGGATTCAATACCTATGTGGTTTACCAGTACTTTAAATAAAAGTTGAATGTTACAAAGCATTATGTAATGGTTGCAAATACTTATTCAGAGAAAGTTGACCTATTCTTATGTTACTCATGCATACCTATGAATTAAAAATGTTAGTATTGTTAAAAAAGATGGTTCATCATTGTTTCAAATATAAGTTGCATGTTACAAAGTTTTATGTAATGGTTTACAATATGTATTCATCAAAACTTCAGCAATTGTTATATTATTCTTGCATATATGAGAATTAAAATAGTTAATATTGTTCAAAAATTATGGTTTACCTGTTGGTGAAAGATGAAAGTAAAAAAATAAATAAAACATTTTATTAAAAATGTTATACTTCTTTGTACTTATCAAAAAGATTAAGAATGTCAGAGACTCACATTGTGTGGCAAACCGCTTTAACAGCATTAAAATGTTATTGCCCCGCCATTTTTGACGGGCAAGTCGCTAGTTTCTTTTATATTTAATAACTATAATATTAATAATCAAAAAAAGAATATTGCAAATATGGAACTACATTGATCCTTTTAAGGACAGCTGTGTATAACAAATTTTTATATGGTATTTAAAAAAAACTAAACTTGATAAGGGTTAAACAAATTAAAAAAAAGGAAATTTTACATTTTCAGCTTTGATATTATTTTGTACTGTAGGTTCTATTTTCTTTTTTTCAGACGATTTCCATTACACTTAATGAAAGCATGGATCTTTCCTATTTTTCTTCACCTCCAGCAGTGGCGTGCAGCAGCCACTAGGAGGCGAGGCAATAATTTGTTCAATTTGTCCTTAGACTGAGGGCTCAAGCTATGGCTTTGGGGTTAGGGTAGTGACAGATGATAAGCTTTACTTAGTTAAATAGTGGAGTGCACAGGGCACCTCTACTTTATTAAGTAAAGCGTATTATCTGTCACTACCCTAACCCTGACAACAAATTGAAGAAAGTCTCAGTGCGCCACCTAGTGGCTGCTGCATGCCACTGCTGGCAGGAATGAAAAAGGAAAGATTCTAAAGCACTTGTAATACTAGCTGACACATTCCTTTTGTGCAGATAGAAGCTTCTACTTTCAAAGTCTCATCCAACCTGAGGAAGTTCATCAGCAGAAACGAAAATGGTAGATTCCATTACACTATCACATAATATAATTGTTGAACTATGAGACGTCGTCATGCTTTGCGTGGTGCGTACGACTTGCGCTTGCAAGCCGGTAACTCTCAGCACTTAGGGGCGATCCGTTAAGGCACTAAAACTCGCAGCACTTGAGCGATGAACACCAAAGGCGCTCATCGCTTGCGAGGTGAGCCGTTAAGGTACTAGAATTCGCAGAACTTGAATGATGAGCCCCATAGTCGCTCATTGCCTGCGAACCTCGCGAAGCGAGAACTTGCAGCACTTAGGTGATGAGCACCGAAGGAGCTTATCGCCTGCGAGGCGAGCTGTTAAGAGACTAAAACTTGCAGCACTTGGCCGATAAGACGCGCATCTTAGCAAAACAAAAATATGTGCTAGGAAAAATACAAAGTTAACGGCCGAACCTCGCAAAGCAAAAAACAAAGGCGCTCATCGCCTGCGAGCCTTGCATAGCGAGGCGTTAACTTGCAGCACTTAGGCGATGAGCACTGAAGGCGCTCATCGCCTGTGAGCCTCGCGTAGCAAGGCGAGCCATTAAGGCACTAAAACTCGAGGACTTGGGCTATGAGCGCTGAAGGCGCTTATTCCCTGCAAGCCGAGCAGTGGAGGCGATGAGACACCGTGGAACTTAGCCTTCAAACACTTAGGAAACGCGGGATCGCCTTAGGCTGCAAGCACTTGACGAACGCAGGACTTAGAAAAAAAAAATACGAGACAATGGACTTAGAAAATAAAAATAACGAGATATGAAAAATACGAAGTTAATGGCCGAACCACGCAAAGCAAAAAACACCAAGCACACAACAAAAACATCACACACAGCACGGGGGAACAGCCAGGACGTCTGGGAGTGAGGTGGAACGTGAATTTAAGTCGATTTTGCAGAGTTTCTGTACTCGAAAATCGTCTGAGCAAGAAACAAATGGCGGACAAAAAAAATGAAAACAAGGCTACAAAACCCCGCTGTGACGAGATCAGTCTCGTCACTGCGGATTGGAGAAGTCTGGTTGCACACATTCTGCCGTTTGACTACGGCCCATGTTGACTTCCCCCTACAAAGACATAGAAGCCATGCTTCATTTGATCAGAAAGGACTGTGATCTAACTTTTGAACCACTGGACCAATTTGTATCATTTTGACACATGTTTGTATTTGGAGTATGCTGATTCTGAAAATGTATGTTTTATGTGAATGTGATGCATACTTTTAAAGTTATGAAAAATGTGTAGATATGTGTTACAGATTCTGACCACCCCCATCTATGAGTCACTAAGGCCAGGTGGTTAAGAGCAAAGGTTATCTACATGCCCAGCAGGGGAAATAGCAGAACAAAGGAAGCCCCCAGACATACCGGCTCCAAAACCCCTGGGGTTTCTCAGCTTTCTTAGCAGGGGCACAGGGGACTGCTAAAGGCCATGTTTCCCCTCCAGTGGTCAGAAGCCAAATGACTCTATTAGCCACACCTAGTGGGCGGACCTGGGAGGAGTCTCATATTTCCCACGGTGTGACACTATGTGATTGGCCAGATGCCATTGGGGGCCGACCTCAGGTAGCCCCACCCCCTACTGTGTATGTGGAAATGGTTTTTATATATGTCTTTGTAATTAATAAAGAAGTGAGTGCACTGCTTGACCCTCAACCACAGAGCGTGTGTCTTGTGCTTGGGGGAATTCATGGGATGCTTTGCAGACTGACTGCCAGGAGTGTCCCATCTTTGGGGGTGCTTTTCCTGTTCAGCTGCTAGCGGCTATTCGTGAGGTTCCAGTTCAAGGCTTGCAGTATATTCCCCTTGGATCCAGTTCTTGGGGGATTGGGTGTCTTGCAGTAGCTGTCCCTATATCACTGGACGGGCGGATCGGCTGAAAAGGCCTGGGCGCCCCCCTTCTATGTGTGGGGGTACCGTTACACTGGTGGCAAGCGGCGGAATTGTTCCCACAGCCAGAAGGACAGCTACAGGAGACACCATTCTGTGGATTTACAAGTTGGGGGCAACGCATGTCCCAGTACAGCGACCCTAAAAGCAGCAGAATGGAACCAGCAGTGCTATACGAAGATGAGGACCTGGATGGCCGGGATGCATTAAGGAAAGGCATCTGGTACCAGGCCCTGGATAATGTACAATACCAGCGGGGTGAGAGTCTCCCCAGTGAAGAGCAGCGGTTGCAGAAGCAAGTGGCCCTGCGCATGCCCTTCCTGGGAGAGCAGCCCCTTGAGGAATGGGTGGAGGAACTCAAGCTCCGTGCATGGCAGGAGCTATGGCTGGAGGATGCCTACCAGGCACTCTGGTGGTATATGGCACTGTATACACCCTGGACAGCCGAGCATGACAAGCCAGAGGGAGAGGAGTTTGATGGTCCTGGCTTGTTATGGCAGTCATTTGCAGAGCCTGACTTTGGGAGCCCTGCGCAGACCAGACTTCAGGATATTTTCTATGAGAGGGAGGCTAGGCATGACTGGGATGACCCCCATGAGGTAGAGCAAGACCTTGTTCACCTAGCAACCCTGGAGTGGGAACTGGAGCAGGACTACCAAGAATTCTTCCACTCCATTGGGAAGGGTCAGCATTACAACAAGGTGAGAGACCCAGATCCAGACCCCTTCAGCTGGGAAGATATTGTAGAGGTTTATTGGGAGGAACCCCAGGCGGCAGGTGGAGATGGGACCGAGGTCTCTCCACCGGCCCTACAGGGATGCTGGGTGGCTAGCCCAGATCCCCAGCGCCAGTGTGAAGTGCAGGGAGTGGAGAGCATTGTCTCCCCTCCCCAGCGGAAGTGTACCTTGCAAGGAGAGGAGAGCAGCGTCCTCCCTCCCCAGCGTCAGGGTGAGCTGCAGGGAATTGAGAGCTCAGACTCCATTCCCCATCGACAGATTGATATGCATGGAATTGGGAGCCCCGTCTCCATTCCCCAGCGTCAGGGTGAGCTGCAGGGAATTGAGAGCTCAGACTCCATTCTCCAGCAACAGGCTGAGCTACCAGGGGCAGAGACGGTCGGTCCTGTCCCCCAGCAACAGGGCTGTTTAGCCAAAGGGGAGACCGTCGGTCTCCCCACCCTACAACCAGGCCCCAAACAGGCTACTTCCATGGTAGCGCTGGCACCAGGGCAGAGCACCGCTGGTCTCTGCCCACTCAGCAACCCACCAAGGCTGTTTACCAGTGCCCAGCACAGCCGTGGTGAGGCACCTGGACATGGACAAGTTTCTCATCTACCCAGGTGTAGTAACCAGTTATTGTGGGTGGGCTGTACTGTTGATTGTGTTTTGTGGGTGGCCTTCCAGACTAACCCGGAATCTGACCGGAAGGTCAGATATCCTGTTAGTCTGTTTGGAAAGGGGGAGAGATGTGACGAGATCAGTCTCGTCACTGCGAATTGGAGAAGTCTGGTTGCACACATTCTGCCGTTTGACTACGGCCCATGTTGACTTCCCCCTACAAAGACATAGAAGCCATGCTTCATTTGATCAGAAAGGACTGTGATCTAACTTTTGAACCACTGGACCAATTTGTATCATTTTGACACATGTTTGTATTTGGAGTATGCTGATTCTGAAAATGTTTGTTTTATGTGAATGTGATGCATACTTTTAAAGTTATGAAAAATGTGTAGATATGTGTTACAGATTCTGACCACCCCCATCTATGAGTCACTAAGGCCAGGTGGTTAAGAGCAAAGGTTATCTACATGCCCAGCAGGGGAAATAGCAGAACAAAGGAAGCCCCCAGACATACCGGCTCCAAAACCCCTGGGGTTTCTCAGCTTTCTTAGCAGGGGCACAGGGGACTGCTAAAGGCCATGTTTCCCCTCCAGTGGTCAGAAGCCAAATGACTCTATTAGCCACACCTAGTGGGCGGACCTGGGAGGAGTCTCATATTTCCCACGGTGTGACACTATGTGATTGGCCAGATGCCATTGGGGGCCGACCTCAGGTAGCCCCACCCCCTACTGTGTATGTGGAAATGGTTTTTATATATGTCTTTGTAATTAATAAAGAAGTGAGTGCACTGCTTGACCCTCAACCACAGAGCGTGTGTCTCGTGCTTGGGGGAATTCATGGGATGCTTTGCAGACTGACTGCCAGGAGTGTCCCATCTTTGGGGGTGCTTTTCCTGTTCAGCTGCTAGCGGCTATTCGTGAGGTTCCAGTTCAAGGCTTGCAGTATATTCCCCTTGGATCCAGTTCTTGGGGGATTGGGTGTCTTGCAGTAGCTGTCCCTATATCACTGGACGGGCGGATCGGCTGAAAAGGCCTGGGCACCCCCCTTCTATGTGTGGGGGTACCGTTACACCCGCCAACTGCTTAACACTTTCATCCAGGAACGTACGAGGTACAAAATACACTATTACAAAGGACGGCAAGTGCTTGCGAACCTCGTAGCACATTGACAAACAACGCTATTTTACAATCCTAACTTCCCACTAACAACATTACGCATCTAATGTAACGCTTTACACAAATAAACCAATGGTTTGCCCTCGCGCACACAGCCTATTTCTATTGCACAGTTGGGACATTCATAAAACTATCTCCTCAGGCTAGCAACAGTCCAACCGGACATTATATGCTGCAGGACAAGAGAAAGCGATTGGTACCTCTTTAGGCTACTACTAACTATATTAATTTATTATTCAATGATTTCATTAATTAGTATTTAAAAAAATAGAGAGAGGAGACAAAGGACACACGAGGAGAGGCTCGCAATTAGCGCAGAAGGCGCTCATTGCGAGCCATGCGATGAGCACCGAAGGCGCTTAGCTCGAGGCTCACAATGAGCGCCAAAGGTCCTTACAGTTTAAAAAGCTTAACATTGTGTGCCAAGCACCATTGCCATGGCTTTTAAATTTTATTGACCATAATTTTTTGACGGGCAAGTCGCTAGTAATAGTATGTAAAAGGTAATACATTAGAGGCTGTATTATTTTTGCAACTTTATTTTAAATACAGGACTACAAATGCCCTTTTAAGTGACACAGTGAAGACTCCACCTATAGTATAATTTAAAATTAAACATTCAAAAATTGCATTTTCCAGATCGTTCGTGTGAGCAAACTGCCACTAGATGGCGAAGCTGAGATTATAGTGAATTTCTTGTTAGTGTAAAGCCTATCATCGGTCAGTACCCTAGAGCTAGGAAATTGACTAAAATGTCAGCCATGCCACCTAGTGACCGATGAGGGCGGTCAGCTAACAGGAAAGGTGCCATTTTCCTAAAGTGAAGTTTGCCATTTTGAGCTGCATCAGTCTTTCTGATCTATCCATAGAGTTAATTCCTATTGATACCCAATTACACTTAGGGATTGGATCCATTATGTTCAGTGCGGTCACCCGGGTCTGAGCATGCCTAGTTTCTTGTTGGGCGGGAGAGATTGCACTCAAGAAGACCCAGGGGAGAGGGGGGAAGGAAGACACAGGGAAGAGGGAAAGGAAGACACAGGGGAGGGGAGAAAGACATAGGGGAAGGGGAGAAGACACAGGGGAGGGGGGACAGGGGAGGGTAGAGACAGGGGAACGAGAGGGGGGAAGAGATAGGGGAGAGAGGGGGAAGAGACACAGGGGAGGGAGAGAGGGGGGAAGAGACTCGGGCGGTAGGGGAGGGGGGGAGAGAAACCGGGGAAGGAGAGGAGGGGAAGAGACACGGGGGAGGGAGAGGGCTGGAAGAGACACAGGGGAGAGTGAGGGGGAAAAGAGACACAGGGGAGGCAGAGGGGAGGGAAAAGACACAGGGGAGGGAGAGAAGGGAAAGAGACACGGGGAAGAGACACTTCAAACATTATCCTGTTATCTCTGATAGGGAGGGAGAGAGTTGGAGAAGAGAGGGGGGAAGAAGTGAGGGAAAGAGAGAGGGAGCAGAGAGAGAGAAAGTGAGCACAGAGAGGGTGCAGAGAGAGAGAGAGGGCACAGAGAGAGAGACAGGGTATACAGAGAGAGGGTGCAAGAAAAGACAGAACACTCAATTTTAATACAATATTTTACCATCATTTTTGATGGGCAAGTGACTAGTACTTTTATATTATTTCATATGTGGAACCTGCACTGTGCTACTGTAATTGTATCATCTCATTATAAACTCCCTTTCTTTCTTTGCTTCTAGTTTTTCCGCCCAGTCACGCGGTTCCCACCGCCTGCTTGGGTCCTCCGAGTTCCCATCATGCCACACCTCCAATGTCCCACCATGCATTGCGGCAGTTCAGTTCTGTTTCATGTTCGGCTCGTTGGTGCCCACAGGCCATTGCGCTGGGAAGATGGCGGCGGAGCGACAGCTGGGAACCGGAATGGATGAGAATAAGGAGAATGAGAGGCCGGCGGCTGGAGGAAAGACAGGAAGACTGGGAGACAGCTTGGGGCTGGAGAGTATCCTGAGGAGTGGAGGAGAATTGGGCCCAGAGAGGCTGCTGGGAGATCAGAGAGCAGGCATGACGTGTCATTCAGTGAAGAGATTCAGACTGAGTGATGTGTGGGGAGAGAGATTGTACTGAATGTGTGTAGAGGTAGCAGAGATAAGACGTGTCATTTACTGGAGAGATGGGAGAAATAGAGCGAATGAGAGAGCAGACGGGATATGGTGTATTAGTTACTATAGTGAGAGAGAGAGAGAGGGAAGATATAGAGTAAAGATAAGAAAATAAATAAATCACTTGCCACTCAACATAAAACAATAAAAAAAACGTACACAGGCATGTATATCTCCATAGAGAGAGAGAGAGCACACGAGAAGGCGAGACATCTATAGAAAAGGGTAAGAGAGTAGGGCTAATATTGCAGAGATGTGAATAGAGCATAAGGGGAGAGAGCATAAGAGAAATGGGGTGAGAGCTATGTACAGAGGATAGGAGAAAGTGACTAAAATGTGGAGAGGCTAAAATTGCAGCTAAGAGGAGAATAAGGAAACAGGAATAGAGAGTAAGGACAGATGCAACAGAGAGAATCACAATGAAAGGCTGTCAGATGAGATGTAGATTGGCAGAATAAGTAGAAAAGGAATAAGGAGGTATTAAAAAAAAAAAAAAGACAAAATAAGGGGGAAAGGAGAAAACAGAGGCAAAGAAAGAAGAGGACAAAAGGGCAGAAAGAAATGTAAGCATATGGAAAGTGAGACGGAAATGGGGGATTGTCTGACAGAAAAATATTATAAATAAGAACAAAACCGATAATGGGAGTGTTTAAGAGCACAGTTTTATTGGGGCACATGAGAGAGGTTCTTAAGAGTGTGCCTGTATGTAATAAATGTTTGTCATGCATGTGTTTTGTGTAAGCACTGTATGCCTACTGTCATTTATAAGATAACTAGCGACTTGCCTGTCAAAAATGACCGGGCAATAAAATGGTAAGGCAGGTAATGCTGTTTTCCACAGACAGTAAGTGTCTTGGTCGTGTGAGATCCTTCGGCGCTCACTGCGAGTCTTGCGCTGAATGCCTTTGGCGCTCATCACGTGGCTCACAATGAGCGCTCATTGCGAGCCTCTTGGTTGGTGTATTTTTTGTTGTCAGAGGCGCTTCTGCTGTAATTGTAAGGTCCGCACTGATCTCCTTTTTGCACTTATTACAAGGCTTTACCCTGGTGTAGTTTGTGTCCTCTGAGCACCGTTGGCGCTCATTGTGAGGCGCGCGGTGAAGGGCTTTGCCGTTTATTGCGATACTGTGTTTGTTTTTTTCTGTATATGTATTTTTTCTTGATAATGAAATCATAAATTAATATACTTTATCTATTTGTTAGCTCTTCAGCACATTGCTTGCTGCATATATTAATTACAATTTGTTTTGATGTTCTTGCAGCATCCAATGTAGATTTGCACTGTTGTTGAGCTTAGGTGTAAGTGTCAGCAATGTGTGTAGTGTAAATAGGCTGCGATCGAGAGGGGAAGCCGTTAGTGTAGCAGTGTACTTCCGCATTGTGTAAGTTAGTGTTGTAAAATAGAGGTGAATGTGTATGTGGTACGCAGGTGTGGATGATTTAGCGCCATTGGTAATGTATCTTGTACCTCGTATGGCTTTTTTGTAAAAGTCGTATGTTCTTGGTGGTGTTTTGTGGCTTTAGGGGTCGTGTAGCCTTGTTTTGAATTTTTTCGGCGGCCATTTTTTCTCTTGTTTAGGGGATTTTTGAGTGTCTAAACTCTTGAAATTAGAGTTAAATTGATGTGTAAGATGACTTGCAGGTGTCCTGGCTGTCCTCCCTTGCTGTGTGTGATGTTTTTATTTTTGTTTGTATTTAGTGTGGTTTTCGGTGTGTGCGGTTCGGCCGTTAAGTTCTTATTTTTTGCGGCTCGTATTTTTCAAAGTGCTACGGGTCTCGCAGTTTGAATTGTGTGTTTGAGTTTTGTGTTCATGTGTAGTCCAGCGGGTCGTAGGTATGATGGTAAAGTGTTGCGTGGTTGTAGGGATGAACGCCTACGGCGCTCATCTCCACCAGCGCAAGGAGCGCCAAAGCCGTAACCCCTTTTCGAGCCCACAGTTTTCCCGTTGCGTTACCAACAGATTTTGGAAAGCCCGGCTGCTGACAACTATATATGTGCTCATTATAAGTGCAGATTATATTAACTGCTTCTTCTCCTCGTCCATGAGGGTTGCCCTGATTTCATGATGTAGAAGACCCTCTATATGGCAGCTGTTGAAACTGTCAATGTTTGCTTGTAGCTTTGCCTATATTTCTTAACTTGGAGTACAGTTCTTCAAATTATTAAAGAATCACAGCAGCAGCATGGACTACGTCATGGGGACTTCCAGCGCTACAGGTAAGAAGAATAACAGTGTGTCTAACCGAAAACTGCATTACAAAACAAGACTAGTACTTATTGCAATATTATTGACATACATATTAATGTGCTTGGTAGATTACATACTTGTCCTATTCCTTGACAGGTATCGCAGCAAATGCATATAATACATATAATTACAATAGGTTATTAAAAATGTGAGTGTTACCTAACTTCAAGATAAGTTATCTATTTTAGGCATAAGATTTAATTGAAACAATGCCTGGTAACTTTGATCAAATGTGGTTAATTAACTTTCACAATGTGGGTGATAAGCAGTAAGAGCTTAAAACATTATAGGTGTTTTACAATAAAAAGGTTGAAATTGTTAATGTCTCTGACTATGAGTTTTCACCTTGGCACCTTCTTCATTATCACCCCTCACAGTTAATCTTCTTTTTTTTTTTTTTTTTTTATAAAACATTTACATCTGAGGGTGGATATTTCAGTTAATTTGTACTGTCCAGATACAGGATCATTTGGACTGGCCATGATCTAGAACCCCCTACCATTTTAGATCCGCTTACCTTCTTTAGGTTGAATGAACACCTTTATTGGGGTTTGGATTACCTATAGGGCTAGGAACAGTAGAACATTAAACACTAGGAGTTATTAATTGCAACCAATTAGTTATGCTTTTATTGTAATTACTAAAATAACTGGGACCTTTTCTGTGGTTTTTTTTTTTTTTTTAAGCTTAAATAAGCATAAGATAAAATGGTTATTTAGGATCGTTAACTGTTGAATTTACATAAGCAGGTGTGGAAAATCTCGGGAGCCTATGAACCCAGGCTCATATATGGTTTCCAGAATTAGAGTGTATCTCTATTGAGTGACTCTCTGCCCTACTTCTGTGTATTATTCATTTTTGTCCACCCCTACATAAAGGAAAAACAGTAGTATGTAAGACAATTTCATCCATTTATGATTTTCAGAATGCTTTTCAGGATATTTAAAGGTGTGCTTTTATTATGGATGTTTATGGAAATTGGTTACAAATCCAGAATATTAGTTAAGTTAGAGCCTGTAGTTGTTTGACTGCAATGATGTTTTTTTGTTTCTCAGGGGATACTGCTCTCGTCGGCTGAGACGTCTGAGGAAAACACTCAATTTTAAGATGGGGAACAGGCACAAGTTCACAGGAAAGAAAATAACTGTGGAGATGCTATCTGATAATAGGTTAGTAGTGATAAGGAACATCTGGCATTTACCATTTATATGTTGGGATGTTAAAGGGCCACAATGGCTATATTTTATATTAAATATACAGTGGATATAAAAAGTCTACACACCCCTGTTAAAATGTCAGGTTTCTGTGCTGTAAAAAAATGATACAAAGGTAAATCATTTCAGAACTTTTTCCACCTTTAATGTGACCTATAAACTGCACAACTCAATTGAAAAACAAACTGAAATCTTTTAGGTGGAGGGAAGAAAAATAAAAATAATGTGGTTGCATAAGTCTGGGGATATAACTGGGGATGTAGCTGTGTTCACAATTAAGCAATCACATTCCAAATCGTGTTAAATAGGAGTCAGCATACACCTGCCATCATTTAAAGTGCCTCTGATTAACCCCAAATAAAGTTCAGCTGCTCTAGTTGGTCTTTCCTGAAATTTTCTTAGTCGCATTCCACAGAAAAAGCCATGGTCCACAGAGAGATTCCAAAGCATCAGAGGGATCTCATTGTTAAAAGGTATTAGTCAGGAGAAGGGTACAAAATAATTTCCAAGGCATTAGAAATACCATGGAACACAGTGAAGACAGTCATCATGAAGTGGAGAAAATATGGCACAACAGTGACATTACCAAGAACTGGAGCTCCCTCCAAAATTGATGAAAAGACGAGAAGAAAACTGGTCTGTGAGGCTACCAAGAGGCCTACAGCAACATTAAAGGAGCTGCAGGAATATCTGGCAAGTACTGGCTGTGTGGTACATGTGACAACAATCTCCCGTATTCTTCATATGTCTGGGCTATGGGGTAGAGTGGCAAGACGAAAGCCTTTTCTTACGAAGAAAAACATCCAAGCCAGGCTACATTTTGCAAAAACACATCTGAAGTCTACCAAAAGCATGTGGGAAAAGGTGTTATGGTCTGATGAAACCAAGGTTGAACTTTTTGGCCATAATTCCAAAAGATATGTTTGGCGCAAAAACAACACTGCACATCACCAAAAGAACACCATACCCACAGTGAAGCATGGTGGTGGCAGCATCATGCTTTGGGGCTGTTTTTCTTCAGCTGGAACTGGGGCCTTAGTTAAGATAAAGGGAATTATGAATAGTTCCAAATACCAGTCAATATTGGCACAAAGCCTTCAAGCTTCTGCTAGAAAGCTGAACATGAAGAGGAACTTCATCTTTCAGCATGACAACGACCCAAAGCGTACATCCAAATCAACAAAGGAATGGCTTCACCAGAAGGAGATTAAAGTTTTGGAATGGCCCAGCCAGAGCCCAGACCTGAATCCGATTAAAAAATCTGTGGGGTTATCTGAAGAGGGCTGTGCACAGGAGATGCCCTCGCAATCTGACAGATTTGGAGTGTTTTTGCAAAGAAGAGTGGGCAAATCTTGCCAAGTCAAAATGTGCCATGCTGATAGACTCATACCCAAAAAGACTGATCAGTACCCCGTGGAGCATTTAATTTTGGGGGCCACATTTCTATCGGCCAGTGAGCTGTTGGGCCAGATTTATATTGGCTAGTGAACTGGCAGGCAGAGCTTAAAATAATATTTAAAATTTCTTGAAATTATTTGTTTATTTTATTATGCTTTTTTTGTTTAGTAACATTAGGTGTGTGAGGATGTTTTCCCTAGCAAAAAGTAGGTCACTGAAAACAGCTGCACTATGCCCTTGGACCGCCAGAAGGGCAGCACAGAGATGGCAGATTTGAGCGAAGTAGATTTATATAAGATATCATGAACTATACAACTCAACACTATCTTAAATTCCAGAGTTTCAAACACTTCTGGAAACAAAACTTATTACAACATAAAGTCAGGATTTAATGTAGGCAAGTAATACATTTCAAAGAATGGGAAGTTAAGTGAAAAAGTTTTACATGCTAGGTATTTTTTTGAGAAACCTATAATGGGATGATGGGATATAGATATAATGGGATGACTAGATCATCTTACCTGTTCTCATCTTATCAAAATATGTTTCTGTCTAGATGAACACTGAATCTAAAATGAATAACATAATAAACAGTAATTTTGACCTGCTTAGCTTTACCTTTACCGTACTTTACATGTTTAATATTTGATCTTTTAAATGCTCGATTGAAAATTATGTCCTTTAAGCGCCACTTTGGGTGAGCGGCAACCCCTTTGACTGTGGAGCCATTACTATGGGATTTTATATAAATAAAATCACCTAATAAAAGGTTGGCTTGTTGTCCCCTATGTATAGTATAACATTTGTCAAACCCCAGCACTGAACAGTATGTGGAGCTAGAATAAGCTAATATTTTGGTATTCTCCAAATGAGCATCATCTTAACATACAGATGGACATTATTCTATACTAGAATATTGCCCGTCAAAAAATGACGGCAATGAAATTGTAAGTGAACTAATGCTGTTTGGTGTATGGTAATCAAGTAAATAATACATTACAAAATGAATAAACTTTACCTATTTGGAAGTAATATAAGCAGAAAGCATTGTGTTGAAGAGCTGACAATCTGTTTTGATGTTGCCACAGCATTTAATGTTTGTTTTGAGTGTTGTGGAGCTGCTGTGTGTCAGTAATGTGTGTAGTGTAAATAGTGTGCGTGCGCGAGGAAAATCCGTTAGGGAAGCAGTGTACTTCCGCATTGTGTAAGTTAGTGGTGTAAAATGGCGCCTAATGTGTGTATTATGCGGCTGTGGCTGATTTTGCATCCTTGTTCTTGTACCTCGTACGGCTTTTTTAAAAATCTGTAAGTTTCAAGGTGTTTTGCATGTTTAGGGTCTTTTAGCCTCGTTTTCGTTTTGTTCTGCAGGCATTTTTTCTCTTGCTTAGGGGATTTTCGGGTGTCTAAACTTTTTAATTTCTACCTAAATTGACTTGTAACTTCACTTTTAGAGGTGCCGCCCCCCCCCCCCCCCCCCCTTGCTGTGGGTAAGCTTTTTATGTGTGTGTTGTGTGTGTTTTTAGTGTTTTGTAAGTGGTGCGGCTTGTATTTGCGGATGCTAAGTCTGTAAATGTTGCGGTCGTGGTGGGAGCCTCCACCTCCGCAAATGCGGCCCCTCGCTTCGCGGCCTTAAAGTCCATGGTTGCTGGCAAGGTGTTAGCAACAACTTTTGTCAACCTGCACTGTTGACAACTATATTGGTGATGAGATAAGTCTTGCTTGTTTTTATATTGATAATTTGCGCTTTTCTTTCCCAGGTATTTACTGATAATATTAATGGACGCAGAGAGGGCCTGGAGCTACGCAATGCAGCTCAAACAGGAGGCCAACACAGAGCCTCGCAAACGCTTCCACCTTCTCTCTCGCCTGCGCAAAGCTGTGAAACACGCAGAGGAGCTGGAGAAACTGTGTGAAAGTGACCGTGTGGATGCAAAGACCAAACTGGAAGCTCAGGTACTACAAACGTGCATCAGAGATTTAATAGGGGTGGTGGCATCACTGAAAACAAAGGTTTTTGACCATAAAATTTTAGTTGCTACTTTAAAAATCTTTTAGAATAAAACTTCATGTTCGTGATTTTTTTAATTTTTTTATAATGCATTCAAGTTTTAGGAGAAATAGATATAATAGATACTTCCACATAAATTACATAAAAACGTTAAATGAGTTAAATGAAAATGTTTACCCTCTCTCTAGTTGTCTTCATCTGGGGCCATTAATTAGCCCTCACAGTGGGGTTGATAAGAAGCAGAGCCCTTGCATCATTCACTACAACAATAGCTCTCCAGAAATGTAAATGTTCTCTCGCGTGTGTATGTAAATGTGTATATGTGTGTATGTGTGTGTATAGATATATGTATAGATATATGTATATATATGTGTATATATGTATATATATGTGTGTGTATATATATATATATATATATATATATATATATATATATATATATATAGCAACACCTATATATTTTTTTTTTTTTTTTCTAATTGAGAACTAGATGTACTTCTTACCACCATCATTATGCTCTGAGTCCGACTTAAATATTCAAACAACATTTTTTCATTGTGTGATGGTGCTTTAACTACTTAAGTATTTATCCACAATGAATATCTATAAATAAAAAGCGGGAGAAAGAGATGCCCTTTTGTACATACTTTATGCTAAAATACCTATCTTTTACCCACTATAACGTCAATGGGGGAGGTGGCTTTGTTTAGCAGGCCATGCTATTTTTTTAGATACAGTTATATCTGCACAGTGCTCTCCATTGGTTGGAGACTTATGTTATGTTAGAGGTGTTAGTTAGTGGGCAATGAGCTTTTACTACTGGGGTATCAATGATTGTTTATTCTCTTACCAAATCGAATTGTTCTTAAAACCCTTTAGACCTGCCTCTGAGCAAATCCCCCACCTTCCCCTTAATTACCTTATCTGGAACATACATGAAAAATGAATATAATATTGAATATTGCTATTCTAAATGATTAAATAGACATTTTTATTATGACCTTTTCAAAATTAAAATAATTGGTTCCTCTTGCTAGGGCATTGTCCTTTTAACAGATCTCACTTGATTGTAAGACTTCTGTCTTGCTAGTGCTGCTGTAGCATATTTTTTTGCAACACAGACCCACTTCCACACATTTGCATGTATTTCATGTGGTTCTATGATGTCAATGATAGCATCAAACTGATTCATAACATACAGTGAATAAAACATTTCTTGGCCATATTGTAGCTAAATCTGTAACTGCAGTATTAGCAAAGTGGAGGTCTTACTATAAAGGTAGGACTGTTAATTGCAAAATGGCTGCCACCATAGTATACAATTTAAAGTGCAAGTCATAGGTAATTAGTGTTATCCCTTTATTTAAGAACGTGTCAATACAAGAAAAACGTTATAAAGCGGAATCTTGATCAAACGTGTTTTTTCTGACTTCACTGGTCCTTAAAAAATACAAACGCAGCCTTGTTGATCTCATTCACACTCATTTTTATGTAATTCGCATGTAGAAACTCCTCATATAAATCTGTTTTGCAGTCATGGTTTTCTATTTGCACTCTATACTCTAGGCATACATGGCTTACCTCAGTGGGATGCTTCAGTTTGAACAGCAGCAGTGGGAAGAAGCAATGAATGCCTTCAACAAGTGCAAGTGAGTGTATTCTAGCCATGTGCTGCCACTCACAGTGCATTTCCTGACAGACCCTTTGTAATACTGAATTTCATGCTTTTCACAGGACAATCTATGAGAAGTTGGCCAGTGCCTTCACTGAAGAGCTGGCAATACTGTACAACCAAAGAGTGGATGAGATTTCACCTAATATCCGCTACTGTGCATATAACATTGGTGAGACAATCATTGGGGTGGTGTGTGTATACTACAGCCATTCAGTCTGAAAATCCTTTATACAGTCTGTGATAAGATTGGGGTTGTGCTGGGACTGGTGCCTCAGTTGTGTTTAGTAATTTACTTGCATACATGATGCTCATAGTCTGTCAAAAAAGGCCACCCTGTCTTTTTGACAGCTTAAGGAACATTTTACCTGCATCTTAAAATAACTTATCCACTGACCTCCTTTTCATCAGCTTGCCCACCTATATTTCAGGGGACCAGTCCGCTATCAACGAGTTAATGCAAATGAGGCTGCGCACTGGAGGCACGGAGGGGCTGCTGGCTGAGAAACTGGAGGTAAGTATAGTAATTTCACAGGCACCCCATCAATCATTTTTTGCTAGTAATGATGGAGAGGCAGTGAGCAAGGGGTACAATATCCGCTCGCTGCAGGTCTCACATTTGTAATAAATTGGATTTACTTTATTAGAGCTTATTTCTTTTATGTAATAACTCTGGGAATACTGGAGTATTGTATTGTTCAAAACCCAGTGACTCTTGATGATTGTCAACAACTCCATCACTGTACCATTCTAACCCATACTCTTGAAAATTGCTTTTGAAAATAGGGAAAACATTTTTTAAAATGTTTAAAAAAAAATGGTCCCTAATTTATTACCATTTTGTCTGCAATTATGTTGTAATGGAATCTACTATTTTGGTTCATTATGATCAACTTACTGAGGTGGGATGAAAGGATGCTTCTATCTATTCATTTGAAATGTTGATCTAAAACGTCCATTTCTGTCGTTATAGCTGGATTTGAAAGCTCTTTAGTTTGAGTTCACACCTTTCTATAAAAGCAACATGCAGAAAAAGAAATGGAGCCATAAAGCAAATAATTGCATGTAAAGGCTGTGTTTGATTTTGCCTCTTATCAATTTTAGTTGTTCAAAATCCCATATAATAAAATGTAACCGCTTTTGATCCTTGAACAGTAATTTTCTGTTCCCTCGTCCACAATGTGTGTGCAGTTTAGCTCCAGTTGTGTACTGTCACTTTTGATCTGCATATGATCAACCGCCACCATGTGTTTGTTCTCACATTGTCTATGCACGCTTGACCAGCCTTAGTTCACTCTCTGCCTCTAATGTTGTTGTTGTTGTTTTTTAGCCTTTTCTGATTCCGTGTCCTGCTTTGCTGTCTTTTCCTCTCACTTGTTCTCTCTTATTTTTCCTCTCTCTCTCTTTTCTATTTTCCTTTCACTCTCTCTCTTTTCTATTTTCCTTTCACTCTCTCTCTAGCATTTTTCCTCTGTCTTGCTTGCGCTCTTCTTTTTTTCTGTCTTGTGCGCTCTTTTGTTGTCTCTCTCATAATTTTCTTGTCTCTGTTCTGACTCTGTCTTCTTCCTTCCGCAGTCTCTCATCACCCAGACAAGAGCCAAGCAGGCTGCCACCATGAGCGAAGTGGAGTGGCGAGGGCGCACCATGCCAGTGAAGATAGACCGTGTGCGGATTTTCCTGCTGGGACAGGCAGACACTGAGGCTGCTATTGCACAGGTAACAAGCAGGAGGTGCTGTCAGGCTGCTGGGTGTCCTTTTTGTCCTAGTTACCTTTACCCTTCCAGACTTGGAATCTGTACCAGTTTACCTAACAACATTGATTGTTGGTTGTTTTAATAGTATGTTCTAAGTGTCACATTTTTATTAAACCAATAAAATCAATACAGTAAATAGACTGCCCTTTAAAATCATATAAAAAATTATAGACAATTTAAAGGAAAGTGATTTAAAATAGTCCAAAAGACAAAACTTAAATATATTCAGGTAAGGAAGTATTTTCTTATCTTGACATCTTTGTTAGAAGGGTGTATGAGAGAAACCTGCAAATGTAATAAAGTCCAGGAGGGAAGTATCTTCCAGAAAAATAGGAGCAAGAGTTCATGATTTGAAGTTGCAAGGTGTACGATTTAGAGGTAATGTGAGAAAGTAGTCCTTTAGAGAAAAGGTAGTAGAAAAGAGGAACATCAATAGTTTACAAGGACATACCCTCAAAAGAAAGTAAAATACAGAATCAGCTGACAGGACAAATTGGATTTCTGTAGTAAAGGATCATTTTACATATAATTTAAAAATGCAAAGGCTGTGTTTTTATTTTTTTACTTTCTTAAAACACTTTGCACATTATCAAGTGTGGTTATGTATGTAATATTTCAATATTTTCTCCTTTTTTGTTTAAGGCCAATGTTTTAGATAGTGTTTGTCTTCTGCTGTCAAATTTGTTTTCAATTTTTTTTTCCATATTCACTAATTTTCACTGCAAAACAATCTAAACAAACACACTGTCACTCACATCATGTACAAGCACACACATGCCCACTGTTTCTTTAACCAGTTTCCCCAAACACATTCATGGTCTTACCACAAGTGGCTGATGATTCACACAGCTCTTTTTGTCTGGCTAATGGGTTGAACCCTGTGCCACATCAAGCACACCTGCCCCTCACCTCTCTGCTGTCGGATCCTTTTATACACAGCCTGTTGAGTCACACACAAACAGCTGGGAAAGGTTGAGCGCAGGTCTGGGTGTGGTGCCCATTATAGAATCACTGCTTTCTGGCACACACCCACTGCTGACACTGATCACAGATGGCAGAATCTCGACAGTGAACTCCTAGATTCATACCTGGAGCATCCCATAATCCTTTATACCAGCTCTGCCTCATTTTGTATCAACAACACTTCTTGACAACACTTGATGGAGACTGTAAAGCTTGTGTTTCTTGTATGGCCAAGTTATTACAATTTCGATTACAAAACATGTCATTGTCTCACAGCCTTTTTATATTTTTAGAGCCAGGAGAGCTTAATGACTTTTTATATGCATTGTTCCTTTTTAGGTTCTACTACATATCCTGTAAGGTTGTTCCATGCATCTATCATGCTCTTTCACACGTGTCTTTTTCTTACACTTTCTTGTTCCTTTTTCATAGCTCTTTCATCCCACCCTCTATTTCTTTTTGGTTATCTCTCTTGCTGTATCTCTCTTTCTCTGACTTCCTTTCTTGCCATCTATATTTCTCACTATTTTGTGTTTGTCTTGCTTTATCCTTGATGCTGTCTCTTTCTTTCTTTCTTGCTCACTCTATCACACAATTTTGCAAGGTTTTTTTCTGTCTCTTGCAGTACCTTTTCTCTTGACCCTCTTTCTCTCTCACATTCTGAGTCACTGTATCTCTTTCTATGGCACCCTCGCTCTCTCTATGGCTTTCTTGTTTGCGACCTCTCTTGCACTCTCCCTGTGTAGCTCTTTCTGTGTGTCTCCCACTCCCATATATCCTTTGTGGCTCTTTCTCTCACAACTATGTGGATTTGGGCCTTTACCTCATTACAGGTTCCTACATTTATAAACATTCACTGCTACATAACTTGTTGAGCGAAGCGCAGCTGGAGGTTCCCCTTATAGTACTCAAACATAATGACCTAATCATACCAAGTATTATGTGTATGGAGGATAAAATGCCAGGACACATCTGTTTAATAGACCTAAATTGTGTCTTACTGGACTCCAAGCCATAGCTGCAGCTTGTGTGGATCTGTATACAAGCGCTCCATTATATCTGCATGTACCAATATTCCATTACAACAATGTCTTTTCTTTCAGGCAGAAAATGAGGAGACCAGAGAACGGTTGTTTGAGTCTGTGCTGAGTGAGTGTCGGGATGCACTCCAGAGCGTGCGAGAAGAACTAAGATCAGAACAGGTAGCTCAAAGATAAATTTACCATTAACCTCTATCCCAAACCAGTTATTTACATGTGTTTTATTGCCAATTCTTCATACATGCACTACAGAGACTTTCTTGGGATTAGAGTTATCAGAATGGTATTTTAGATTCTGTATACTTATATCCAGGAGTGGAAACTTCCTGGCAGCTTACACTCCTAAAATCTGTGCTTCCTCTTGGATATGTTGTGAAAGTACAATGCATCTCTATGAAAGGACTTTCTTGCATGCTCCTAGAAAACAGCATGTATGTTTTTGATACGTTTGTCCACCCCTGCTTATATCCATGCTTACACTAAGCCTCCTGAAGAGCTAGTGTAAATAAAGGCCAGACAGTTTAAAAACAATGTTTCACAGCTTAGTTAGCTCTTTAGTTGGGGCTCAGGCAAAGAATTATACAAAATAAAAATTGTGTGCATGAAGCTCTTGTTTATTGGTTTTGCATAACACTTTACAAACTCAAATGAGTAAAAAAGTGCCACAGTTATATATGCCTGAGATAAATTGTTATGGAGAAATGTACCTTTTGAAAAGGAGGTTAACTGAAGTTTTGTATGGATTACAGAGGCAGAGAGATGCTGTCATGGATGCAGAGCATGGGAGAGTGTCCAACTTACAGTACCTGCACAGGTAAGTACCAGTAACCTAGATCATGTCACTAACATTTAATTTATCTCTTTAGCAGCTATATGAAAATTCTGCAGAAAAACTGTAAAGATTATGAGCATTTCATTGATAGCCCAATTAGTAATTTATATGCTGCTCTGTAGTAGATTAAATTAAACTGTTAATCGAAGCACAAAAATGTGTATTGGCAGGCTGTAATTCCTAAACGGATATATTAATTCATAAAGGGCACACCAGTTTAAAGGTAATGGAATTGCCCTAATTTGCCCTTTTTGTCTTGATGCAAACACTGGTTTAGGGGATATTTGCTACAGAACACAGGTAAATAAAGCAAACTTGACACAAGTACATCTCTCTAAATTGTCTGGAGAGTATCCTGTGTTAAAGTGCTGTGGGGGAAGCCTGTGAATGATTGGTTTTCCTCTTACCTAATCAGATTATTCTTAAAGCCCATAAGATCTCAGTACCCCACCTCCTTTCTCACTGATGACCTTTCCAAGATGGAGACAGTGGTCTCACCTGGAAGCCCATACTATAATCTTAGTGGATTTCTTATTGAATAATTCTGTTATGAATCCTTATACAGAAATGTTACTAATGATTAATGCATAATTAATGCAACTATCACTTCTTATTATGGCATTACAATGGTACACTGAAAGACAACGGAGTCTTGTTCTCATTCTTACTTTGTACTCATGTCTCTGCAGCTACCTGTCCTATATCAAACTCTCTACTGCCATCCAGCGAAATGAGAGCATGGCCATCTCTCTACAGAAGGCTCTGCTTCAGCAGCCACAGCCTGAAGAAGATGGTAAGAGGGGTCCAAGGCCGCAGGATCTGATCCGACTCTACGACATTATCCTCCAGGTGAGAGTAGAAGAGGACATTTGTTTAGGAACAAAGGCAAAATGTCTATTGTCATTACAGCAAAATCGAACGCAATAGTTAGAAAATAAATACTATATTTATTTATTTAAAACTTTTTCAAAATGTTTTACATTATCAAGTATTTTATAGATATGACAGTTCAGTAATCTTTTATGATCTGTGTGAATATCATCCCACACTTTAGTATATAGTAAATGGCAGGGGCAATTGCCTTGAAAGTACTTCTATCTAATGACGGTTTCCTAATAGAACCTGGCAGAACTCACTCAGCTCCCCGGGCTCGAGGAAGATCAAAGTTTCCAGAAGGAGATTGTCATAAAAACCCTTGTATACAAGGCTTATAGGTAAAGAGGGCCGATGAGAATCTTATGTCTGCCAGTGGGTATCTGTTGCATAGAATACTTATCTCTGTTCTCCTGCACTCCCTGCTCAGGTGTTTCTTCATTGCTCAATCCTACGTCCTGGTAAAGAAATGGAGCGAGGCCCTGGTGCTCTATGATCGAGTGCTCAAGTATGCAAAAGAGGTGCAGGCGCAGTCTGGAGCAGCTAAGAACACCCTGAAGGTAAAGCCTACAGCAAAATGTTTGTCTCCATCCTGATAAGGTCATTAAGGGGGTGGGGGTTGACTGAGAAACATGTCTGAAAGGTTTTAAGAACCTATCAATGTTCATTGATAAGCTGCCCCAACAGCAAATGCTTGTGCTCTGTGGAAATCTCCATTGCTATGCCTCTTCTGTCAACGGAGGGCACTGTGTTGGTACATTTTGTTTTTGAAAACTTAGCAGCTGCTTGAAAAAGCCCCCTTCCCCATTGACCTTTTAGTAGGTGGATACAAGAAGCCGCTGAATATGAACTTTAAGTTTAATAGAGTATTGCTTTTTCAAATCATTGAATATTAATGAGCAATGCATATTTAAAACGTCTAGACAATATTGTTATTCCATTACAGTGATCTTTTAAATGGCTGTAGTCGAGATCCTGGCTAGGATAGGATAGAATTAAGACATGTGAATATTTTCAATTAGAAGTGCCTATTAGGGGTCATGGCCAGGTCTGATCATGAAGCTCAACTGTTTTTTCAGTCTAGTCCCCAGGCAGACTGAGCATCCAATAAATATGCATGCAGCCTGATGCCATCATAGGGCGGCATCAGCTTGGCACCTCAATACCTCTGTGCTGCAGGGTGGTGCCAGTTTCATTATTGCCCTACTTGCTTCGAAGCTCAATAATGGTCCGGCCCCCAGGTAGTGCTAGCCACACCCCTGATAAGTCACATGGAATTGGAGAAAAGCAGCTTTGCTTAGGGAAATAAAAAAAAAAACAACTTATTTATTGTAAGCTCCATACTGTTAATAGTCTGTAACCAACAAACATATGAGCTTTGCTTTTAAATGACCTTAAGTGGTCCTTTTTAATAGAAAATCTGCTTTGAATTTATTACATTTGGCTGTCACTCAGCTCTAGACATCCTTGAACCAGGTTGGTCTTGTAATCCGTATAGAAATAGCTCATGATTGATGAATGGTTTCCTGGATTAATTACTTGTTTTTGTATATTGATTCTGAGGCGTCTATCTGTGAACACCCAAACATTATTGTTTATCTCAAAAGCCATATTCATATGGAAGCCAATAATGAGCTAATTAGGTACTGATAAAATTACCTGTCTAGTAAGAGGATCAGTTGAGCTGAGTGACAGCCAAAATATAGTAAATTTAAAGCTTTTATCAATTTTTACAGTAATTGGGGCCTCTACTGTGCCTTTTTCAACTGACACCTGCAACAAGTTGTTAGTTTGTTAATGTGACTCTGTGTTTATTTTGTTGCTTTTTCTTTGTATTTTTGATACATTTTTTTAGAAATAGTTTTCTCTTCTTGCTCTCTACTGTTTAGGAACTGCCAGATGTTCAGGAACTGATCATGCAAGTGAATGCTGAGAAATACTCCCTGCAAGCAGCAGCCATACTGGGTGAGTGCCGAGCACTGTGGTCCTCTATCGCAGGGCTCATAATAGATTTATATAATTACATATTGGAGGGTGATATGATCACCACTAAATGCCCTCACATATAATTTTTTTTCCCTTCTGTTTTAGTGTTTAATTTGTGTTGCTTATTATATAATTTCTTCCCTAAGTTTATTTCTTCCTCATTTCTTATGTCCTCTTTTCTGCATTATTATTTAAATGAGCTGAGGGTACAAATATGTTATAGTTCAAATCTGTATAATAAGTACTTTATCAATTAAATATTATTAAAAACTACACTGACGAGAATGGACTTAATGTCTCAAGGGCTTATTAGTAATCTGTCTAAGTGGGTGAGAGAGGCTGATTTTAAAGTTTTAAAATGGAAAAATTCAATGTTGGTTTTAAGTAAATGCATTTTATAAAATTCCTAAAGTACATATTACCTATCTTTTTTTAAAGATACCATATTTATGCTGTCCCTTTAATAATATTTATAAAGCATAGGAGTAACTAATAATAATATCATCATCATTATTTAAGAAGCCCCAACTTATTGCGCTAAATACAGGGGATACATTAAATACGTAAGACAAACATGATAAAAGTATAGAGCTTGCAGTCTAAGCAGAGTAACTTAAATACATAACATTTCATCAATAACAAATTGAAATGGTTTTTAGGATTATTTAAAAATTTTGTATTTCCTTTTTGTAGTCCTTTTTTTATTATTGATATTATAATTTTAAATACCTTAATATTTGAATACACCAGCAGATTGGCAGCTTTATACCTTCCTCTTATTTTCTTATGTGTACTGTGAGCAAATCAGATTTATTTGCATATTTGACGTGGCAGACTTTATACTATATATATATATATATATACTGGCAAATGTACATAACAAAATAAAAGGAAGGCTGCATGTCTGTTGGCAAATTAAAATTACACTTCAAAACTGCTCTGGCCATGTTGTTAAAATGTTATTTCGAAGAACAACACTTTAAAAAAAGGGAACATGTTATTAGAATGTAAAAAAATACAGCCTCCTATTTATTTTATATGCTATTATAATACTACTAGCGTATTGCCCGTCAAAAAATGACGGCAATGAGATGTGTATGTTTGGAAAGTTGTATAGTTATTAATATACATATGGAATTGTAAGGTAGCTAATGGTGTTTTGTGTGTACTACTGAAATATATAAGTTAAAATAATAAATAATTAATGAATGATTATACTTTACCAATTTGTATGCATTGTGTTTAAGAGCTGGCAATCTGTAGTGATGTTGCAGCAGCATTAGTGGTGTGGAGGTGCTGTGTAAGCATTTAGAACGTGTGCAGTGTAATAGTGTGCGTGCGCAAGCTGAAACCGTTAGCGTAGTACTTTAGTTCCGCATTATCGTAAAATGGCGGGTAATGTGTGTTATGCGTCTTAGCGGATAATCCGTACGTGATTTAATGGGCAGTAATGTGTAGTATGCGTCTTATCGGATTATCCGTACGTGTTTTCCGTGGTTATAGTGCTGTAGCCTCGTTTTCGTTTTTTTCGGCCGCCATATTTTCTCTCGCTTCGAGACTTTTTTAGTGTCTAAACTGTTTTATTTTTAATAAAATGAAGGTGTAACTTGTTTTTTTGAGGTCGTGGATGCTCCCTCTTGCTGTCAGTAAGCTTTTTATGTATGTGCTGTGTGTATTTATTGTGATTGTATTTTTTTTTCCTGTTCGCGAGTTGCGGCCGTATTTTTGTTCTGCGTATTAACGCTGATTGGCAAAGTGCTCCGTATTAACGGCTCGCCTCGCTATGCGAGGCTCGCCTGCAATGAGCGCCTGCGGCGCTCATTGCCAAAGTGCTCCATATTAACGGCTCGCCACGCTACGCGAGGCTCGCCTGCAATGAGCGCCTGTGGCGCTCATTGCCAAAGTGCTATGGTTTAACAGTGTAACGGCTCGCCTCGCTGCGCGAGGCTCGCCCGGCGATGAGCGCCTGCGGCGCTCATCGCTAAGCCCGCAAAGTCGTACGGACCACGCAAACAGCGTGACGACGACTCGTAGTAAGACAATTATAATATGTGATATAATCTACCATTTTGCCATCAGCAGATCTATTGAAGACTTGAGATATGGGATTGTGGCAGTTATAGGACCACTAAAGTAGTTATTTAAAGGGTGCTTTCATTCTTATTTAAGCCTAACTTACCTAATATTTAGGAACTGTATTAAACTTTTATGGAGTATTTTAATGATTAATTACTATTTTTCAGTGATCCCCACCTAGGTTCTATAAGCCTAAATTAAGTTTTGGGGGTGGGGTGGAGTCGCCTAGGGGATCTGCATACCGTAGTTCGCAATGATTGTATGTGGCTAGCAGCACAGGTTAAACTGCTTTCTGCTATTAAAGTATGTTTTAGAGAGTTGTGTTCCGTTTGTCACTTCCCCCTGTGCACCTCCATCCCAAAAACATCATTCAGAGAATGGAAAGAAACAGAGCTTATGCAGCCTGGGGTTTAATAAAGGTTTATTTTTCTTATGAGGCCCTGCCTACCTAATCTTTAGAAAGCACTAACACCATTAAATTACCAGTGCTGTCAGCAATGGAGTAAGGGAAGCTCATTAGTTTACAAGGACACATCCTCCTGAGAATGTACCAGGCAATAAAGATTAGTTTCCTCTGAAATATGAAAAATGTAAAGGCTGTGTTTTATTTAATTTTTTCCTTTTTAAAATATTTTGCATTGTTTATTCTGAAACGGTATAGAAAAAATGGACCGCAATGGCCGCATTAAGTAGAACGATGAAGCAAAAGAAAATCACTTATATAGTTGTGAGCGTACGAGTTGTTGGTAACGCTGCGGGCTCGCTACGCGAGTCGCGGCCCTCGCGAAGCGAGGGCAGTGGCCGAGGGTCTCAGTTGCTGGCATGGAGCGCCTTCGGCGCTCCATGCCAGCAACTGCGACCCTCGCAAACCAAACAGCACGACACACACATTACGACACTCGCAAACAACATACGACACACGTTCACACACATTACGGCCTCGCAACACTCGGACGCAACTCGCAAACATTACAAAATGTAAAACACAATACATACACACAGCACATACATAAAAAAACTTACCTACACCAAGAGGGAGCACCCAGCACCTCAAAAATACAACTTACACCTCGATTTTACTCGAAATAAAACAGTTTAGAGACTAAAAAAAATTCGAAGCAAGAGAAAAAATGGCCGCCGAACAAAACGAAAACGAGGCTACAGCACTCTAAACTCGCAAAACACCACAAGAAACTCGCAAAACACCACAAAACACCTACGGATATTCCGATACAAACGTATACCACACATTACTCGCCATTTTACGCCAATGCGGAAGTACACGACTACGCTAACGGTTTGGGCTCGCGCACGCACAGTGTTACACTGCACACATTCAGCACGCTTACACAGCAGATCCACACCACTAATGCTGCAGCAACATCAAAACACATTCACAGCTCTTCCACACAATGCTTTAAAATAGGTAAAGTATATTCATTTATTAATGTATTATATATTTCATTATTACACACTAAACAGCATTAGCTACCTTACAATTTCATTGCCGTCATTTTTTGACGGGCAATTCGCTAGTAAATTATAATTCTCTTAAATGTCTTGATGAAGATTTTGAAAGTTGATTCAATATCTTAGTCCATTTATTTCCTCCCTACCACTTCTTCATCTTTGTCCAATGAAAGTGTTCTGAGAAATCGCTCATGGTTCCTAGTTCTTCCCTGTGTATGTAGTTTTACTTTAATGTCTTTGTGAAGCACCATTAGCTCTGCAATTAACTGGTTGTTACTCTTAAACAGATTCCAGCGAAACACCAGAAGAGGTCTCTCCTTCACAGGTCAAAGACAACAAGGTAAGAAATGAGAAAATAAATTCCAATTTGAGTTAAAGAAATTTGATTTCATCAGTATTGCTCTACAACATCATTCAACACCGAAAACCAAGTTGAAAAAACTTTTATTTATTAAAGTCTATTCATATTTCACAATGTAAGAGCTCAGGACTATTACTCATAAGTCCAGGGGGGGAGAAGGAAGGAGGATGAGGGGTGGAAGAGGAGAGTGAGGGATGAGGATGAGGAGGATAAGGGGGGAAATTGCAGTGAATAAGGGATAAGGGGGGAAAGTGAGGTAGAGAGGGGGAGGGTTAATGGTGTCTAAAGGGGGTATGATTATGTCAGTGTTTTAGAATGTACTGCTTTTAACATTCTAAATACTGACATAATCATTCCGCCCAGGAAGGTTAATAAATCATGTGGTGCAGCCAACTCCTACTATGGCTTAAGGTTTACAGATGGTTGCACTGAAACTTGAAAATAAAGATTCAATTTACATTTTTTTATTTATACATTTGCTACTTGATATTAATGCATAGCATTATCTCCCTTGAATTATACAAAACCATTTCTAAATGTGTCAAAAAGTACTGATTGTAGGGCCTGTAATCTGTACTCTGAAGCAGAATATATTGGCAAGACCATTTTTTGTACAGTTTCTGAATAACTAAACCCGACAATAGATAAACTGTTTTTTTTTAGAAAGAAAAATCATAGCCTTTCCATGTTTTTCTTTTTATATGAAATTATTATTCACACTTCTGAGATAGTAACTGCAAGAAGCAGAAAACAGAAGTGTGTAGACTTGTAAAATAATATCTTTCCTATTAGCCATGTAGAATTGCTTCCACAGTCTCCTCTACATTCAGGGAGTAGATCAGTACAAATAAAAATGGTAGATTACAAAGCAGCATAACTGCATATAAAAGGTAATACATTGAAGACGTTTTTGCATTAAAATTTTCTTTTTTCTATTGTAGTTCTTTTAAAAATATGATATTTTACATATATGATTAAAGTTGTTGTTTTAATGATCAGAATATAATATTTCTCTTATGTTTTGATATTAATCCTATGTATCTTATCTCTCTTCACAGCCATTGTCAGAACGATTTGATTCATTCTCTCTGGACGCCGCTCTAGTGAGCAAACACGCAAACCTGGTGCGCTTCCCCCCGGACTTCCAGCCAATCCCCTGCAAGCCGTTGTTCTTTGACTTAGCCCTGAACCACGTGATGTTTCCGTCCCTCGAAGACAAACTGGAGCAGAAGTCGAAGAGCGGTCTCACGGGTTACATCAAGGGAATCTTTGGGTTCCGCAGTTAACATGGTTAAAAAGCTAAAGGTGGTGTGGTGGGACCAAGCACGGTCCATCTGCCCCCTCTGTCCGCGGTTCTGCACCAGAGCATTAGCCGTGGGCTTAATTCACAACTACTACTCTAAGGTGTATACAAACAAATCTAATTCTTTTTCTTCATAGGCATCCCACTAACTAGCAAGTATGGGATTTTTCTCACGTGAAATTCTCCTTCTCCAACTTGTAAATTCTGTATCTGAAGTAGTGATGACACCAGCACTGCAAAAATAAAATGTGCATTTTATTAAATAATGAAATTCAGGCAGAAGCTTTTATTTGTACATGTGTTTTTGCCTTTAGAGTATTAAAAAAAATAAAAATAAAAAAAAAGTAAATTATCTAATTTACCACAGCATGGTCATCAACATTGTTGTCTGTCCTATTTGTTTTATATCACTGCTTCCAAAGGTTGCTTATAGGGCAGATAAGGAAAGTCATTTGTCTTTAAGTGCAAATAGCGATGCATTTGGTGTCACTGAGCGAATCTCAGCCTCCAAAGCTTCCACCTACTTGACGTGGCATATACTTATAGATAGTGGAGGTATTAGAAGACAACAATGGAGATGGCCAAGACGTCCTTCAGTTGCATAAACTTACTTTAAAATGTTTTTTTCCAGTTACCAAGGAGAGTTCTGTACAATAATGATATATCCGACTACAGTGTCCCTTTAATACCTTCCCAAAACTCTTCACTGCAGAAAAGCCTTACATAGTGGCTTCTCATTGAAGTCACTTTTTAAATCTGCGTAAAAGGCAGCTCAGAATTGGTCACAGAAATTCGGTATTGGAAACAGGAGAATTTATAATTTGCTGATTTTTTTTTTTTAAAAGATACATTTTTTTTGTTTGTTTTTTGATGCAGCAAGAAAATTGTGCTCTATTAATAAATTGTCTTTCTCCTGGTAATTGTGTGTGTTGTCTAGTTTCAGTTTCCTGATTCATCTTGTGCTCCATCACTCTGGTATGCCGTGCCATATAGCTTTCCACTTCAGGTTGAAGTAGCTTGTGTCATTCATATATAATCTGGGAGAAGAGAATTAAAGGGAAATAGACGTCCTATTTATAAAACTACTTTTTAACACTTAATGACGAGGTTGTGTGTGTCTAAGACTGAATGCAACCTTTAAAGAAAGTTAAGGGTTTAAATTGTATACGTTAAAACTGTAGCTAATAACCAGTACTTTTTAAATTGCAATGTTATTCTAAAAATGCGTTTTTCTAAAATAAACGGACATTGATGTTTGCAGTTTTTACCTACCAGTAACCTTTTTTGATCTGCACTCTAAGGTAGATCAGAAAGGCTGACTGACAGGTAAAAAAAAAGTGTACTGCTATTTGGAGATAATTTCCAATAATTGCAATTTACCCTCTGAGGCTATACATCTGATTTGTAAAATAAAATGCTTGAGCATGCCTAGTCTTTTAAAATGCCTGTTCTGTGTTTGTTTTTCATCAAATCTTATCTCCTGGCAGTCATCATATTGTAATGCAAAAATATGAGTATTCTTTTTTTAAATATGCAATTAACCTTGTATTCTTAAAAAAAATATATAACACAAGTGTTTCAAAAATAAAACATTAGTAACATAACCAGAACACTTAATACATGACAACACATACATATAACCTTTTAAACCTAACCTTGACAAAAATGAGTATTCTGACTTCTATTACATGCTATAAAAACTTAGCTCAGGACTGGCAATGGTATCACACTAGTACTAACATGTTAAAGGACCACTCTGGTCAAAACATTTTTTTCTATATGGTTCTGAAAATAACTAAACATTTAAATTACATTTACATTACAATTATTCTCTACTACACTGTGCCATTTTCTCTTCTGAAGTGGTCGGACTACAGTCTTGTATAGGAAATGCAAGAACAAGAGGTCATGATTTAAAGTAAAAAGTTGGGAGATTTAGGGGTAATGTGCAGAAGTACTAATTAATTAGTATGGAGGGATAATGCTTGGTGTCTAATGTAGAGTGACCACCTGAGTGCACATTATCAGAACAGGCTCAGACATTTTGTCACCCCCGGTCTTGTGTCTTCTGTCAGAGAGGACTATCTTATCTTATCTTGCCTTGCGTCCCATTCAGGTTGGGTGTCTTATTAGCTGGTGACTCTGCTGAGAGTTGTTGATGTGCAGGTAGCAGTGGGTGTAACTCCCTAATATGCACTCCTCAGGTGTGGCTCTTCTTTCTTCCCCTGTCATCCGGCTGTATCTAAATTCCTGCACTATTTTGGGTCTTATTATGGCATTAAAGCAAGGTTAGTCTGGCAGCCTACACACTGAGTCACTGCTTATTAGCATGTATTGCATCCTCAATCATGGCATTGAAAGCTAAAATCAAAAAGGTTCATTTAATTATAACATGTTCTTATGAAGAAGCGGACTTGATAGTATTGTATTCAATTTTATGTAATGGTAGCAGTCATTTGATTTTTTTTTTTTTATTAACCCTGTTCGACACCTGGGATGAACTTTGGATTCAGCAACAATCTCTATGAATTTCTGTTTAAAATAGCCATTCTACATAGTGCACTATACATAGAAGTAAATAGAAGAGTAAGCTCTCATAGGATAACCCTCCCCTTAAAGTACCACTGAAGTGCCATAATCTATATTGAAGAACTTGAATTTGTAATATGCTAAATGTTTTTACACAATCTAAAATAAATAATTTTAAATATCCCATTAAAGTTATGTATATTGTTTTTCTAAAATAAATAATTACAGACTTTCATTTTTACGGTTATATTCACCTTGGCATTTGCCTTTGTTCCTAAAAGGATTATAAACCTGGAATGAGTGTGGAAACGGAGTATGTAGATAAGATCTATATTCACCTATGTTAAAAATATCCTCTTCGATTAGCCCCTTGAGAACAGATTAGTAACACCCCAGTAGGATGACCCTCCCCCTCAAGCTACAGAAAGACGAAGATGAAATCCCCCATGATACAGTCACATAAATATGATTTTCCTTAAAATGCTTTTATGTTCCTACCTTGCATACCTTCTAATGTGAACATTTTACATACAGATTTACAACCGAGCAGTATATTTAAAGGGTCACTGCTGTCCTATATTATACATATACTCTTTTGGAAAATAGGCAACATGTATTTAGAATGTAAAAAAAATATGAATTTATTATGTTTTATATTTAACTAAATTCATGAGCTTGCCCATGTCTTGTTAAACTCGTTTGGGAAACTTCCTTGTAATTGTGTTGTAACTTCCTTGTAATTGCTGAATGTCATTGTTAGTAAAGGGGCTTTCTCAGGAGGGCAGGAGTTAATGCACATAGATACCTCCCTGATACGCCACCCATGATGAGCAACAGATGCAGTGACCCAACCTGATTTTCAATTTTTTTTTTTAAACCGTGTTGTTTTGTTTTTACGCCCACGTGGGGCCACAAGCCAGATATGCATTGTTGGCCTCTCCTATTATTAAGTTAATTTGATATTCGATCAGTACAACCACTCACAGCAGATCAGACACCACTACTCACCATCCAGGTCACACACGGCTTTTGCCAGATATTACCCACCTATGGTACTCTCCCCTTCTGGATCACTACCTTGTGGTGAAGGTGCTGTGTGCTTCAATAAAGCTGTGAGCTATACCATGGAGGTTCAACCAAGATTGGTAGGTCATAGCAGAGCCATCAGACAAATCATGGTCCACTGGAGTAGGAACTGGTCACCCACTCCAGTATCTTTGCCAAGAAAACCATATAGATAAGCACATTCAGGGACAAGATATGACTGACATGCTACAGTTCATTGGGTCAAAGAGAGTCAGACAGGACTGAACAAGGGCATCATAAATTTAGATATGATTGTATTGCACTCTCCATTAGAACTCATCTACTTGTTGCCCACAGATTTGAGGTCAAATATGGATGTCTCCATATACAAGCAGAGTACTAAAATTAAGATTTTCTCTAATGCTTTTAAGTTTATCTCTCACGCAGCTGCTGATCTTGTTTTAACCATGATTATTAATATTTTATATCTGCAATTTTAAAGGTATATATAAGTTTCGAATGTTTGGTAAGAAACAGGTAGTGATTATAAGAAAAACATGTTATATATGTAAGTACAGTGTATTTACAAAAGTTATAGTAAGGAAAGTAAAATCCAGCTTTGTATACCCACAGGGAGCTTATATAAGTACAGACAGGAAAGGCAGCTAGGTATGGAGTTTGACCTTTCAAATGAAGTACTTGCTGCAGGATGGAATCACGTGGTTGGGTGGGGTCTGAGCTCACTGCTGAATCAAAGAACAAGGATATAGACTACATATCCCAGGCTGCTTTGCAACACAGGGACCCCAGAGTTTAATACAAATATATCAGCTAACCTCTGCTTTCTCCTGATTGGCCAAAATGAATTATAAATGTTATGCTAATCTGAGCAGGGATTTTCAGGGGTGTCAACAAACAAAAGCTGCAGCTTGAAGCTGAAAAGATTTAGCAAACATCAGAGTGAGTTTGTAAATAACTAATTTGGTATTTGTTTATGCAAGAAAATGATTGCATACAATACTGATTCTCCTCTGATGCATTCATAATCCATGAAATTTAGATATTCCTTTAAGCATCTTGGAACCTGGAGTTATCTATTCCTATATATAAAAGTGGCCTAAATTTCTGCAAATCTTAATGTTTATGATCTAGACTTCCTGGCTACCTTTCAATGCCCATGGGACCACTTTCAGATACAGAACTTTTTTAACAGTGATATACTACATGTTATAGCAGTGGAAAAGCTAGAGAATGGAGGGCCCTGGTGCAAAATTTGGGCCCCCCAATGGGTGCTGTAAAAATGTGTTTGCGCTGGGCCTCCCTCCCATTACCAATTCACTCAGTGGCCCTGCCTAAAAACACCCTTCCTATAACAGCTCCCCTCCCTAAGACCTTTTCTCATTGCTGCTCTCCCACAATACCTGCTTCTATAGCTTCTGCATATTTCCATATTGATAAACACACACACACACACATATATATATATATATATATATATATATATATATATATATATATATATATATATATATATATATATATATATATATATATATATATATATATATATATATATATAGCACTCAGTCCCTCTCCACACTTACCCCCACACAGCACCCACCCCTCTCAGCATCCATTCCTACATAGCACACAGTCCTTGTCAGCACCCACTTCCCATAGCACCTACCCCTATCTTCTTTGCTCCTCCTCCTAGAACCCATGCACCTGTACTTTGCTGTCACTTTGCAGCCCTTGCTCTTTTACCTTCCTTCCTGATACATATGCCCAACTGCTCCACACTGCCACACTCTTGGAGCTTCAGTAGAAATGCTCTTTTTGAAACATGTACAGACCAATTTCAGCCATGAAGGGTGTGCAGCCAAGAAAGGAGAGTGGGCTTAGGGAAGGCTCGGGTGGGCCCAGGGGGATGTGGAGGGTTGCGACGGGGTGGGGGACCCTACTCTACAGAGAAAAAATTACATGGAAAAAAATATTTACACAGCAGAGCCCATGCTGCATTTTGCCCTTTCCTGCCATTGTTAAACGTCTCAGCTTTCCTTAACCTTGCAATGTTAATATGTCAGATTTGCTGCTTTCCTTGACCTTGCAATGTTAATATGTCAGATTTCCTGCTATGCTGTTTCTGTCGCATTTCCCTTGTCCGTAAGGGTATCCCCATTGCTGTAGAGCTATGGTTCCACATGGTAAGTATTCCTGCTCTACATTAGGCTTTCTTATTGGTAGGTGTTCATGCTCTACATTATGCTTTCTTATCATATACCGGCCCCAAATCCACTAAATTGTTTTCATCAGTATCTGAGGTTATGCGTTGGCCTTTTAAGCCATAATTTATTGGATTTCAGGATAAGTCTACTAACCTTCGACCTTTCAATAGCTTTCTATAAGTCCAAATCAACCTACTCTGTACAACTCCTAAACCGGCCTTCGTAGGCCTACCTCGTTCATGCGTCCAAATCAGCCTTCGCAGGCCTCGTTTCTCATTATGTTTACATAAACATCTTTTGGCCCTCAAAGCAGGCCATGTAGGGCGTAGCTAAAGAGCACATCTCAGCTTTATGAGGTGAGGGGGCCTCATTCACCAAACACACTTCCATTTGATGCTACATGTCATAAATCAGCCTATGCTAGACACTACAACTGGTTAGTTCCCAGGCACACCCTTTGGCCGTTCGTCACCGTAGGAGATAGACCCTCCCACTACTATCAGGTAATTTAATTATCTGAATATTTTTGTAAATATTTTATTATATCTATTCATGTGACAATACTGGAGAAATTACATTCTGCTACAATGTAAAATAAGACTGATTCCTGTGGGAGCACAAATGCGAAATGTGCGCGTCGGATTAGTATCTGTTCCTGTCTCCCTTTGATGACGTCGCTATGCAGCGATGCACTGCCTGAGACTATGCACTGACTGATCGGTATCGCAGCATCTAACAGAGCAATGTAGATGTTATGAAGATAAGGTAAGTGGAGTAGAGGGGACTAGTCCCAGACAGTTCAGTATAGGGATTATACACTTACCAGGTATAGGGGATAAATAGCAGGTCCCCCTAGTAATTTGCTCATTAGGGCAACTCCGCTATAACATGCCTAGAGAGGGCCACAGTGGTAAATCGTTGTTCCCCTGCTATCTCCACCTCTGCCGTCAAATCCTATAAGTACTCACTGCTGTATTCATACCAGTTACCTCACTGTGCCAGTAACTACCAGATTTTATATGCAAATAGGCAATGCACTATATAATTACAATTGCCTGTACTTCTTGGAATATCTTGTGATATATTACTGACATTCAAATGACTGATAAGTGACAATATTTTCTCAATTTTGCATTCACTATTATTGTTGCATTTATCTCCCTATTTTTGGTCATCAGTAAGTTTGGGAGACAAATTCTATATTTTATACGCCATTTTTTAAATTTGTGTATATACTTTTATATTGGACTTAATAAAAGTTATATTTTATTTCAAATAAATATTGAGTTGGTCTTTATGTTACAAATGTAAAATACAATATGCTATTATGGTTACTTTGTGGGAAATATACTATTGATCAGAATTAAAAGGTGTCCGTACTTTCCTCTTTCTTTACTTATTCTCATAATTAATACACTTGCTCCATGGTGATAAATTAGGATCAAATTGCTATATCATAGCTAGGCCACATCACCTAAGGAATTTTCCAATAGTGTCTAATTTCCTTATCAATGTAAAGTATTGAAACCACAAAAGTGAGTAATCTTCAGTCTAAGGGTTGTACTCCTAGTGTTATCAATAATCCCAATGGCAGGAGTACATAGAACTAGTGAGTGTAATAAACATATGTATATACAGGATAGAGAGAGAAAAGACACTCCAAAAAATAAAATAAGTTTAATTAAAATGTTATTAAATTAATGATTGGAAAGATCCAATCATTATTGGATTTAAGTGCTTAGGACAGAGCAGTAATATTGTATCCACACATCTGATATATGACATATAAGGCTTAAGTAACAAACTGTGAATCAATTTATACACAAATAAAATATACAATGTATGTTTTTTTGTATAATGTATCATCACATACTATTAAGTTGGTTCAACCTATTAGATTCTGTAATGTAGAGCTATCATCATACATATTTGTAACTAGTATGTATCACTTTATGTTTCTCTCATACTATTGCATCTGGCATAGCAAGTTATGTTATAATCAAAAAATCTTGTCTTTTATGCATTATGTTATTGATTTGTTTATTTTTCACTTTATTGTGTTTATATTTGTTTATTCAAACTTACATGCCCCCATGCTCCACACCCCCAAGCCTAACTTGTGTCTGCTGCAGCCACTGGCTGCATAGGAACGAGCGTTTGTGCTTTAAGTCAATGGGGAAGTATCATCCAATCAGATACTTCACCCAGAAGCTAATTTGCATATTAGGGACTTCTGGATGCTGAGTTGCTTGTCTCATGACACTGCATTAACGCACAGGGTCTACCTTGATGCCAGTGGACTGTGTATCAGCTGCACAGGGTTCATGGGGGCACACAGAAAGAGCTGTCCCAACAAATTGTTTGATTTAGATTATGTGATGCAGGGAGCTGCGAGTTTCCCCCTCCCTCAGCCCTGCAGGTCTTGAAAGGAGTATAAATAGCAAACTCTACATATATCCACCATCTGCTTTCATGACAAAAATAAAAGTCAGATTCTCACTTCCCTTTGGTTTCTATTCACTTCAGTTCTACAGATCCTCAAAGAACCATACATCAGTAATAAAAAAAACATAAATGATACCTTCTGTATTTATCTATCTTTTCCATTCATAGCTGTGTTCAGAACTTTTCCATTCGTAGCTGTGTTCAGAATTAAGCAATCACATTCCAAATCGTGTTAAATAGGAGTCAACATACACCTGCCATCATTGAAAGTGCCTCTGATTAACCCCAAAAAAGTTCAGCTGCTCTAGTTGGTCTTACCTGAAAGTTTCTTAGTCGCATCCCACAGCAAAAGCCATGGTCCACAGAGAGCTTCCCAAGCATCAGAGGGATCTCATTGTTAAAAGGTATCAGTCAGGAGAAGGGTACAAAAGAATTTCCAAGGCATTAGATATACCATGGAACACAGTAAAGACAGTCATCATCAAGTGGAGAAAATATGGCACAACAGTGACATTATACAAAAAAAAAGTGGGATAAATATATACAAGAAATATTATTTTATTAAGTAAATGACAGCGGCGTATATTAAAAACAGTGAGTGTAAAAACATTAGTAAGGAGAGTAAAAAAGGGCAAATATAAGGAATAGTAAAATACCCTAAGGCACTGGTATTGTGCAAAATGTAATCCTTAAGTAGGTGGGTATAACTATTCACACCTGGCGGGCGAGCAATGGAAGTTGTAAATAAGTATCAGGGTATACAAACCCTATAGTGTCCTAAATAGTATATTTGTAAAGCACCCTTATGCCTAAATATATGTCCTCCAAGTGTCCAGAGGGTACATTAGAAAAGGCAATATATTTGCATAGACATGAAGTATGGATCACTAAATGCCTTACTGATACACCTATTGCATTTAAATGAGGTACTAGAAGATTGTACCTATAAAAGTCAAACTTGCAAAGAGGCTCAGCCTAAAGTGCAGACAAGGTTGCCTTAACTAGTATATGCTACCCAGCGTGTGATCCAAACTGTGTCTATATAGACTAGTTGGTATCTAACTGTGATATGGTACAAACAGGTACCTAAAGCTGTATAAAGAGGATTGAGGCTGTGCCCCGTTTCTAGGGGTTACAATGGGTAGTATCTGATACTTGCAGGCATACTATGTCATTAGTGTGGTATAAGGGGCTTTACACTAGGCCGTAATAGGAGCAATATCGCGCTTCCTAAAGGAACTCGACCGCCAGGTTTGCAGCGCACATGCGCACGTCTAACGTGATGACGTGCGCAGCGTCGTTGCTAGGAGCCTGACGCGTTTCGACGTACCACGTCTTTGTCAAAGGAAAGTTGTATAACGCTGTCTCCAAGAACTTTATATAGGGAGCTGTTGCCTAGGCAACCTAAAAATAGTGAATATATTGCTTATAACGGGCCAAAAGAGTAATGGAGATAGTCTAGATAGTCCATATAGTATATACAAGAGGCTGCTGAGATATATATACAAAGGCATAAGAACAGAAATGATGTGTGCACTAATGCACTTATTATTAATACCAATATACAGATCATATAGATGAACTGAAAAAAGCTTATAATGAGCTAAAGGGAAGAGATACAGATGTGCAGTATGATAGCTACTATATCTATAGGGTGAAAGACTGCCAAAAAAGGCAGGTTTAAAAAACAGAAAGTGAGCAAAAAAATCCATGTGTATAGGACCATTATATAAATGAGGAATTAGCTCCTTTATATAACTGTAAAGGTAGGAGACCAAGAAACAAAGACTGTATGAGGTGACAGGTGGTCAGAAAGTGTTAAGTGTTGAGGGATGTGAAAACAGAGCTAGTAAACTAGTAATAAAGGAAAAAACATGGACTCTAAAATACGTGCTAGCTAATATGACTGACGCCTGTGACAGGTTATTCGTGTATCAAATAGTCAGAGTCGTGGGTGCTGATGCAATAAGGGTCCATCCAAATGGGATGAACAAGAAAGGAAATAAAAATGCTCACTGGGGTGAATATGCATAAATGTGAAAAAGATGTGATTTGTTGGGGGCTAAAAGTGTGCATGTGTCTATGTGGCAGTGAAAGGCCTAACATAGATGGACAAAGTAACAAATATCATAAAAAGAGAAAAGAGCCAGGTATTAGATGAAGGGTGTAAAGGTAAACCCCTCATTCAGTCCATAAGGTACTTGGGCCTTCAATTGGTATATCCAGCGTGCCTCACATTGTAGTAATTTTCTCTCCAGGTCTCCCTGTCTTGGGCCTATATGGACCTGGTCTATTGCACAAAAAGATAAAACTTCACTTCTATTGTTATGACAATATTTGACATGGCGGGCAATTGGTGTGTCCAATGCATTCTTGATACTGTAAATATGCTCGCCAATCCTGCGGCGCAACTGGCGCCTCGTTTTTCCTACATAGATCTTCCTGCAAATACAGGTGGCCACATAGATAACCGCCGTAGAACAACAGTTCATGAATTCTTTTATTTTAAATTTTTCCCCAGTTCTAGGATGCTCATATATTTTTAAAGGTGTAACATACCTGCAAAATTTACATTTGCTGCATTAGAAACATCCTGTTAGGGGTTTTAACCAGGTCCCTGGTTTCTGTTCTTTAAAAGAACTATGGACCAACCTATCTTTCAGGTTTTTGCCCCTACGGTATGTGATGGAGGCCTTATGTGTCACAACATCTTTTAGATCTTCGTCACTCCTCAGAAGGTGCCAATGAATAGAATGTCTCTGACAACCTCAGAGTCATAGCCAAAAGTCATAATACAGCGAGATAATTTACTTTCCTTATCTGTATTGCTGTTAAGGCCATTCAAGAGTTCAGATCTCTTGCAGTTAGATGCATGGTTAAAAGCAGATTTGAGACATTTGTTTGAGTAACCTCTGTCTCTAAATCTAGTTCTTAATTTATCTGCCTCTAATTTGAACTCTGCATCAGAGCTGCAGTTCCTCCTTATTCGGAGGTATTGGCCCCTTGGTATTCCCCTTTTTAGGGGTTCAAAATGCTGGCTATCCCAAGTCAACAGAGAGTTTGTGGCAGTATCCTTCCTATAAGTAGTGGTTGATATCTTACCTTCCTCATCTTTCGTTATTAACAGATCTAAGAATGTAATGGAGGATAGGTTTAACTCATAGGTGAATTTAAGGCCCAAATCATTGGTGTTGAGGCCAGACATGAATTGTTCAAATTCAGACTTAGTGCCTGTCCAGATCACTAACACATCATCAATATAGCGCCGCCATATTAATGCGTGCTCAGAGAGTGAGGATGTAGATTCTTGGAAAACAAATTTCTCCTCCCACCAACCCAGGAACAGATTAGCATAACTAGGAGCACATGGTGTACCCATGGCTGTCCCTTTTTGCTGGTGGTACCATTTGTTGTTGTGTGTAAAATAGTTGTGCTTCAACACAAACTCCAACAGTTCCAAGAGAAGTCCATTAAATTTCGTATGAATGATACCTTTCATACTTAAAAAGTGACCAAGGGCCTCTATACCGCATTCATGCGGTATACTGCTGTACAAGGCCTCTACATCAATAGAGGCTAGCCATGCTGAGTTGGGTATATGGAGGTCATCCAACTGCTTTAAAATGTCATTGGTGTCTTTGACATAAGAGGGTAGACTCTCTACCAATTCTCTCAGATAGTGGTCAATAAATATGCTGGCATTGTGGGACAGGTTATCAGTGCCGGATACAATAGGCCTACCAGGGATAGGTGATTTCTTTTTATGAATTTTGGGGAGGGAGTAGAAAATCGAAATAGTAGGAAACTTGGGGTATAAGAATCTATAGGTTTGCTCATCAATAAGGTCTTCTTTCATTGCATTGTCCAGAATAGTTTTCAAGAGTGTCTTATACTCATTGGTTGGATTTTTTGAATCACCTTATATGTGCTATTATCACCTAGAATTCTGTTACACATATCTCTGTATTCCTCGTTATTCATGATGACAATATTACCACCCTTATCGGCAGGCTTAATTTGTATCTCCTTGCACTTCTCCAATTCTTTTAATGCTAAGAATTCCTTATTAGTCAAATTGAATACCTTTTTCAGTTTGTGATATTCTATGTTCTCAATCTCTAAGGTGGTCTGCTGAAGAAAGACCCAGATGTTAGCATAGTCTTTTATTCCTGGTGTAAAAGTACTTCTATTTTTCCAGGTTTTAGATTTGACTTTACTCATGGGATCAACTGGTTCATTCTCTTTTAACAAAGACAACAGAGATTGTAAAGTTTCTATGTCTTCCTTTCCCACACCCAGATTCATACATTCTCTCTCCTCCTTCAGTTTATAGAATTTGTGCAGTGCTAACTTGCGGGCGAAGAGGTTTAAATCTTTTATATGTGTGAATGTATCTGATCTGGATGTTGGGACAAATGTCAAGCCTCTCTGTAACACTGAGGTATGATGTATATTGAGGGGAAATTTGGACAAATTGACTATCTGTGGATTCATAGCTGGGGGGTTAGAGGGATTGGGAGTCAGGTATTCCTGTTTCCCTTGGATCTGAGTGTCCTCTCTGGCCCCTTCACAGGGATCCTGCCTCTCTCTAAAAAAGATTGTTGTTGTTCATTAAATCTAGGGTTCTCTCTGGTCTGAAGGTTTGCTCTTAGTTCGTAGTTTTCTCTTCTCTGAGGATAATTTCCTCATCTGGTCCTGGTGTTATAAGGGTGAAAGTCATCATTATCAGAGTTCTCAAATTCTGAGGAGCTAATGTCAGAACTTCTTTGGTTGGCATTAAGTTTTGGGAATCTTCTAAATATCCTGCCAGTTTTGAAGTCAGTCTGATCCCTCCAAAATTTCTTTTGTTTGTGTTCTTTAATCTCTTTCTTAAACCTGTCTATATTGTCATTCAACCTTGTGCAGAACACATTATACTCAGATACTTCACTGAATTTACCAAAATCTTGTTGGTATAGTGCCAACTTTGGTTTGATGATCTCTAAGTTCTGCTGTTCGGTCTCAATTATAAGGGACATAAGTTCAAATGAGCATTTCAACAGTATTTCTTGCCACTTCTTTGTGAATGTTTCATTCGACAGGTTACTTGCTGGACTTATATTTATTCTAAGTCCTCTAGGGACAATTTGATTTTTTAGGTAGTTTTGCAGGCTACTGATTTCCCATATAGATCTTAGCTGTTTTTTAGCAGTTTTTAACAGTTCACCAAATTGATCTTTAATGTTTCTCTCATTAGCTGTGATGGACTGGGCCCTGGAGCCAAAGCTCTCATCGGCTTCCTTTTGAAGTGAATCCACATCTATATTGTTTATAGTAGAATTTGCCATTTAAAAAAAGGCTTGGTACAATCCACTTGTTCCCTAAACTAAGCTCACCCCAAAAAAAAATGTAAAGACTTAAGGTCACTTGGATAAAGCTTGAAAATTCTAGGTAAATAATTTGTTTCCTCTGTGTGGATTAAACCACTAATTACTATCAAATACAGAAAAGTGAGGATTAGGATTTCCCTGGGTGTTTTCCACCCTAATATACCATATACAAAAAAAAAGTGGGATAAATATATACAAGAAATATTATTTTATTAAGTAAATGACAGCGGCGTATATTAAAAACAGTGAGTGTAAAAACATTAGTAAGGAGAGTAAAAAAGGGCAAAAAAAGGGCATTTTTATTTCCTTTCTTGTTCATCCCATTTGGATGGACCCTTAGTGCATCAGCACCTACGACTCTGACTATTTGATACACGAATAACCTGTCACAGGCGTCAGTCATATTAGCTAGCACGTATTTTAGAGTCCATGTTTTTTCCTTTATTACTAGTTTACTAGCTCTGTTTTCACATCCCTCAACACTTAACACTTTCTGACCACCTGTCACCTCATACAGTCTTTGTTTCTTGGTCTCCTACCTTTACAGTTATATAAAGGAGCTAATTCCTCATTTATATAATGGTCCTATACACATGGATTTTTTTGCTCACTTTCTGTTTTTAACCTGCCTTCTTTGGCAGTCTTTCACCCTATAGATATAGTAGCTATCATACTGCACATCTGTATCTCTTCCCTTTAGCTCATTATAAGCTTTTTTCAGTTCATCTATATGATCTGTATATTGGTATTAATAATAAGTGCATTAGTGCACACATCATTTCTGTTCTTATGCCTTTGTATATATATCTCAGCAGCCTCTTGTATATATTATATGGACTATCTATACTATCTCCATTACTCTTTTGGCCCGTTATGGGCAATATATTCACTATTTTTAGGTTGCCTAGGCGACAGCTCCCTATATAAAGCTCTTGGAGACAGCGTTATACAACTTTCCTTTGACAAAGACGTGGTACGTCGAAACGCGTCAGGCTCCTAGCAACGACGCTGCGCACGTCATCACGTTAGACGTGCGCATGTGCGCTGCAAACCTGGCGGTCGAGTTCCTTTAGGAAGCGCGATATTGCTCCTATTATGGCCTAGTGTAAAGCCCCTTATACCACACTAATGACATAGTATGCCTGCAAGTATCAGATACTACCCATTGTAACCCCTACAAACGGGGCACAGCCTCAATCCTCTTTATACAGCTTTAGGTACTTGTTTGTACCATATCACAGTTAGATACCAACTAGTCTATATAGACACAGTTTGGATCACACGCTGGGTAGCATATACTAGTTAAGGCAACCTTGTCTGCACTTTAGGCTGAGCCTCTTTGCAAGTTTGACTTTTATAGGTACAATCTTCTAGTACCTCATTTAAATGCAATAGGTGTATCAGTAAGGCATTTAGTGATCCATACTTCATGTCTATGCAAATATATTGCCTTTTCTAATGTACCCTCTGGACACTTGGAGGACATATATTTAGGCATAAGGGTGCTTTACAAATATACTATTTAGGACACTATAGGGTTTGTATACCCTGATACTTATTTACAACTTCCATTGCTCGCCCGCCAGGTGTGAATAGTTATACCCACCTACTTAAGGATTAAATTTTGCACAATACCAGTGCCTTAGGGTATTTTACTATTCCTTACATTTGCCCTTTTTTACTCTCCTTACTAATGTTTTTACACTCACTGTTTTTAATATACGCCGCTGTCATTTACTTAATAAAATAATATTTCTTGTATATATTTATCCCACTTTTTTTTTGCACAACAGTGACATTACCAAGAACTGGAGCTCCCTCCAAAATTGATGAAAACACGAGAAGAAAACTGGTCTGGGAGGCTACCAAGAGGCCTACAGCAACATTAAAGGAGCTGCTGGAATATCTGGCAAGTACTGGCTGTGTGGTACATGTGACAACAATCTCCCGTATTCTTCATATGTCTGGGCTATGGGGTAGAGTGGCAAGACGAAAGCCTTTTCTTAAGAAGAAAAACATCCAAGCCAGGCTACATTTTACAAAAACACACCTGAAGACTCTCAAAACATGTGGGAAAAGGTGTTATGGTCTGATGAAACCAAGGTTGAACTTTTTGGCCATAATTCCAAAAGATATGTTTGGCGCAAAAACAACACTGCACACCACCAAAAGAACACCATACCCACAGTGAAGCATGGTGGTGGCAGCATCATGCTTTGGGGCTGTTTTTCTTCAGCTGGAACTGATGCCTTAGTTAAGATAGAGGGAATTATCAACAGTTCCAAATACCAGTCAATATTGGCACAAAACCTTCAGGCTTCTGCTAGAAAGCTGAACATGAAGAGGAACTTCATCTTTCAGCATGACAACGAACCAAAGCATACATCCAAATCAACAAAGGAATGGCTTCACCAGAAGAAGATTAAAGTTTTGCAATGGCCCAGCCAGAGCCCAGACCTGAATCCGATTGAAAATCTGTGGGGTGATCTGAAGAGGGCTGTGCACAGGAGATGCCCTCGCAATCTGACAGATTTGGAGTGTTTTTGTAAAGAAGAGTGGGCAAATCTTGCCAAGTCAAAATGTGCCCTGCTGATAGACTCATACCCAAAAAGACTGAGTGCTGTAATAAAATCAAAAGGTGTTTCAACAAAGTATTAGTTTAAGGGTGTGCATACTTATGTAACCATATTATTTTATTTTTATATTTTTTCTTCCCTCTATCTAAAAGATTTCCGATTGTTTTTCAATTGAGTTGTACAGTTTATAGGCCACATTAAAGGTGGAAAAAGATTTATCTTTGTCTCATTTTTTTACATCACAGAAACCTGACATTTTACAGGGGTGTGTAGACTTTTTATATCCACTGTGTATATATATATATATATATATATATATATATATATATATATATATATACACACGCTTATATATATATATATATCTGGATTGACAGAGTGATGGTGCATTATGCGGCCTCAATTGCATGTCCCGCCCAGTTTTCCCAGACTGCAGTGCATATACTGTATTTCTGAGAAATTTGAGCAGGAAATAGGTTTTTATTAACTTATTTTTAGACATTCAAAAAGAATCACTAATGCACTATTCCTTATTTGTACTACTGTATTTTGTACGGTGGAGGGCTTCTATCACTCTTATCCCACCATATGTGAAATAATTGCTATATATGAATATATATATATATATATATATATATATATATATATATATATATTTACAGACACACATATTTAAACAATAAATAATGAGGAGAAGCTAATATATAGAAACATATATTTTTGTTTATATTTTATTTATGTTCAAATACTTTGTTATAATGTTGTTATGATTGCTCCTTTTTACATTAGAGATAAGAGGAAAATGGCTGCCAAGCAAGGCAGATCATCCTCTTTCCATGATTTCACTATAGTGCTGAGCACACCCCCTGTCAATCTAATTAATTCTCATAGAGTTTAATGGAGACACACCCCTGCGACCTGGTTTGTTGGAGTAATTTAGGAGGAGGAACAGAACTCTGTCTGAGCTGTGAACCGAGGGGGGACTGTCTCTACATTGTAAACAACCTGGAAATCATACATTTCTGTAGAACTGATTCCTCAATAAAAAATGCTCTGTGATGTCATCATTGAGGAGTGGAAGTGGACTCCAGTGGCAACCTGTGAAGCTCTGGTGAACTCCTTGCCCATGAGGGTTAAGTCAGTGCTGGAAAATAATGGTGGCCACACAAAATTTCGACACTTTGTGGCCTAATTTGTACATTTCCACTTAGGGGTGTACTCACTTTTGTTGCCAACTGTTTAGACATTAATGGCTGTGTGTTGAGTTATTTTGAGGGGACAGCACATTTACACTGTTATACAGGCTGTACACTTACTACTTTACATTGTAGCAGAGAGTCATTTCTTCAGTGTTGTCACATGAAAAGATATAATAAAATATTTACAAAAATGTGAGGGGTGTACTCACTTTTGTGAGATACTGTATTATATTAACTGAAAGATCCACCCTCTGAAATTATGGTCTTATCAACAGCAATTAAATGTGATTATGCATGAGGAATAATTAAGAAGAGCATGAGCAGCTGAAAAAACTGTGATTGTGACCAAAACATTCAACAATGGTCCAATTAACACGAGTTGTTAAATGTCTGTCACAATGGCCGTTGATAAATCATTTAAATCAGAGTCTTTCAGGTAATTTATATATCAAATAACTTACTTCCAGATCGTGTCTAAGGACCTTTTTAAATGTTAGACTTTTCCCTCTTTTCTCCTTGAGGACTGGCAGATAAGATCTCAGGGACTGGCACAGGCCCCAGGACCAGAGATTGAGCACCGCTGGTCTAAACTCCATCCCTGGCAATCTAATCCCTTAACCAGACTACACTCAGACTCTGCAATGCTCTCTTACAAAGGGCTGCCCAGATGCCAGCAACTTCAGAGAAGCCACAACAATGCGAGGAACGCAGAGAGAGAACACAAGGGGACTGTTCATTCTCAAGAATTCCCCTGTGTGCCTAAATAAACAGTGCATTCTCCAAAACCTCTTGTGTAAAAATAATTCACTTAAATATTCTTTTTACTATTCATGAGACCCATTGCCTAATCCTCATGCATTTAAAACTGTTTTTGCATCACAGAGATACTATGAGATGAAGTTGCTGACCAAATATAGGAGGGGGCTGTGGGGGATACACAGCTTAAATCAGGGCAAGGGGCATGAGAAAGAGGCGCTGTTAAAAAACAGTCTGCAAAGACCCCAATTTCAAACAAATAATGTAACTTTAATTCCAGTCCCGTAACATGTCAGTTTTATGGGTGTCTTGTATGTATGTATGTATGTATCTATGTATCTATCTATCTATAGTCAAGACACATTATTATGACCACCAACTAATTACATAGTTACATAGTTACATAGTAATTAAGATTGAAAAAAGACTTTCAGTGCATCAAGTTCAACCTTTTAAGATCTCCTCTGATCTGCAATATGCGGATTCAATATTCATGAGTTAGCTGTTAATTAATTATTAATCAATATTTAATTATTATTATTATTTTTTAATTATTAATTAATCCAGAGGAAGACAAACAGAAAAAAAAAAGTGAGACTTAGCCAATCGTCTCAAAGGGAAACATTTTTTTTAATTCCTTCTTGACCCCAGATACTGGCAATCTCCCTGGATCAATACTGTCTCTCTAATTATCCATGATAACCCTGAATTCCCTTTTTAATTAGAAATAAATCCAGTCCCTTTTTAAAGAACCCACCTCCTCTGGTGGAGAACTCCACAGATTAACCACCCTTACTGTGAAGAACCCTTTTCTTTCTTTAAGGTGAAATCTTTTTACTTCTAACCTCAAGGGATGTCCTCTTGTCAGTTGAAAACCTCTTGGCACAAAAAGCTCCCATGACAAATCTTTATACTGACCCTGGATGTATTTATATAAGGTAATCATATCTCCTCTTAGATGCCTTTTTTCTAGAAAAAATATGTTTAATTTGGTTAGTCTTTCTTCATAACTTAGCCCCTCCATTCCCCTTATTAGTTTTGTTGCCCTCCTCTGTACCTTTTCCAGCTCTAAAATGTCCTTTTTATGAAGTGGTGCCCAAAATTGTTCTCCATATTCCAAATGAGGGCGTACTAGAGATTTGTATAGTGGCAGAATTATATTTGCTTCCCTGGCTTCTATACCCTTCTTAATACATACTAATATTTTATTTGCCTTTGCAGATGCTGCTTGGCTTTGAGCGCTGTTACCTAGGTTGTTGTCCACAAGCACTGCCAAATCCCTTTCAATATCTGATACACCTAGATTTGCTCCATTAAGATTATAAATTGCACGGCTATTTTTCCTTCCCAGATGCATAACTTTACATTTATTTGTATTAAATCTCATCTGCCATTTAGATGCCCATTCCTCAATTTTATGTAAATCCCTTTGGAGGGAAAGCACATAATTATCTGATTTAATTACCTTGGACAACTTCGTGTCATCAGCGAAAATGGAGACACCACACTCCAATCCTACCCCTAAGTCATTAATAAATATGTTAAAAAGGAGAGGACCTAATAAGGAACCCTGAGGAACCCCACTTACCACATTAGTCCAATCGGAGTATGTTCCATTTACCACAACCCTTTGCTTCCTGTCTTTTAGCCAGCTCTCAATCCATGAGTAGATATTTACTGCAATTCCTGTATCTCTTAGTTTGCACAATAGTCTCCTATGTGGCACTGTATGAAAAGCCTTTGCAAAATCCAAAAAGACTACATCCACTGAGTTGCCTTGATCCAGGTTCCTACTAACCTCCTCATAGAAACTAATTTGATTTGTTTGACATGACCTATCCCTCACCTCATACATCCATGTTGACTCCTACGTATAATCCTGTTCAAATAGACATATTCTTGTATATTATCCCTTATTAACCCTTCTAAAAGCTTCTCCACTACAGAAGTGAGGCTCACTGGTCTATAATTCCCCGGATTTGCTCTTTCTCCCTTTTTAAATATAGGTATCACCCCGTGTTGATTGAATCTGGAAAAATTAAATATAATAGTTTGGCTATTACAGAACCCAGTTCCCTCAGTACCCGTGGATGTATTCCATCAGGACCCGGGGCTTTATTAACATTTATTTTTTCCAACCTCGTTTGGATTACTTCCTGTGTTAACCAATTATTTGGCAAAGGTAGTGTAGCCCCATTATGTTGCAGTGTCCCAACCACTGGTACCTCCCTTGTGTATATCGAAGAAAAGAACCTATTTAGCTCACCCGCCTTTTCCTGGTCACTAATTTTCAGATGGCCTGTGTCACATTCTAATGTTCCTATAGCTTCCTTCCTTGCCTTCTTCCCATTAATATACTTAAAAAATATTTTAGGGTTAGTCTTACTCTCTTTTGCAATCCATTTTTCATTTTCTATTTTAGCCAGTCTAATAGCCCTTTTGCAAGCCTTGTTAAATTTTCCTTGTATTCCTGTAAAGCAGTCTCTGTCCCCTCTTGTTTGTATAATTTAAATGCCTGTTTTTTACTCCGTATCTTGATCTTTAAATCATTGTTAAGCCACATTGGACGGGATTTACTCCTATTACTTTTATTCCCACACGGTATATGCCTATGTGTATGTAAATTTAGTAAGGATTTAAATGTTGTCCACTTGTGGTCAGTATTTTTACCTGCCAGTTCTCTGTCCCAGTCTATACTTTGTATTGCTGTCCTTTTAAAATTAAGAGTTTTTGTTGGCCACTTAAAATTTTGTTTTTTTAATTCAATCTCAAATGAGACTGTGTTGTGATCACTGTTTCCCAACGGTTGCCCTATTCCAACATTTGATACTAAATAAATATTATTTGTGATGAGTAAATCCAAGATAGCTTCATTTCTAGTAGGCTCCTGTATAACCTGGGCCAGATAATGATCCCTGAGTGTACTCAAGAACCTGCTCCCCTTAGTTGAACTGCTGGTCTCATTTATCCAGTTTATTTCGGGGTACTGTATATACTCGAGTATAAGCCGAGTTTTTCAGCCCTTTTTTTAAGGCTAAAAAGTGCCCCCTCTGCTTATACTCGAGTCACTCCCCCCCTGTGTCTCTCTAACCCCCCGTGTCTCTCTAACCCCCACCCCTGTGTCTCTCTAACCCCCCTGTGTCTCTTTCTCTCCCCCTCCTCATCCTCAACCCCCTCTCCTCATTCTAAACCCCCCGGCACCTGGTATATGCTAATGACACGGCGCGCATGTGACGTCACGTCATTAGCATATACCGGGTGCCGCCCCCCGGTATATGCTAATGACGTGGCGCGCATGTGATGTCACATGCGCGCCGGGTCAAGACGGAAGGAGCAGAGCCGGAGAAGAAGCAGGTAAGTGAGGGGAAAGGTAGATTGGGATGTATTTAGGGGGTTGAGGAGGGGATTGAGGATGGGGGTTGAGGAGGGAGGATGACGAGGGAGGTTGATGTTGAGGATGGGGGGGTTGAGGATGAGGATGGTGGGGTTGAGGGGGGCGGATGAGGATGGGGCGTTGAGGAGTGAGGTTGAGGGGGTGTTGAGGATGCAGGGGTTGAGGAGGGAGGATGAGGAGGGAGGTTGAGGAGGGGGGTTGAGGTTGAGGGGGGGGTTGAGGAGTGAGGTTGAGGGGGGGTTGAGGATGAGGAGGGAGGTTGAGGATGAGGAGGGAGGTTGAGGTTATGGAGGGGGGTTGAGCTTGAGGAGGGGGCTGAGGATGGGGGGTTGAGGAGGGGGTTGAGGAGGGGGTTGAGGATGAGGGGGTTGAGGAGGGAGGTTGAGAATGAGGAGGGGGGTTGAGGAGGGTGATAAGGGAGGGGGGAAGAGACACGGGAGAGCGAGGGGGGACACAGAGGGCACAAGAGGGACACAGGGGGCAGCACATTTCCCACCCTCGGCTTATACTCGAGTCACTCATTTTACCCAGTATTTTGTGGTAAAATAGGTGCCTCGGCTTATACTCAGGTGGGCTTATACTCGAGTATATACAGTAATTAAAATCTCCCATTATTAGAACTTGCCCATACTTAGCTGCATTTGCAATCTGTAACAATAATTGTATTTCCTCACTTTCAGCTATATTTGGTGGTTTATAGCATACTCTACTAATATCCTTGATAATCTCAGTGTGCAGCATGGACAGCAGCTAGACAGCGTGATAGTGAGTCAATAAGATGCTGGAAGGTTGGCAAGGGTATCTGGAGCCATTCAGACTGCAGTGCATCCGACAGCTGCTAACTAGAGTGTGGTGGGAGATCCATACAGCGCACATGGCAATCAAGGTGGTCCCACAGGTGCTTGATGGGGTTCATGCCTGTTGAATTAAGAGGGCAGGGAAAAACTTGGAAGTCTTCGTCATGTGGTCATGACCATATGACATGTTGCATTGTCCTCCTGGAAGATTCCATCCGCTCCAGGGAAGACAGTCAGCATGTATGGGTGCACTTCATCTGCAAAGATGGATAGCTTGTGTTTATCCAACAATGGTTGCAGAATGTTTGTTCTCTGAGGTTTTGCGCCTGACACGACAACGTCCGTTCAGTCGATGGAACAAAAAATGTGACTCATCAGAGAAGGCAACCCTTTGCCAATCAGAAGAAGTCCAATTTTGGTACTGTCAAGCAAATTAAATGAAGCCTCATCAGCATGGGTGCAGTGACCAGCCGTTTGCTTCAGAGCCCCATACATAACAGGGTTCGCTGTACTGTTTTTTTTAGACACACGTCTGGTAGCCACCTGGTTCGTTTAGACAGTAAGTTGCTCAGGTGTAGCGTGTCGGTTGGCTCACACACCTGCAGTCGACGTTCATCTCCAACATCAATGGCACGTGGTGCTCTGTAGTTTCCACACTGTTTATTCACAATGGTGCCGTTTGTCCACTTTATCCACTGCAGCACGCGAACAGTTCAAAAACTGCACTGTTTCACAAATACTGCTACCCTTGGCCCGAAAGCCAATGATCATCCCCTTTTCAAAGTATAAAAAAAATCGGATGTTTTACCCATGACAGCCATGGTTGATATGTATGCAGATTGCCTACATGTACCGAATGTCATGGGCTACGCACTTACAATGTACTTTGCACTGTTGCTGACCTGAGGTGTAAGTGTCAGCAATGTGTCAAGTGTGCAATGTAAATAGGATGCGTGCGTGAGGCTAAACAGTTTGTTTAGTTGTGTAAATCACCACTTTAGAATGGTAATGTTATTAGTTGCAAGTTAGTGTTGTAAAATGGCGGCAATTGTCTATGTGTTACGCGGGTGTGGATAATTTTCCCTCCTTCCTAATAGTGTATTTTGTACATCGTACGTTCCTGGGTAAAAGTCTTATGTGCTTGGAGTTGTTTTGCGTGGTTAGGGGTCGTGTAGCCCTGTTTTAATTTTTTTTCGGCCTCAATTTTTTTTCTGGCTTAGTTGAATTTCAAGTGCCAAAAATGATTAAATTCGACTTAAATTCGCGTGCAACCTCACTCTCAAATGTCCTGGCTGTCCACCTGTGCTCTGTGTGAGTTTTTTTTAATGTTGTTTTGTTATTTTAATGTGTCTTTGTTGTTTTTCGATGTACGCGTCTCGGCCTTTAACTTCGTATTTTTGCGTACTTATATATTTTTTTTCTAAATCCCGATTTCCTCATGCCGCTTTTTTTTTTTATTTATATATATGTTTCGCGGGTCGTATTTTTAATTTTTTTTGTTTGACTGTCCTGCTTTTCTTTTTACCGACAGTGAGGTGCCGTAGAGCCTTCACCTCCGCAAATGCGGCCTAGGTAATGTCACCCTCCGCAAATGCGTCCCGTTCGGCTCATTGCAGCTGACATTGGAGCCTCCACCCCTGCAAATGCATCCCTCGCTTTGCGAGCTCGCAATGCGTGACAATGACTTGCAGTTTGACAATTATAATATGTGATATATATATGTGTAGAAATAAATATACCTCCCACCCATCTATTACACTTAAAATTGATTACTCTGCAGAACAGATGAACTTTTGGGACACTACCATAACAATCATAAATGAGACACTCCACCCATATGTGTATAGGAGAACTTCTTTCTCTCATTGCTAACCTAAAATCAATTTTCCTTCTGACTTGAAAAAAATTGTCATTACTATGAATATGTTTGTCCAATAAAAAAGATATCACTACCTACTGATATATATAGATATACATATATATATATATATATATATATATATATATATATATGTATATATATATATATATTTATATATAAAAGATGTGGTCATTTTCAAGATATATATATATATATATATAAATATATATATATATATATATATATATAAATATATATATATATATATATATATATATATATATATATATATATAGATACAATGGGCGATCTAGACTAGCCTTTTAGTTCTCATCTGCCATTAAACCTCAACAGCACATCTGATGAGGGTTGGGTTTCTCTCTGAGTATTTTTGTAAAGTCCTCCTGTACAGTGAGATTTTGGGCCTGATGCACATTCCTAGTTACTAACACACTTCCAAGGTGAGTCAGGCAGATTCCTTCCCTCTTTGTCACTCAGAGCACACAGGTACACCGAGAGTTGTAAAAAAGGTGAGTGATCTGCATTCCTGAGACCAGTCGGACAGGTAGAGTGACCTATGGCCGGGTTCTAGGGAGGATCCCCCTGTATAACCCCAAAGTTAACCTGAATCCATTCATATTAAGGGTGCAATGGAGCTGGTGAATGGAGGGCTCAGGTGTTAAATAATTTCTATACAGCTTGTAGAGGACGATAGAAAAAACACAATTACACCTATGTGAGCAAATCAGCTTTCTATAAAAAATATTTTTCTACCCCCATTGCCCTTAATAAGTTAAGATTTTCCCTTTACCCAGGTTGCTGCCAGTAGCAGAGGGCTCCTAACTTCTTGTGGGTTCTGGTACTTTGCACCTGTGGCACTGGCATCCATTTATTGTAGGATATTAAAGCTCCAATATAAATATGATAATTATAGATTACCATTACATTTACTAAACTTTGGCTGTTACTCAGCTCAAAAGATCTTTCCACCAGACAGGTCTTGTTATCGGTACCGCGTTACCTCATGATTGATAAATGGCTTATGGAGTAACAGCTTCCTTTTTTATATGGCTTCTAAGGTTTGAACAGTCAATACCTTACTAATGAATCAGAACCATATGCAAAAAGAATGCATTAATCCAATAATGACTGATAACAACGCAAGCCTGGTGGGAGGATCTTTTGAGAAAAAAATATAGTGTTTATTTCATTTAATACATTATTTTATGTAAGCTGCCATTTTAGGTTTTGTTTATCGGCTTCTTGAGGTGAGAGGAAATTTTGAATACAGACGGAGCTTCAATCTGTTGCCATGGAAAAATGGCAACTAAAACTGCCAATGCTTTCAGCAGGACTAATCAAAAGCTCCTTGGTTTACAAAGATGCACACTCCTGAGAGAGAACCTTGTTGTGGTGAAGGGGCTTGTATACCTCAATAAAGCTGTGAGCTATACAATGTAGGGTCACCCAAGATGGGCAGGTCAAAGCAGAGAGGTTACACAAATCGAGATCCACTGGAGAAAGACCTGGCATCCCACTCCAGTAACTTTGATAAGATGCTTCATGGACAAGCACAACCTGAGACATAACAATATGGCAACAGAAGATGAGCCCCTCAGACAGTGCCTACCACATTACTGAGGAAGAGCAGAGGACAATGTCTGCTGGATATTAGAAAAAGCAAGAGAGTTCAGAGTTTCATAAACTATTCTAAAGCATTTGGCTGTGTGGATCACAACAAAATGGTCTCAAAGAGATGTGAGTACCAGATCATCACATTCGCCCCTGAGGAATTTGTATGTGGACCAAGAAGCCACGGGCAGAACAGAACTTGGGACAACAGAATGGTTAAAGATCGGAAAAAGAGAACGACAAGGTTGTATATTGTCACCTTATTTATTCAACTTATATGCAGAGTACATCATGCGTAAGGCTGGAATCAATATTGCCGGAAGAAATATCAACAACTTTGGATATACAGATGATACTTACTATGATGGCTGAAAGTGAGGAGGAAATAACAGACTAATTGATGAGGGTTAAAGAATAGAGTGCAAAAGCTGGCCTGCTGCTCAATGTTAAAAAGACAAAGATCATGGCAAACGGCAATCTCACTTCCTGACAAATAGAAGGGGAAGAAGTGGAGGCAGTGACAGATTTTATTTTCCATGAAATAAAAAGACGATTGCTTCTAGGGAGGAAAGTCCGGCCAGTCTAGTAAAAAGTAAAAATATTACAGTATCAACAAAGGTCTGCATGGTTAGAACTCTGGTATTCCCAGTAGTAACATACGGATGTGAGAAGTCTGAGTCCTGTAGAATTGATGCCTTTGAATTGTTGTGTTGGCAAAAATGTCTTAGAGTTCCTTGGACTGCAAGAAGATCCAATAAATCAATAGTTCAGGAAATCAAGAAATACTATTCACTGGAAGATATGATCATGAGACTCAAGCTTAAATATTTTGGCTATATCATGAGAAGACAAGATTCCCTAGAGAAGCTGGGGATGCTGGTAAAGAACGAAGCGATATGAAGAAGGGGACGGCAGTGGCAGAGATGAACAGATCATGTAATTGAAGCAATGAACATGAGCTTGATGAATCTCAGAGGGGCAAAAGCTGACAGATGTGCCTGGCATCCTGTGGTCCATATGGTCACAGACAGTCGGACACAACTGAACAACTAAATAACAAAAAAAAAGTATAGGCCGAGGCTTGGCATAGAGTACCCGCTCAGTGACTCCTGTCATGTCGTCTCACATATACTACAGAGCACAGTCTCTGTAAACCCAAGAGAAATATTCTTGAAATGGAATTCACAAAAATGCCAATAATATTTTTCATTTTCTGACTTTCAATACAAACAAAAATGGCTTTGGGTGTTTTTATAACTATTTTACATATTTCACATTAATCTTCCATCTTATTAGAAGATTTCAAGTCTTTATTCTAAACCATTTTAAGTTAATTAGGTAAGTTTAAATGAAAATAGTATTTTGTTATTTAATAAGTTAAATAACCACTGGACAATATATATCTGAAAAATCTGAGTCTGACAAGAGACTAATTAGTTAGGAAAAGGTCAAAAAGCCAGTTTAATATTGGAACAAAATAAATCTTGATGCCTTTGCTGGTTCTCTGAGGCATCCATGATTCTTTGTAGAAGTTTTGCGTGCAAGAGGAGCTAATTATACTTACATAATAAATGCATATCGCATATAATAGTTGTGGTATTTGCAAGCTGTCGTCATGCAATGTTAAAATGTATGTGATAGAGCAAGTGATAGGCAATGAGCGCCGAAGGCCCGAAAGTTACGGGTTAGATGGGGGCTGCAATGAGTGCCGAAGGTGCTCATTATGGGTCTCACAATGAGCGCCAATGGCGCTCATCGCGAGGCCCGTATGTGACTGGCTTGACGGAGCTGCAAAGAGCTCCGAAGGTGCTCATCGCGAGGGCGGTACGTTACTAGCTTGGCAAGGCTGCAATAAGCTCCAAAGGCGGTCATGACGAGGCCCGTTATGAGATGCTCCGAATGGCTTACGAGTTACAGGCTTCAAAAAAATTACGGCTTTAACGGCCTCCATTTTTTTCAAGCCGTAACTCAAAAGCCATTCGGGGGCACCCAAAAAAAAGCCAATTGATTAGGAAATTAGCTTACAACCTCACACGCAGCACAGGGGGAGAGGCAGGGAGCCTGAAAGTGAGGTTGCAAGCTAATTTGCTATTTAATTGGCCTTTTTTGCCGGTCACAGAATGGCCAGGCAAGAAAAAAAATGGCAGCCGTAAAGCCGTAATTTTTTTTCAAGCCCGTAAATTGGAAACCCATTCCGGCTTGGGTAAAATGATTAATTTCCCAAGCCCGCAAATGGTTTCACACCAGTAAATGGAAACAGGAGCACAGAGGAGGGAGAGGGGGGAGAAAGACACAGGGGAGGGAGAGGGGAGAGAGGATGGAAAGAGACACAGAGGAGGGAGTGGGGGAGAGGCACAGGGATGAGAGAGGGGGGGAAGAGAAACAGGGGAGGGAGATAAGGGGAAAAAACCCAGGGGAGGGAGAAGGGGCAAAGAGACAAGGGAGGAAGAGAGGGGGAACAGACACAGCTGAGGGAGGGGGGGGAAAGAGACACAGGGGTGAGAGAGTGGGGAGAGGCTTGCGATGAGCACCAAAGGCCCGTAAAGTAGAGGGGGGAGTGGCTCGCAATGAAGGCGATCATCGCGAGGCCCGCAAGTTAGAGGCGGAAGACCCTCGTTTTGTGTAGCAAACACCATTGCCAGGCTTCACATTTTATTGCTGTCATTTTTGACGGGCAAATCGCTAGTATATATATAGATAACAGGTTCATATTACACAAACACACATATATATATATATATATATATATATATATATATATATATATATATATATATATATATAGTTTTGAACCAGGCCATCTATATTTATTTTAATCATCTAAGTTTTTTTTATAAAGTGTTCTTTGATAACTCACATATTTGTGCTTTTGCATAGTTCAGTACTTTGCTTTCACACTGTTGAATTACATTTAGATTACAGATAAAAAAAACAACTAACTCAGTCCACTGGGTATTTGCTTAAACCTCAGGAAAGGAGTGGTTCAGTTGTTTTATTGCTTTATCTTCTAATCAGATTTTGATTTACAAATATATTATGTTTATTGTTCTCTCAGCCCATTTTAATTATATATCTGATGCCAATTTCGGAGTAGTTACTCAGATCTGGAGGGGGCAGGAGGGTCTGATCTAGAGGGGATAGGAGGGTCTGAGCTAGAAGGGGCAGATCTGGAGAATACAGGTGGGTCTGATCTGGAGGAAATAGGAGGGTCTGATCTGGTGAATCTGATCTAGAGGGGACAGAAGGATTTGATCTAGAAGGGGTAGATCTGGAGACTACGGGTGGGACTGATCTGGGGGAATAGGAGGGTCTGATCTGGTGGGTCTGATCTAGAGGGGACAGAAGGATTTGATCTAGAATGGGTAGATCTGGAGACTACAGGTGGGACTGATCTGGGGGGAATAGGAGGGTGTGAACTGAAAAGGACTGGAGGGTATGATCTGGAGTGGACAGGAGGGTCTGATCTCGAAGGGAGTGGTGGGTCTGATCTGGACAAGACAGGAGGGTCTGTTCTGGAATGTACACATACATCTGATCTGGTGGAAGGCAGGAGGGTCTGATCTGGAAGGAGCAGGTGGGTCTGATCTAGAGAGAACAGGAGGTCTGATTTGTAAGGTATAGGTGGGTCTGATATGTGGGAACAGGAAGGTCTGATCTGGAGGGGACAGATTGATATTATCTGGAGAGGACAGGTGGGTCTGACCTGGAGGTGGGACTGGAGGGTCTGACCTGGAGGTGGGACAAGAGGGTCTGATATGGGTGGACAGGATGGTCTTCTTTTGAGTGGGGCAGATGGGTCTTCTCTGGGCGGCTATTCTGCTTTCAGGGGCTCTGCCGTCAGGTCATACAGTATGTTATTTCTTCATGCTGGTTACACACAGGTATCACTTCCTCTCTCCCAGTGTACACACCAGGCACTCTCTTCCTGTCTCTCCCCCTACCTGCTCTCCACAGGTACCTCACCTTACTCACAGCCCCCTCCCCTATACAACGCTTAGGAGAAATACCGAGCATTCCTCCCAAATCTGCCATACCTGTGAGATTCCAGGCCTGGGAGGCGGAGAGAGTGGGCGCGAGCAGAGCCTACCTGAGGCACGCAGGTGAAGAACTGCACACTTTGTACATATTATATACACAGCCTGGATCTGATTACAAACATAGACACATTTCTAGCATTATTTTCTGTTTACTAATAAACAATAATTGAGAAACATATTCATATAAAGGTCCAACTCTTCCAGATAAATAAATATAATGCAATTGGTTATTATGAATTGTTCTGATTGGAAGTATTAGATAACTGAGCTTAAGATACATGTTTTACTTACCTCAAAGATTCTCCTTCTCTGCTACCAACTTTATCTAAGAAAATTAACTCTGTGTATGTGTATCCACAACAGCATGACAGGTGGTAAAATATTAATAAGAACAGAGGCTTAATATTCTTAAACTTTTATAACAATTATTACAGTACCAACTGGGCATGCTATTGTTCTTTATCAGCCGTTAGGATAATGCAAGATGTTTTACATTTAATATCAGTTTAAATACATAACTTTCCAGCTCTATTATATTTATTTGGAAAAGTTCCAAGTGTTAAAGTGCTGTGAACAACAAGTTCAAATGGACACAGCAGAAGTCTCAGTTACTGCAGAAATGAAAAACATAATAATATACCAATTTTCAACCAAAAATACTGTTTTTAAATTCCACAATAACTGAGACCTTTGCTGTGTCCCTTTAAACTTGATGTTCACATGACTTCAATACGTGGAAGCTTTTCTGTGTGCACTGTTAACATTGGTGGATTCAGATAAGATGTAAGCACAGGAAACCTCTGCCTCCCTCCCATAGGCCCAGTAAAGGCAGCTTCCAAGATAACTTGCTTGCCCTGCTTTGTTACTGCCCCCCGATGCATTGAAAAGGAAGCATGACTATCATGGCAGCTTCCATGCTCTAGCAGAGTCGACTACAATGATTTTCTCTGGAAATCTTTTTATGCCCATGAATTACACAGTTGCTATTAGTTTGTTGCATATTTAAAAAAAAAAAGTTGTGTGGTCCTTTAAAACTGAAATCATAGGCGTAAAGGGTCACTGCAGTTCAAGAAAAAAGGCAATAATTTGTGACATACATAATAAACTAACAACATTAACATTTTTAGAGATAATCAGAATTTTTTAAGATTCTGAATATGAATCCATTTTGTCTTTGTTACATCACTTTATCAGAGCTAGATCATGAGGGTGTCTTAATCTATCTTTTAGTGGAGATGGGGTGGGAGAGGAGATATTGACACCACACCCTTTCCCTGCACAGGCTCAGACAAAGGACTTTTGCATCAGTATATGCATCCACAGCTCAGCACAAATGTGCACACCCCTCTCACACATACACTTTCGACAAATTATTATGGACACTTCCAGGGTCCAACATAGGCATCCCAATTAAGTTTTGTTTTCTAATTAAAAAACTACTTAATTATGCTCTTAAATTCAAAGTTTTCAAACACATATTCTTTGTTTCACTGTACAGTGGTCCTTTAATGGTGTAATCTGATTTAAAGGGCCTCTACAGAAAGGCAAACAACTTTTAAAATGTGTTTTATAATCCCTTATAACTATGCTATCACTTGTGTTACATAATAAAGACAGTAATACTGTAATTTGCTACTTGCTCTGCAGGGACATTATTGCAGTAAATATGTATTTTAATTATGTCGTGAGGAAAACAACATCAGATTAGTGGTAGAGCCCTACAATGTTACAATTAAGATTTCACTCAGAGTTCTTTGTTTATTTCAGCTCTCCAGTGGCATCTTCTGTCTTCTTACTTCTTTGGGTTCTTTAGGGGGAAAGAATGTGAAATGTATTATAGCACTGAAGTATATAAGCATTTAGAGGGAGATTGTAATTTATAAAATAGGCATAAAGTTTGCAAATTTAAAAAGGTTGTTTGACCTTACAGTGCTCAGCTTGATAATGTAATGCAGCACTGAATAAAGCCACTTACTTTTAATTAATCACATTTTATCTAAACTTTGCATCATATTTCTACTTTAGTCATACATTATTTCATAATAATGGCAACTGAGAATTACATGGTAATAATTCATATATACAGATCTGAATCAGAAGTAATATGTATTTGGTCCTTTACATTTATGAAGACAGATTTTAAATTATAATGGGTTAAACTTCCACTATTAGTACATTATTGTAGAGGGAGGTGTAACACGCTGCTCTGAGGCCCTTAATGAGATCTGGCCATTAACTATGATCCAAATGACCTGTACAAAGATTAAAATAAATATGTATTGACTCACTGCTCAAAGTTCACAGGAGGTCTGAATAGAAATATACAAGTGAAGAAGAGACCTGTGAGATTTGGAGAGCTCTGTACAATTGAATTAGAGTCCTATGGGGACTGGAGAACTGTGTGCAAGTGAAGAAGAGACCTGTGAGATTTGGAGAGCTCTGTCCAATTGAATTAGAGTCCTATGGGGACTGGAGAACTGTGTGCAAATATAGAAGAGACCTCTGAGGTTTGGAGAGGTTTGTGCAAATGAAGAAGTGACCTGTGAGCCTTTGAGAGCTCCATATAAGTGAATAAGAAACATGTGAGGCTTTGAGAGCTCCATATAAGTGAAGAAGAGACCTGTGAGGTTTGGGGAGCTTTGTATAAGTGAAGAAGAGACATATATGGCTTGGAGAGCTCTGTACAATTTAGTTAGAGACCTACAAGGTCTGGACAGCTTTGTGCAAGTGAAGAAGAGACCAGTGCGGTTAGGAAAGCTCTGTACAAGTGAAAAAGAGACCTGTGAGATTTCAATACCTATAATTTTGTATATAGTTAGACGGTACAATATTATTTATTTCCATGTTGCTGTAATTATGGCAGTGCCTCACCTGCCCCTCTCTGCTACCTGTGGGAGAGCAGGGCAGGCCAGAGACTTCCCTTTAACAAGTGTCTCAGCTATGCAGTGAGATCTGTCAGGCATGCATTATTGGGACGGTCTCCTGGGTGGGGTCCCAGTCACTGTCTCTCCCTCTTTCACTCCCTAATTCATACCTGACTGGTTTTACAAGTTCTCTTTTTTCTGCACAGGTCTCTTGGGAGGAGCCCATTTACTCCTGCACTGTCCTGTCATACAAACCTCTTCGGTCTCCTGTTCGGTCAGTGTCAGATCTTCAGGTGAAACATACAGTAGGACTGAGGTTCGGAGCGCAAGGGAGGGTCAGAGAGGGGACAGACCGTCACCATGTTCAAGGGACAGAGCAAGTCGCCAACAAAATCTCCAACAAAATCTCCTGTCAAGCACAGCAAGTGAGTGTGGGGGGCACATTTTAGCCTGGGGGCAATAACATGCACGGTGGGCTGGTTTAAAATTTTGGACAGATATGTGTCCAGCCCGGAATGTGAGCAATTATTTAAAGTAAGATTTGTGGCATTAGATTACCTTTTTTGCTAATAAATATTCATCACAATCTTCCTTGTGGAGAATTAAAGTTTATAGCACTGCCATAACTGGGATTTCACCCCAGTGTCCAATCAGCCACAGTGTAGAGGAAGAGTGGGAAAGTTATTAGCTCAAATCAGGCAAAATTACATTATTCTGCATACATTTATCAACATATATTTTTGATGCAAAATCTTTATTCACAGTAATGTGATCCAACCCTCTGCCTTGTTGCACTAAATTATGTGACCCTATAGGTCTTTTAGCCCAGGGATTCTCAAACCACCCTCATGACCCACCAGGCCATGCTTTTGGTTTATTACTATTTGAATACAGATGAAGCAATTAGAGTCTGCTGAACACTAATTGCTCCTCCTGTATTTATACAGGGTTCCAACTAAATCATGGCCTGTCTGGTGGGTCCTAAAGAAAGGGTTGAAAACCACTGCTTTATATTACTGCATGGAATACTTATTTCTAACACCATACCTCTTCACCTTTTCCCTGCCCACTCCCTCTTTCACCTCTTCTCTCTTCCTAAAACATGCTTCCCCATATTTCTCCAACTCTCAAATATCTTCTCTCTGAAAAGATGCTTCAATCCCACCCGATTTCCAAAATATTGAAAGCTTGCACACAGATCTGTTAACATCTAATCCCTTCTAGAAAAATGGGAGCTGCGCTATGGGTGTAGGAACTAAGGGGGAAGATGGGATAACTCCCCCCCAGATATTTAAATTTGTGTGTTTACATGTAGAGAAGCAGTGTGGTATTTTTATACTATATGTGGTATCCCCCACAGATTTTCTTTGGCTCCTACACCCATGACTGCAGCCAACACAGCTAAAGAGACATTAAAATGGGGGGGAAACTTAATTGTATAAGTATGCTGAACATCTAAGAGCTAAAACTCTTATCTCCTTTTCAGTTAGAGAAGGGGTTAAGTCTTATTGGCATCCACAGTAATTAGGACAGTATTGGGGTGTTGGCACCGAGGAGGTGACACAGATCTTAGGAGGTTATATCTGTGCCAGAGAGAACCAGAAGAGCAGGGCAGACTGAATGCCACATTTGCGATACACCCACCCTGACATATAACTAACTACCTGCTGTAAAACTTCATAGGGTGTTTGATGCAAAGCTTGCTTTGAGTCTCTGGATTTAGTAGTTATTTTAACTACTTCTGAAGCTTTGGCCGGCTCTGCTGGGAGGCCATGTTATGCTTTCATCTTATACATTTATTGCAAATAAATAATATGGTTTTTTTTTCTAAAATGCATTTGCTTGTATGCTTTGAGGAGAATTATGTCCACGTTGGCTGTTTGAAGTGTGTGGGAGTGCTAAAACAAGAGGTCATGTATCTGGACAGTAACCAAGCTACTGCTAGTTCAGAAGGTGTAGAGCACTGGGGCCCACCATGGGGTTGGCGCCCTCTGCTGTTGGGGGCAGCAAACGATTAAAGTAGAAACTTATTATGGGAAGAGGCAGATAAATATTTTTACAGAAAGGTGATTTAATCACCCTAACATTCAACACATATTTTGGGCTTTTTTATTGAATTCTACAGGGTGCATAGAGAAGTTGCAAGTGGGGGGCCTCTATTCGCTAACTCTATCACTGATGGCACATTTGATAGAGTGCTGCTGGGGTGTGAATAAATGGAGTAGTCTCTCAAAGAAGGTGGTAGGGATAGTTACCTCAAAACTGAGTCTTTAAAGGGACATGGAAATATATTTTTTTCTTTGTTGCATAAGAAAGAGGACATTTGATAATGTGTCTTCTTTTTTCAAGTATAAGTCTCAAAGCACAAAAATGTATTCAGACATTTAACTGTTCTTGGAGGCTTGCCTTATGCCAGCCAATGAGATCTGCCAACCAAAATGTGCTCCCTGCATTTTCAGTTCATTTAAATAGGTTTTACTTAATATTATTATGCAAAAAAATGGTTTAATGGTTTTACCAGGGTTTAAGGCTTGTCAATTGTTATGGAAAGGTACATGTGACATAGGTGGGTTTGATCTACAGACTCACACAGATCTCATCTTGTGGGGACTCGCTGGTCTCATTTGGGTGGCTGATGTTCCTTATGTGGAGCGGACAGACAGGTCTGACAAGGAATGGAGAGAAGGGTCTGATCTTGGGGGAAAGATCCATATGTACTCCAGGAGATGGGGTGGATCTGGTTTAGGAGGGCAGTCAAACAGGTCTGAACTTTGGGGTAAATGGGTATAACCTGTGGGGCAGGTGCTGCTCATATTGGGCACCTGTGGGTTTGAGCAGTCAGATCTGATGAGAAAGGCTATGAGTCTGACCTGGAGGGGATAGGAGGGTCTGACCTGATAGGTCAAGAGAGTCTGGTCTTGAGATGACAGCGGGGTCTGACTTGGAGGGGGTGGATGGTTTGATCTAGATGGGACAAGAGGGTCTGATCTGGAAGGGACAGTGGAGTTTGATTTGATGGAACAGTTGGATCTGAACTCGGGAGGAAAAGTGTGTCTGAACTTGAGGAGTTCTGGGGCCACAGATTAATCTGTTGTGGTAGCAATACAGGCATCTGATCTCAATGGCACCACCCTATCTGAACTGTGGGGTCAGACTGGTCTGTTCTGGGGAGGGGCAGTTGATCTTGGGGTTCCAGCAGCTTTGAGGTTGCAGTGAAAAATGTGTCTGTTTTGGGAATTAAATGTTTATAACCCTGGGGAGAAAGGCAGATTTAACCGGAGATGGCAGAATGTATAAACTAGAGTACTAATAGTGTCTGACTTGGAGCCTAGAGAAGGGTCTATTTTGCTGTCACAAGATTTAGTTACTAGCTGAGGGTGGGGTCTGGTGAATGGCGTAATGTGAAGTTTTTATGACTGAGTCTGTGTAATAGATACTTCCGGTGTATAGGACAATAACAAGCTTGTTATACAATGATTGTTTTCTTATAAAGTTTTAATGTTATTGCAGTTGGGGGGCACTTAAATTTGGAACCTATGAAATAACAATCAAGACCCTCCTTTCCCTCATCACACTCATCTGCCCCCTACAAATCAGTATCTTCTGTCCTCAAGATCAGACCCTCCTGTCCTCTAGAAAAGACCCTCAGATCAGAGCCACCTGCTTCCTCCAGATCATGCCTCAACCTATGTTGGGAGGAGGTTCCATAAATCTACTAGCCTGTTTTACAAAGCTATCTCAGGTTATGTAGGGTATTGTAGCGTGCTGTGGAGGAGCTTTGCGTTTAGGCTGTACACCTCTCATTGCCAGAGGCATTTACACCGACTAGTAGCTGTGATGTAGTATGGGGAGGGCAAGGTGTGGCTGCTGTCCTGCATTCTGTGGCATGTAAACTGTCCCAGGAATCACTGAGTGATAGAGTGACAGAGGCTGGGGCCTTGCTCACACCCAGGTGCCTTGTTGGAATCGTAGTCTGGGCCAGAATAAATAAAATATGGGGCGAGATCCTGGCTCTGACACAGGAAAGGCCTAGCGGTTTAACACCCTCAGTGCTGGAGATCTATAATGTCTGGTTACCTAGACATTATAGATCTCTTTTAGCTCACTTGTGCTCTTCACAGGGAGAAATATCCTGTAGTATATCAGTCTGGTCTCACTCAAAAGAGTGACCCAGCCCCGAAATACCAGAAAATTCTACCATGAACAGGAGAAACAGCAAACCCCAGACATACGTTTCAGGCTCTCTTGAACCTCGTCAGTGAGGTGCAGATTAACTCTCTAGGGCACAGTGAGCAAGGGGGCCCAAAAAACCCAAAACGTACGTCTGGGATTTGCTGTTTCTCCTGCTCAGGGTAGAATTGCCTCTAGTGAGTGAGACCAGGCTGATATACTACAGGATATTTTTCCTGTGTAGTGCACAAGTGAGCTAAAAGACGCTGCTATCTGAGTGGGTACCATGCCTATAGAAGTAACCCACTTGGGTGCCTCTGTCTTTGTTTTTTTTTCTTATCTATACTATAAAAAGAGGTCATTGCTTGAAGTTTAAGTTTGGTAGATTCACTGATACTGTGTGAAAGTCCTCAACAGAAGGTGTGGTAGATAAGTGGAGTAGGCTTCCTGCAGAATTGGTAGGGACAAACAGAGTAAATGAACGTGAACATGCCTGGGAAATGTAGGTTATGCTCACTCTACTCAATTCAAATAGTCACAAACACACATACAGAAGTACCTGACACAGCATGCATCTCAGCTGACCCCCCCAATACACACAGCTGTAACACCTGGCAGGGAGGGGTTGTCCTGACACGTTGAATAAAAGGGCCACTATAGTCCAAAAACCTTCTGTCATTTAATATAGCATGTATTTTACCATGGAAAATAAATCATATTAATTGAAGAAAATTAATAATAAAATAACATATTAAGAAAAACAATGTGTTGAATCCGCCTTTGTTACAAGAGAGTTAAGAGGATATGTAAAATAGGACTCATGGAGACCATATTAATAGTGTTTTCATACCTGATTTAAATAAAAAAAAATGGGAGCAAAAGCATGATATGATGCTTACTTAATGTTTTTTCTACACTGGAGCAATTATTTATGTTACAAAAATCTATTGCAATGTTTAAAACATATTACTATATATTAAATACAGGCTAGAAATGTTTAGCCTAGAGTGGTTCTTTAAATCAGGAAAAGGAGTGTGTCCATGGCTGGATTATAAACAGGCTGCACCCCAGCTCCTAATCAGAGGTATTTACTACCTGGGGGGCTGATACTATCTCTGTGCTCATAGCATGCAGAAGTTTTCCTAACCTTGCAGGTCTTCTCTTCAATTGCACAAAGCTTTCCAAATTTCACAGGTCTCGTTATCACCAGTATAGAACTCTCCAACCCCCACATGTCCCTTCTTCACTTGTAGAGTGCTATCCAAACCTCACAAGTCTCTTCTTCACATGTACAGAGCTTTCTATGCCTCACAAGTCTCTTCTTCACATGTGCAGAGCTTTCTACACCTCACAGGTCTCTTCTTCTTCAAGTGTACAGAGCTATCCAAACCTCACAGGTCTCTTCTTAACATGTACAGTGCATACTAAACCTCACAAGTCTCTTCTTCACATGTTCACAGCTTTCTATACCTCACAGAACTCTTCTTCGCCTCTAAAGAGCTCTCTAAACCTCACAAGACTCTTCTTCACATGTTCACAGCTTTCTATACCTCACAGAACTCTTCTTCGCCTCTAAAGAGCTCTCTAAACCTCACAAGTCTCTTCTTCACTTGTAGAGTGCTATCCAAACCTCACAAGTCTCTTCTTCACATGTACAGAGCTTTCTATGCCTCACAAGTCTCTTCTTCACATGTGCAGAGCTTTCTATACCTCACAGGTCTCTTCTTCTTCAAGTGTACAGAGCTATCCAAACCTCACAGGTCTCTTCTTCTTCAAGTGTACAGAGCTATCCAAACCTCACAGGTCTCTTCTTAACATGTACAGTGCATACTAAACCTCACAAGTCTCTTCTTCACATGTTCACAGCTTTCTATACCTCACAGAACTCTTCTTCGCCTCTAAAGAGCTCTCTAAACCTCACAAGACTCTTCGTCACTTGTGCAGAGCAGTCTATATGTACAGTGGACTAGAAATATATAGGCACGCTAAGATATATGACTAGCGAATTGACCGTCAAAAAATGACGGCAATGAAATTGTAAGGTAGCTAATGCTGTTTGGTGTGTAATAATGAAATATATAATACATTAATAAATGAATATACTTTACCTATTTTGAAGCATTGTGTTGAAGAGCTGTGAATGTGTTTTGATGTTGCTGCAGCATTAGTGGTGTGGAGCTGCTGTGTAAGCGTGATGAATGTGTGCAGTGTAATAGTGTGCGTGCACGAGACCAAACCGTTAGCGTAGTCGTGTACTTCCGCATTGTTGTAAAATGGCGGGTAATGTGTGGTATGCGTCTTAGCGGAATATCCGTAGGTGTTTTGTGGTGTTTTGCGTGTTTCTGGTGGTGTTTTGCGTGTTTAGAGTGCTGTAGCCTCGTTTTGTTTTGTTTGGCGGGCATTTTTTCTGTCGCTTAGCGAATTTTTTAGTGTCTAAACTCTTTTATTTTGAGTTAAATGAAGGTGTAAGTTGCTTTTTTAAAGTCCTGGATGCTCCCTCTTGCTGTAGGTAAGCTTTTTATGTATGTGTTGTGTGTATTTATTGTGTTTTTCATTTTTTTCATGTTCGCGGGTTGCGGACGATTTTTGCGAGGTCGTAATGTGTGCTAACGTGTCTCGTATGTTGTTTGCATTTGTAGCCTCGTTTTCGTTTTGTTCGGCGGCCATTTTTTCTCTTGCTTAGCGAATTTTTTAGTGTCTAAACTCTTTTATTTTGAGTTAAATGAAGGTGTAAGTTGTTTTTTTGAGGTCCTGGATGCTACCTCTTGCTGTAGGTAAGCTTTTTATGTATGTGCTGTGTGTATTTATTGTGTTTTGAATTTTGTAATGTTCGCGAGTTGCGTCCGATTGTTGCGAGGTCGTAATGTGTGGTAACGTGTCTCATATGTTGTTTGCGTTGCGAGGTAAAGTTTGCGAGGGTCGTGGTTGGTGTGTCGTGTTGTTTGCGTGGTCGCGGTTGTTGTGTGGTTGTTTGCGTTTGAACGTAAATTTTGCGAGGGTCGCAGTTGCTGGCAAGGAGCGCCTTCGGGGCTCCATGCCTGCAACTGAGGCCCTCGCTACGCAAGCCCGCAAGCCTTAGCAACGACTCATACACTCACAACTATATATGTGATGGGAAAGATAATATTTCATATATTTTATATGACACTAGGACTTTTTTTAGTTTTTAGTTTATAGTTTGGTAAACGTTAGAATTTGTTTTCCCATAAAATAGTATAATATAATAATGTGCTAATGTAAGATACCCTTATAAACTTTAATTAATTTGTGCTATGGAACTCTGTGGAAAAAATCATGTAGTCTAGTTACTGACGGGTCTGGAACTTATGACCCAATAAAGTACTGCAAAGCTGCATTTCCATAGTATTAAATGATTTGTAATATAGGGAGATGCTTGCAGAATTAAGCTGAAAGTCTGGAAACACCTTTCCTGTCATTATTATAATAGGACTAGCGACTTGCCCGTCAAAAAATGACAGCAATAAGATTGTAAGGCAGGTAATGGTGTTTGGTTGAGACATTCATTTTGTTGGTGTTCTCAGATGCTTCGGCGCTGATTGCGAGCCTCGCGCTGATGTGTGTTACGCAGTTGTAGGTGATTTAGAGTCCTTGTTCTTGGACCTCGTTCGGCTTTTTTCGGTAAATCCGTAGGTGTTTCATGGTGTTTTGCGTGTTTAGGGTCCTGTAGCCTCGTTTTCGTTTTTTTTTCGGCGACCATTTTTTCTCTTGCTTAGAGGATTTTCGAGTGTCTAAACTCTTTTATTTCAACTGAAATTAATTGAGGTGTAACTTAACTTTCAGAGGTCCTGGGTGCCCCCACTTGCTGTGGGTAAGCTTTTTATGTGTTCGTTGTGTGTATTTATTGTGTTTTTAATGTTTTCATGTGCGGGCGGTTCGGGTGCTAAGGTCGTATTTTTGCGAGGTCGTAATGTTTATTTTTGTAAGTCCCGTGGCTCGTATTTGTGGATGCTAAGTCCGTAAATTTTGCTGTCGACGTGGGAGCCTCCACCTCTGCAAATGCGGTCCCTCGCTATGCGAGGATCTGCATTTGCGGCCCTAAAGTCTGCAGTTGCTGGCAAGGAGCGCCTTCGACACTCCTTGGCAGCAACTGCGGCCCTCGCTTTGCGAGGGCCGCAGGCTCGCTACGCAAGCCTGCAGCGTTAGCAACAACCCGCTTGCTTACAACTATATTTGTGATGCTAAGTGAGTGTTACAAAATCTTCCCTGACTTTATTGTACACCTCAGTAAATTTGACCATTGAGTAGAGTCCCAGTAAAGGTGGCCATGGTAGAGAGGGGAGGCTGAAGATCAAATAGAGGAAAGTATCAATAGTAGTAGGGCGAAATCAAAATGATGTGTCATAATATGGGAGAGGACAGGAGATGCTGATCGAAGGAGAAAGGCTGGATGTGGAGGGGACACGAGGGTCTGATCTGGAGGGGATAGCAGGGTCTGATCTAGGTGGTTCAGTGGTTTGATCGGGAGAGGACTGATGGGTCTGATCTGGTGAGGACTGATGGGTCTGATCTGGTGAGGACTGATGGGTCTGAACTGGAGAGACAGACGGGTCTGACATGTAAGGGACAGACCAGTCTGATCTGTATGGGACAGATGGGTATGATCTGGATAGGACTGATTGGATTGATGTCTAGGGGACAGATGGGTCTGATCTGGAGAAGACTTATAGGACTGATCTGATCTGTAAGGGACAGACGGGTCTGATCTGTAAGGGACAGATGGGTCTGATCTGGATGGGACAGATGGGTCTGATCTGTAAGAAAATGGCAGCTTTGTTCTGGATAGGATACAAGGGTCTGACCTAAAGGGAACAGGAGGGTCTGGTCTAGGGGACAGAATGATCTTATCTCCAGTTTATTTTTCTCTATGTGACTCTCTTCCTCTGTCTTTTCTCCCCAGGGCCGCAGCCAATGAACTGGCCTTGCTGATCTCACGTATGCAAAAAAATGCTGACCTGGTAGAAAAAAATATCCTTGAGACTCACCAGAAGCTGAAGCAGGTATGGAGACCCCTAGACCCTTCATCCACACAGCTCTCCCGTGTCACTGGGCCCAGGAATGGGCTTTTAATTGGATTACCTATAGTTCCAGGGGAAGTATATCTATATACACAATATTGGATTTCTGAATATTGAAATGATCTCTGCAGTTCCTGTGTTATATTTGTGCCCATTTATTCCAGTTAGGTAGATACACACACACTTCTAACATAGAAGCTGGAGAGGTCACAACTTATTAGTAAGACAGCTCTCAACTTAGTGAATATAGCCATTAGCAATAGTGATTACAGGTAATGGTTACAAGCCCTGTTGACACCTTCTTTGTTTTGGGGCAGGATGCTGGGAATTATACCCTGAAACAGCACTTCCAGCATCAGCAGGAAAATGCCAAGAACCTGAAGGACTCAGAGCTGCTGCTGAAGGACTTGTTCTTAGATGTGGACAAAGCCAAGAAATATGGACACCCCCAGGCACCGGAGATAGATAAGGAGTGAGTGAGGGGTACAACGTGTGTGTGGGTACAAGTGATGAACAAGAAGTGAGCGAGAAAGGGTGGGGGAGAGAGAACAGTAGGAGAGAGAGTAGAGGGGAAGAGAGAGAAAGAGGAGATAAATAGAGGTGTGATATAGAAAGAAAGGAGTTAGATAATAGAGGAGAGATTGAGTTGAGATAGATGATGGTGAGAAAAAGAAAAGAATGAAGAGAGAGAGTGGGTGAGAGAGCAGGGAGCAAAAGATAGGAGGTAGAAGACGGGGAGAGAAAAAGAAGAGAGAGATGGGGACAGCGGATAGCTCAGGGGGGAGAAAGAGAAGAAGTAGATGAGACAGAGAGATAAAGAGAAGAAGGAAGAGTCCGAGGAAGTGAGAAAACATGGGATGTAAGGAGAGAAATGGCAGAAAGAAGACAAAGAGGAGTGAGATAAAGAGTAATAGGAGAAAGGAAAGAAAAGACAAGAGGAGACAGAAAAGAGAGAGATAGTAGACAGAACAACATATAATTGTATAGAGAGCAAGAGGAGAGAGAAACAGACAGAGTTAAAGATGATAGAGAGAAATTACAGAGAAATATGAAGGAAGAGAGATGAGAGGGGACAGAAAGAAATTAGATAGAGATATGAGAGAGAGAGAGACAATGAAAGGAGAAAGAGAAATGAGAGAGAGAGCAAGAGAAAGAGATAGGATAGATGGAACCAGAGTCTGAAGGAATAGATATAAAAAGATCATAGAGGGAGGGAGATAAAGAGATAGAAAGAGAAGAGTCAGATAGAGAGTTAGAGAGAAGAGACAAAGAACAATATATCAGTGTAAGAGCAGACAGTAGGGGAGAGAGAGATAGAGACTGAAAGGAGGAGAGAGAAAGAACAATATATCAGTATAAGAGCAGACAGTAGGGGAGAGAGAGATAGAGACTGAAAGGAGGAGAGACAAAGAACAATATATCAGTATAAGAGCAGACAGTGAGGGGAGAGAGAGACAGAGACTGAAAGGAGGAGAGAGAAAGAACAATATATCAGTGTAAGAGCAGACAGTAGGAGAGAGAGAGACAGAGACTGAAAGGAGGAGAGAGAAAGAACAATATATCAGTATAAGAGCAGACAGTGAGGGGAGAGAGAGAGACATAGACTGAAAGGAGGAGAGAGAAAGAACAATATATCAGTGTAAGAGCAGACAGTGAGGGGAGAGAGAGATAGAGACTGAAAGGAGGAGAGAGAAAGAACAATATATCAGTGTAAGAGCAGACAGTGAGGGGAGAGAGAGATAGAGACTGAAAGGAGGAGAGAGAATGAACAATATATCAGTATAAGAGCAGGCAGTGAGGGGAGAGAGAGAGACATAGACTGAAAGGAGGAGAGAGAAAGAACAATATATCAGTATAAGAGCAGACAGTGAGGGGAGAGAGAGACAGAGACTGAAAGGAGGAGAGAGAAAGAACAATATATCAGTATAAGAGCAGACAGTGAGGGGAGAGAGAGACAGAGACTGAAAGGAGGAGAGAGAAAGAACAATATATCAGTGTAAGAGCAGACAGTAGGGGAGAGAGAGATAGAGACTGAAAGGAGGAGAGAGAAAGAACAATATATCAGTATAAGAGCAGACAGTGAGGGGAGAGAGAGACAGAGACTGAAAGTAGGAGAGAGAAAGAACAATATATCAGTATAAGAGCAGACAGTGAGGGGAGAGAGAGACAGAGACTGAAAGGAGGAGAGAGAATGAACAATATATCAGTATAAGAGCAGACAGTGAGGGGAGAGAGAGACAGAGACTGAAAGGAGGAGAGAGAAAGAACAATATATCAGTATAAGAGCAGACAGTAGGAGAGAGAGAGACAGAGACTGAAAGGAGGAGAGAGAATGAACAATATATCAGTATAAGAGCAGACAGTGAGGGGAGAGAGAGACAGAGACTGAAAGGAGGAGAGAGAAAGAACAATATATCAGTGTAAGAGCAGACAGTAGGGGAGAGAGAGAGACAGAGACTGAAAGGAGGAGAGAGAAAGAACAATATATCAGTATAAGAGCAGACAGTGAGGGGAGAGAGAGACAGAGACTGAAAGGAGGAGAGAGAAAGAACAATATATCAGTATAAGAGCAGACAGTGAGGGGAGAGAGAGACAGAGACTGAAAGGAGGAGAGAGAATGAACAATATATCAGTATAAGAGCAGGCAGTGAGGGGAGAGAGAGATAGAGACTGAAAGGAGGAGAGAGAATGAACAATATATCAGTGTAAGAGCAGACAGTGAGGGGAGAGAGAGACAGAGACTGAAAGGAGGAGAGAGAAAGAACAATATATCAGTGTAAGAGCAGACAGTGAGGGGAGAGAGAGATAGAGACTGAAAGGAGGAGAGAGAAAGAACAATATATCAGTATAAGAGCAGACAGTGAGGGGAGAGAGAGACAGAGACTGAAAGGAGGAGAGAGAAAGAACAATATATCAGTGTAAGAGCAGACAGTAGGGGAGAGAGAGATAGAGACTGAAAGGAGGAGAGAGAAAGAACAATATATCAGTGTAAGAGCAGACAGTAGGGGAGAGAGAGACAGAGACTGAAAGGAGGAGAGAGAAAGAACAATATATCAGTGTAAGAGCAGACAGTAGGGGAGAGAGAGATAGAGACTGAAAGGAGGAGAGAGAAAGAACAATATATCAGTGTAAGAGCAGACAGTAGGGGAGAGAGAGACAGAGACTGAAAGGAGGAGAGAGAAAGAACAATATATCAGTGTAAGAGCAGACAGTAGGGGAGAGAGAGATAGAGACTGAAAGGAGGAGAGAGAAAGAACAATATATCAGTGTAAGAGCAGACAGTAGGGGAGAGAGAGACAGAGACTGAAAGGAGGAGAGAGAAAGAACAATATATCAGTATAAGAGCAGACAGTGAGGGGAGAGAGAGACAGAGACTGAAAGGAGGAGAGAGAAAGAACAATATATCAGTATAAGAGCAGACAGTGAGGGGAGAGAGAGACAGAGACTGAAAGGAGGAGAGAGAAAGAACAATATATCAGTATAAGAGCAGACAGTGAGGGGAGAGAGAGACAGAGACTGAAAGGAGGAGAGAGAAAGAACAATATATCAGTGTAAGAGCAGACAGTAGGGGAGAGAGAGACAGAGACTGAAAGGAGGAGAGAGAAAGAACAATATATCAGTGTAAGAGCAGACAGTGAGGGGAGAGAGAGACAGAGACTGAAAGGAGGAGAGAGAAAGAACAATATATCAGTATAAGAGCAGACAGTAGGGGAGAGAGAGACAGAGACTGAAAGGAGGAGAGAGAAAGAACAATATATCAGTGTAAGAGCAGACAGTGAGGGGAGAGAGAGATAGAGACTGAAAGGAGGAGAGAGAAAGAACAATATATCAGTATAGGAGCAGACAGTAGGGGAGAGAGAGACAGAGACTGAAAGGAGGAGAGAGAAAGAACAATATATCAGTGTAAGAGCAGACAGTAGGGGAGAGAGAGATAGAGACTGAAAGGAGGAGAGAGAAAGAACAATATATCAGTGTAAGAGCAGACAGTAGGGGAGAGAGAGACAGAGACTGAAAGGAGGAGAGAGAAAGAACAATATATCAGTGTAAGAGCAGACAGTGAGGGGAGAGAGAGATAGAGACTGAAAGGAGGAGAGAGAAAGAACAATATATCAGTGTAAGAGCAGACAGTAGGGGAGAGAGAGATAGAGACTGAAAGGAGGAGAGAGAAAGAACAATATATCAGTGTAAGAGCAGACAGTAGGGGAGAGAGAGACAGAGACTGAAAGGAGGAGAGAGAAAGAACAATATATCAGTATAAGAGCAGACAGTGAGGGGAGAGAGAGACAGAGACTGAAAGGAGGAGAGAGAAAGAACAATATATCAGTATAAGAGCAGACAGTGAGGGGAGAGAGAGACAGAGACTGAAAGGAGGAGAGAGAAAGAACAATCTATCAGTATAAGAGCAGACAGTGAGGGGAGAGAGAGATAGAGACTGAAAGGAGGAGAGAGAAAGAACAATATATCAGTATAAGAGCAGACAGTGAGGGGAGAGAGAGACAGAGACTGAAAGGAGGAGAGAGAAAGAACAATATATCAGTATAAGAGCAGACAGTAGGGGAGAGAGAGATAGAGACTGAAAGGAGGAGAGAGAATGAACAATATATCAATATAAGAGCAGACAGTGAGGGGAGAGAGAGATAGAGACTGAAAGGAGGAGAGAGAATGAACAATATATCAGTGTAAGAGCAGACAGTGAGGGGAGAGAGAGATAGAGACTGAAAGGAGGAGAGAGAAAGAACAATATATCAGTATAAGAGCAGACAGTAGGGGAGAGAGAGATAGAGACTGAAAGGAGGAGAGAGAATGAACAATATATCAGTGTAAGAGCAGACAGTGAGGGGAGAGAGAGATAGAGACTGAAAGGAGGAGAGAGAAAGAACAATATATCAGTATAAGAGCAGACAGTAGGGGAGAGAGAGATAGAGACTGAAAGGAGGAGAGAGAAAGAACAATATATCAGTATAAGAGCAGACAGTAGGGGAGAGAGAGATAGAGACTGAAAGGAGGAGAGAGAAAGAACAATATATCAGTATAAGAGCAGACAGTGAGGGGAGAGAGAGAGACAGAGACTGAAAGGAGGAGAGAGAAAGAACAATATATCAGTATAAGAGCAGACAGTGAGGGGAGAGAGAGAGACATAGACTGAAAGGAGGAGAGAGAATGAACAATATATCAGTATAAGAGCAGACAGTAGGGGAGAGAGAGATAGAGACTGAAAGGAGGAGAGAGAAAGAACAATATATCAGTATAAGAGCAGACAGTAGGGGAGAGAGAGATAGAGACTGAAAGGAGGAGAGAGAAAGAACAATATATCAGTATAAGAGCAGACAGTGAGGGGAGAGAGAGACAGAGACTGAAAGGAGGAGAGAGAAAGAACAATATATCAGTATAAGAGCAGACAGTAGGGGAGAGAGAGATAGAGACTGAAAGGAGGAGAGAGAAAGAACAATATATCAGTGTAAGAGCAGACAGTGAGGGGAGAGAGAGACAGAGACTGAAAGGAGGAGAGAGAAAGAACAATATATCAGTGTAAGAGCAGACAGTGAGGGGAGAGAGAGACAGAGACTGAAAGGAGGAGAGAGAAAGAACAATATATCAGTATAAGAGCAGACAGTAGGGGAGAGAGAGATAGAGACTGAAAGGAGGAGAGAGAAAGAACAATATATCAGTATAAGAGCAGACAGTGAGGGGAGAGAGAGACAGAGACTGAAAGGAGGAGAGAGAAAGAACAATATATCAGTATAAGAGCAGACAGTAGGGGGAGAGAGAGATAGAGACTGAAAGGAGGAGAGAGAAAGAACAATATATCAGTGTAAGAGCAGACAGTGAGGGGAGAGAGAGACAGAGACTGAAAGGAGGAGAGAGAAAGAACAATATATCAGTGTAAGAGCAGACAGTGAGGGGAGAGAGAGACAGAGACTGAAAGGAGGAGAGAGAAAGAACAATATATCAGTATAAGAGCAGACAGTAGGGGAGAGAGAGATAGAGACTGAAAGGAGGAGAGAGAAAGAACAATATATCAGTGTAAGAGCAGACAGTGAGGGGAGAGAGATAGAGACTGAAAGGAGGAGAGAGAAAGAACAATATATCAGTGTAAGAGCAGACAGTAGGGGAGAGAGAGATAGAGACTGAAAGGAGGAGAGAGAAAGAACAATATATCAGTGTAAGAGCAGACAGTGAGGGGAGAGAGATAGAGACTGAAAGGAGGAGAGAGAAAGAACAATATATCAGTGTAAGAGCAGACAGTGAGGGGAGAGAGATAGAGACTGAAAGGAGGAGAGAGAATGAACAATATATCAGTATAAGAGCAGACAGTGAGGGGAGAGAGAGACAGAGACTGAAAGGAGGAGAGAGAAAGAACAATATATCAGTATAAGAGCAGACAGTGAGGGGAGAGAGATAGACAGTGACTGAAAGGAGGAGAGAGAAAGAACAATATATCAGTGTAAGAGCAGACAGTAGGGGAGAGAGAGATAGAGACTGAAAGGAGGAGAGAGAATGAACAATATATCAGTATAAGAGCAGACAGTGAGGGGAGAGAGAGACAGAGACTGAAAGGAGGAGAGAGAAAGAACAATATATCAGTATAAGAGCAGACAGTGAGGGGAGAGAGAGAGACAGAGACTGAAAGGAGGAGAGAGAAAGAACAATATATCAGTATAAGAGCAGACAGTGAGGGGAGAGAGAGACAGAGACTGAAAGGAGGAGAGAGAAAGAACAATATATCAGTGTAAGAGCAGACAGTAGGGGAGAGAGAGATAGAGACTGAAAGGAGGAGAGAGAAAGAACAATATATCAGTATAAGAGCAGACAGTAGGGGAGAGAGAGATAGAGACTGAAAGGAGGAGAGAGAATGAACAATATATCAGTATAAGAGCAGACAGTGAGGGGAGAGAGAGATAGAGACTGAAAGGAGGAGAGACAAAGAACAATATATCAGTATAAGAGCAGACAGTGAGGGGAGAGAGAGATAGAGACTGAAAGGAGGAGAGACAAAGAACAATATATCAGTGTAAGAGCAGACAGTAGGGGAGAGAGAGATATAGACTGAAAGGAGGAGAGAGAATGAACAATATATCAGTGTAAGAGCAGACAGTGAGGGGAGAGAGAGACAGAGACTGAAAGGAGGAGAGAGAAAGAACAATATATCAGTGTAAGAGCAGACAGTGAGGGGAGAGAGAGAGATAGAGACTGAAAGGAGGAGAGAGAAAGAACAATATATCAGTATAAGAGCAGACAGTGAGGGGAGAGAGAGACAGAGACTGAAAGGAGGAGAGAGAAAGAACAATATATCAGTATAAGAGCAGACAGTGAGGGGAGAGAGAGATAGAGACTGAAAGGAGGAGAGAGAAAGAACAATATATCAGTATAGGAGCAGACAGTGAGGGGAGAGAGAGACAGAGACTGAAAGGAGGAGAGAGAAAGAACAATATATCAGTATAAGAGCAGACAGTGAGGGGAGAGAGAGATAGAGACTGAAAGGAGGAGAGACAAAGAACAATATATCAGTGTAAGAGCAGACAGTAGGGGAGAGAGAGATAGAGACTGAAAGGAGGAGAGAGAATGAACAATATATCAGTGTAAGAGCAGACAGTGAGGGGAGAGAGAGACAGAGACTGAAAGGAGGAGAGAGAAAGAACAATATATCAGTGTAAGAGCAGACAGTGAGGGGAGAGAGAGACAGAGACTGAAAGGAAGAGAGACAAAGAACAATATATCAGTGTAAGAGCAGACAGTGAGGGGAGAGAGAGATAGAGACTGAAAGGAGGAGAGAGAAAGAACAATATATCAGTGTAAGAGCAGACAGTAGGGGAGAGAGAGATAGAGACTGAAAGGAGGAGAGAGAAAGAACAATATATCAGTATAAGAGCAGACAGTAGGGGAGAGAGAGATAGAGACTGAAAGGAGGAGAGAGAATGAACAATATATCAGTATAAGAGCAGACAGTGAGGGGAGAGAGAGACAGAGACTGAAAGGAGGAGAGAGAAAGAACAATATATCAGTGTAAGAGCAGACAGTGAGGGGAGAGAGAGATAGAGACTGAAAGGAGGAGAGAGAAAGAACAATATATCAGTATAAGAGCAGACAGTGAGGGGAGAGAGAGACAGAGACTGAAAGGAGGAGAGAGAAAGAACAATATATCAGTGTAAGAGCAGACAGTGAGGGGAGAGAGAGACAGAGACTGAAAGGAGGAGAGAGAAAGAACAATATATCAGTATAAGAGCAGACAGTAGGGGAGAGAGAGATAGAGACTGAAAGGAGGAGAGAGAATGAACAATATATCAGTATAAGAGCAGACAGTGAGGGGAGAGAGAGACAGAGACTGAAAGGAGGAGAGAGAAAGAACAATATATCAGTATAAGAGCAGACAGTGAGGGGAGAGAGAGACAGAGACTGAAAGGAGGAGAGAGAAAGAACAATATATCAGTGTAAGAGCAGACAGTGAGGGGAGAGAGATAGAGACTGAAAGGAGGAGAGAGAAAGAACAATATATCAGTGTAAGAGCAGACAGTAGGGGAGAGAGAGATAGAGACTGAAAGGAGGAGAGAGAATGAACAATATATCAGTATAAGAGCAGACAGTGAGGGGAGAGAGAGATAGAGACTAAAAGGAGGAGAGAGAAAGAACAATATATCAGTGTAAGAGCAGACAGTGAGGGGAGAGAGAGACATAGACTGAAAGGAGGAGAGAGAAAGAACAATATATCAGTATAAGAGCAGACAGTGAGGGGAGAGAGAGACAGAGACTGAAAGGAGGAGAGAGAAAGAACAATATATCAGTGTAAGAGCAGACAGTGAGGGGAGAGAGAGACAGAGACTGAAAGGAGGAGAGAGAAAGAACAATATATCAGTATAAGAGCAGACAGTGAGGGGAGAGAGAGATAGAGACTGAAAGGAGGAGAGAGAAAGAACAATATATCAGTATAAGAGCAGACAGTGAGGGGAGAGAGAGACAGAGACTGAAAGGAGGAGAGAGAAAGAACAATGGAAAGGGGGAGAAAAGAAAAAGATAGGAAATGCAAAGAGAGTGAGAGATCAGGTCAGTCATTGTATAAAGTTCCCTCCTGTATATCTAACCCAGCACTAATGCTCTGTTTCTATTCCCAGCATCCACCAGCTACATGACCGTCTGAGCCAGGAGTGTGCAGAGTACAGGGAGGTATATGAGAAATTCAGTATTGCCACCCCTGAGCCCAAGGTCAACTGGCCCCATATCCTGAAGAAAAAGAAGGTAAGAGGAGGTGCTAGGTCCTGGATATACTGATATATAAACACCCATATAATTACAGCTTACTGAAAGAGAAGTTGGTACACAGAACCACCCACCACAGAGGCATCTCTATTCAGGAAGCAGAATTAAAGGGCCACTGTAAGGCCCTAACAAGAGGAATTATTTGTTCTGATAATACACCAATCATTAATAAAATTCCTGCTTAATGATTTACAATAGCAGTATTCTATATTTTCTGAAAAACTAGCATTGTCTGCTAGACAAAGCCTACTTCCCATTAGCCCTATAGTGGGTGGGACCATCATTAGCAGAGTTTGATGTTTGCAAGTAAGTTTAAAATTTAATTTTTATTTTTCATCATTGAATTTATTTAAATTTGAATAACGATCAATGTCTAACTACAAGATCTAGCTCCTGATGTCAGCATTATATCACTGCTTCTTCTTACTCTCCCCACAGCAACAATTAGACTCGGGTCCTTATGGGCCCAGCCTGCCAGACGTGGAGAGACAGATCGCGGAACACAACGTCTTGCAGAGAGAGATTGATGAGTACGGGTCGGAAATACGCAACCTTCCCCAGGTGCAAAGAGCTAACAATCTAATTATGCTTAGAAGTAATTTATCAGCATTGCTCTGCATCATCAAACCAAGTGAAAATAAATTCTGAATATTTAACTGCTTTACATGATGGTGCAGAGAAGCTCAGAGTCTCTTTAAACACTAAAGGCCTTCACTTTCTATCAAGTATTTATAATGGCAAATTTTAGACATTACTTAAAATTATCTATGTTAATTCAGTTAATATTAAAACTACTTGTAAGTATCTCTTTATAAGAGTGCCTTATAAGGGGACATGATGATTCTTTCTCACACTGTTATTTTATTTTTCCATTATTGGGTTAAATGGACACAGGGCCCGCACTTTTGTCAGCATATTTGAATAATTTAACCACTTTTACTGAATGGGCCCCAGTTGGTCTGTTATGTACTTAAGAGCTAACACTCTATTTTTTCCTGTCTCTATCACAGGACAATGCAGCAATTAAGAACCAGTATCGGAGTCTGCAGGTAAGTGGCATGGAGTCTGTCTGTCCCACAGAAAGGTGACACAGAGCTATGGGACTTGGGTGACAAAGACAGGAGGGATCTATGGGACATGGTTTTTGTCCCTCCCATTGTAGGGTGACACAGACAGTAGGGAGCTATGGGACATGGTGTTTGTCCCTCCCATTGTAGGGTGACACAGACAGTAGGGAGCTATGGGACATGGTGTTTGTCCCTCCCATTGTAGGGTGACACAGACAGGAGGGATCTATAGGACATGGTTTTTGTCCTTCCCATTGTAGGGTGACACAGACAGTAGGGAGCTAAGGGACGTGGTGTTTCTCCCTCCCACTGCAGAGTGACACAGACAGTAGGGAGCTATGGGATGTGGGGTCTGTCCCTCCCACTGCAGGGTGACACGGACAGGAGGGAGCTATGGGACGTGGTGTTTGTCCCTCCCACTGCAGGGTGACACAGACAGTAGGGAGCTATGGGACATGGTGTTTGTCCCTCCCACTGCAGGGTGACACAGACAGGAGGAAGCTATGGGACATGGGGTCTGTCCCTCCCACTGCAGGGTGAACAGACAGGAGGGAGCTATGGGACGTGAGGTCTGTCCCTCCCACTGCAGGGTGACACAGACAGGAGATAGCTATGGAACGTGAGGTCTGTCCCTCCCACTGCAGGGTGACACAGACAGGAGGGAGCTATGGGACGTGAGGTCTGTCCCTCCCACTGCAGGGTGACACAGACAGGAGGGAGCTATGGGACATGGTTTTTGTCCTTCCCATTGTAGGGTGACACAGACAGTAGGGAGCTAAGGGACGTGGTGTTTCTCCCTCCCACTGCAGGGTGACACAGACAGGAGGAAGCTATGGGACATGGGGTCTGTCCCTCCCACTGCAGGGTGAACAGACAGGAGGGAGCTATGGGACGTGAGGTCTGTCCCTCCCACTGCAGCGTAACACAGACAGGAGGGAGCTATGGGACGTGAGGTCTGTCCCTCCCACTGCAGCGTAACACAGACAGGAGGGAGCTATGGGACGTGAGGTCTGTCCCTCCCACTGCAGGGTGACACAGACAGGAGATAGCTATGGGACGTGGGGTCTGTTCCTCCCACTGCAGGGTGACACAGACAGGAGGAAGCTATGGGACATGGGGTCTGTACCTCCCACTGCAGGGTGACACAGACAGGAGGGAACTATGGGACGTGGTGTTTGTCCCTCCCACTGCAGGGTGACACGGACAGTAGGGAACTATGGGACATGGTGTTTGTCCCTCCCACTGCAGGGTGACACAGACAGGAGGAAGCTATGGGACATGGGGTCTGTCCCTCTCACTGCAGGGTGACACAGACAGGAGGGAGCTATGGGACATGGGGTCTGTCCCTCCCACTGCAGGGTGACACAGACAGTAGGGAGCTATGGGACATGGTGTTTGTCCCTCCCACTGCAGGGTGACACAGACAGGAGGGAGCTATGGGACATGGTGTTTGTCCCTCCCACTGCAGGGTGACACAGACAGGAGGGAGCTATGGGACATGGGGTCTGTCCCTCCCACTGCAGGGTGACACAGACAGGAGGAAGCTATGGGACATGGGGTCTGTCCCTCCCACTGCAGGGTGACACAGACAGGAGGGAGCTATGGGACGTGAGGTCTGTCCCTCCCACTGTAGGGTGACACAGACAGTAGGGAGCTATGGGACATGGTGTTTGTCCCTCCCACTGCAGGGTGACACAGACAGGAGGGAGCTATGGGACATGGTGTTTGTCCCTCCCACTGCAGGGTGACACAGACAGGAGGGAGCTATGGGACATGGGGTCTGTCCCTCCCACTGCAGGGTGACACAGACAGGAGGAAGCTATGGGACATGGGGTCTGTCCCTCCCACTGCAGGGTGACACAGACAGGAGGGAGCTATGGGACGTGAGGTCTGTCCCTCCCACTGTAGGGTGACACAGACAGGAGGGAGCTATGGGACGCGAGGTCTGTCCCTTCCACTGCAGGATTATACAGATAAGAGGCAGCTATGAGACGTGGAGTCAGTCCATCCCACTGCGGGGTAGCACAGACAAGAAGCAGCTACGTCGGATATCTGTGGAACTAACTTGGCACTATCTCTTCATAACACAGGAGGAGTCCACATGGCGTGGTAGACACCTGGGCAGTCTGTATAATCACCTTCACAGCTGCAACAAGGAGCTTCTGTATCTCAGCGAGGAGCAAAATAAAATCCTGAAACAGGACTGGAGTGACCAGATGCCCGACCTGCCTAGCACCCGGCGCCAGTATGAAGTGAGTACCAGTAGCACACACACACTGACAGTATGAGGTGAGAGCCACAGGAGCACACACACACTGACAGTATGTAGTGAGTCCCAAAAACTCATACACACACACACTAACAGTATCAGGTGATCCCAAGGAGCACGCACACACACATTGACAGTATGGAGGTGAGCCCCAGGAGCGCACACACTGACAGTATTAGGTGAGCCCCAGGAGCGCACACACACACACAGACAGAATGAGGTGAGCCCTAGGAGCACACACACACACTGACAGTAAGAGGTGAGCCCCAGGAGCACACACACACTGACAGTATCAGGTGAGCCCCAGGAGCGCACACATACACACTGACAGTATGAGGTGAGAGCCACAGGAGCACACACACTGACAGTATGTAGTGAGTCCCAAAAACACATACACACATACACACACACACTAACAGTATGAGGTGAGCCCCAGGAGCGCACACACACTGACAGTATGTAGTGAGTCCCAAAAACACATACACACACACACACACTAACAGTATGAGGTGAGCCCCAGGAGCACACACACACACTGACAGTAGGAGGTGAGCCACAGGAGCACACACACACACACACTGACAGTATGAGGTGAGCCACAGGAGCACACACACACACTGACAGTAGGAGGTGAGCCACAGGAGCACACACACACACACTGACAGTATGAGGTGAGCCCCAGGAGCAAGCACACACACACTGACAGTATGAGGTGAGCCCCAGGAGCACATGCATACTGACAGCATGAGGTGAGCCACAGGAGCAAACACACACACACACACTGACAGTATGAGGTGAGCCCCAGGTTGAGCACACACACACAGACAGTATGAGGTGAGCCCCAGGTTGAGCACACACACACAGACAGTATGAGGTGAGCCAGGAGCACAGACACTACTTTACATTAACCGTTCACACTCTCTTCTTACAGAGGTTTAAGGCCGAGGAGCTGCTGCCCCAGGAGGAGCTGGTCAATCAGCTGCTGGACGATGGAGACCGGATGGTGGAGCTCAAACACCCAGCGGCCAGATGCATACAGGTGGGGAGGATTCTGGGAGTTCAGCTAATTTGGTGCCAGAATGACAATATATACAAAGTGAATTACACTATATAGTAGGGCTGGGATTACGTGTCGTGTATATTACACCAGCTAGTGATACCATTATTACATTAACTTGTGACTTATGCCACCTAGTGACACTGCATGAACCTGCTTATTACTCTAATACACATAAACATGTGTATTGCACCAGCTAATAGCACTATCTTAGATGAAATTGTGTATTACACCAGCTAGTAACACTGTAATTATATGAACCAGGATATTATACCAGCTAATAACATTGTGATTATATGAACCTGGGTAATACACCAGCTAATAACATTGTGATTATACGAACCTGGGTATTACACCTGTAAATAACACTAAAATTATATGGAAAACAAAACAAAAATAGAGGTGCTCAATCATAGGTTAGTTCTATGGATGTTTTAACCCACTCAGAGAGCAACCTCTTTTAGCCACTTGTGCCCTTCACAGGGAGAAATATCCTGTAGTGTATCAGTCTGGTCCCGCTCACTAGAGTGACCCAGCCCTGAAATACCAGGCAATTCTACCCTGAGAAGGAGAAACAGATAACCCCAGACATACGATTTGGCCTCTCTTGGTCCTCGTCAGTAGTGTGTAGCTGAACTCCCTAAGGGAATGAGCAAGGGGTCCACTGCTGGAGCCCCCTATCGCCCTTAGGGAGACTAAACCCTAATGGTCCTTTGAATTAACAAAATAGAGGGGCTTAATCAAAGAACAAACAAACCTTAATAGGTTAGTTCTATGGACATGATAATCCATCCTGTTCTCAGCCTGAGCAGCCTCTAACTTTAACTCTGTTTTTGTGTCTACAATTATATGAACCTGAATATTACACGTTAAACAAGCTACAAACAATACTTGATGATGGGTATTACACCAATTAGTAACATTTCATAGACCACTCACTTCATTACACCAGCTAGTAACAATATAGTGACCTGTGTTTTTTTTGCAGCTAGTAACAATACATTGGCCTGTGTTTTACACCAGCTAGTAATGATACATTGGGCTATATTTTTTATGCAACTAGTAACAATACATTGGCCTGTGGTTTACATCAGCTAGTAACAATACATTGGCCTTTGTTTTATACCAGCTAGTAACAATACATTGGCCTTTGTTTTATACCAGCTAGTAACAATACATTGGCCTTTGTTTTATACCAGCTAGTAACAATACATTGGCCTTTGTTTTATACCAGCTAGTAACAATACATTGGCCTTTGTTTTTCGCAGCTAGTAACAATACATTGGCCTGTGTTTTACACCAGCTAGTAACCACACATTGGCCTGTATTTTTTCACTGCTGGTAACAATATATTGGCCTGTGTTTTATACCAGCTAGTAACAATACATTGCCCTGTGTTTTATACCAGCTAGTAACAATACATTGCCCTGTGTTTTATACCAGCTAGTAACAATACATTGGCCTGTGTTTTATACCAGCTAGTAACAATACATTGGTCTGTGTTTTATACCAGCTAGTAACAATACATTGACCTGTATTTTTTTTGTCAGCTAGTAACCATACATTGGCCTGTGTTTTACACCAGCTAGTAACAATACATTGGCCTGTGTTTTACGCCAGCTAGTAACAATACATTGGCCTTTGTTTTACACCAGCTAGTAACAATACATTGGCCTTTGTTTTACACCAGCTAGTAACAATACATTGGCCTGTGTTTTACACCAGCTAGTAACAATACATTGGCCTGTGTTTTATACCAGCTAGTAACAATAAATTGGCCTGTGTTTTATACCAGCTAGTAACAATACATTGGTCTGTGTTTTATACCAGCTAGTAACAATACATTGGCCTGTGTTTTACGCCAGCTAGTAACAATACATTGGCCTGTGTTTTACGCCAGCTAGTAACAATACATTGGTCTGTGTTTTATACCAGCTAGTAACAATAAATTGGCCTGTGTTTTATACCAGCTAGTAACAATACATTGGCCTGTGTTTTACGCCAGCTAGTAACAATACATTGGCCTGTGTTTTACGCCAGCTAGTAACAATACATTGGCCTGTGTTTTATACCAGCTAGTAACAATAAATTGGTCTGTGTTTTATACCAGCTAGTAACAATACATTGCCCTGTGTTTTATACCAGCTAGTAACAATACATTGCCCTGTGTTTTACGCCAGTTAGTAACAATACATTGGTCTGTGTTTTATACCAGCTAGTAACAATAAATTGGTCTGTGTTTTATACCAGCTAGTAACAATACATTGGTCTGTGTTTTATACCAGCTAGTAACAATACATTGGCCTGTGTTTTACGCCAGTTAGTAACAATACATTGGCCTGTGTTTTACACTAGCTAGTAACTGTGATTACATGAATCTAGTCATTATACCATCATCACATTAATCTGTCTATTATACATAATTTGTTCTGTATCTGCGTATTACACCATCTGGTATCACTCTGACTGTAAATCTTTATTAGGCTCATGATGAAGCCATGAAGGGAGAGTGGCAAAATTTCCTGAATCTGTGTATATGCCAAGAGAATCATCTAAAGAATGAAGAGGACTACAAGCAGGTGAGGGGATGTATAGTGACACTGAGTATCTATATAATAATAATCACACTGCACTATATAATGATACTGAGTATCTATACATTGGTATTGAATATGCTCCACTGTATAATGATGCAGAGTATCTTTGTTCACTATTATAGTTCCACGATGAAGCAAATACTGTAGCCGAAACAATAAACAACGTTAATTCGAAACTGGACACAACATACAGCCCTAATAACCGCAACGCGCCCGGGGGCATCACAGAGCAGCAGCTACAGCTGGAGAAAGATGAAAAGCAGCTACTACAGGCTGAGAACAGCTTGAAAGAGCTGAGCAAGCGGGCACCCGACATTGTGCCCATCAAACAGCGCAGGGTGAGACCGAAGCAGCCAATCACAGTGGAGGCCATCTGCGACTGGGACTCAGGGGATGTGAGTATCCAGAGACCTCACCTACATGCTGTGTCCAGTTCTGGAGACCACATCTCCAATCGGATATTAATAAATTAGAATCTTCCTCAGATGGCAGGGGACTTCTATCTGCACAATAGAAAAGTAGCCGCTACAACTGCTCATTAGTTTACAAGGACACACCCTCCTGAGACAGCAGCATAGATATGAGGCTAAGCTAAAATATTTTGTTATTTATCAAGTTCAGTTAGCAACTGACCAAAGTGGGCCTTTAAGACAATTAAAAGGAGCACAGGAAATGAAAAGTACACATATAAATAAACATAATTAGAATTGGTTAGTATTAACAGTTTTGAGTGTGTTAGATAATTGAGCTTGAAAATTAGGGATTTGAAGCAGAAATTATCTAATAATATCCTCGCTCTCTTCTACTTAATTAATAGTATTAATTAAAGGACCACTATTCAAAGTATAAATATTTAGGTTTGAAAAATGTGAATCTAATTAAGAGCATAATTAAACAGAAAAAAGTAATCAAGCTAAGTTTTAATTAATAAAAATGATGCTGCTGGTTCCTGTGGGTCTCCATGATACTTTGGTGAAGTCTGTGTGTTAGAGAAGGGTGTTTACATTTCTTCAGGAGCCAAGCTGGGTGTGGGGTGGGTGTCAAATTCAGTAAGATCTAGTTATATAACAAATCCCTTTCACATCTCCATCCATATAAACACACCCCTCTGACTCTAATCTGACAGGAAGGGATAAAACCAGATGAGATGATACATTTCGAGTAGTATTTGGGTTACAACCAAGGACGTTTGAAATGTGCTGACCCCTGTCTCTACTACTCCCAGGTACAGATCAATAAAGGGGAGACCTACACCCTGAAAGATAACAGCAAGCGGGAGAACTGGGTGGTGCAGAGCCCCGAAGGGGCAGCTAAGGAAGCCCCTGCTGCCTGTTTTGTGATCCCACCCACGGACCTAGAGGCTGTTGATCGGGTGAAGAGGTAATGGGGGCATCTAAAAGCAGGAGGGTCCTTTATTTTATTTTTTTAAATGTCCTACTTCTGCAATTTTCTCTCTTTAAAAATACTTCCAATGTGTCCTGTGTAGAATTTAACAAAGCGCCACAGTCTTGATAATGGACCGATTGTAAAGTCAATAAAAATATGAATATTTGCAACTGGACATTATTTAAAAAGATGTTATTTAGTAATAGATAGATCTTGTTATCAGTACCTACTTATTTAATTATTGATGAATGGCTTCCTTTCATCAATATGGTTTTTGAGCTGTTAAACTGTAAAAAAACTAGACTATTGAAACACTGGGGAACTATGTGCAAAAAGGAAGTTATTCATACACAAATGAGTTAAGCACGTACTGATAACAAGTCTGATGGGAGATTCTCTTGAGCTGAGTGATTGCCAAAATGTATTAAATTCAAAGCTGCTTTTTTATTACTAAATTACATTTTTTAATAATTGAAGTTATTCAGATTTGTACTGGTACTTTTATGGCATACAACAATGGGTATGACCCTTTAAATGGCCTATGAAGTTTCCCTTTAAACCTCTATAATTTAAGAAAATTTAAATCACAGTAATTTTTAAAAGTGCAGTAAATGTATAAGTAAACAATATAGTTAATGGATCACTGTAGTCTGAGAAATACTTCACATATTTATGACATATGTAACAAACTAACAGCATTACCAGCATTTTTAGAGAAAATCTTTTACTTAGCTGACTCTGCTTACATCATGGGCACTTTCATCCTGGAATGTTAATATGCCTGGAGCTTAAGGTAAGATGATTACCTATGGGAGATTACTTTTCTGTTGACTTTCTAAGTATTTACAGTGGCAGCCTTTCAACAGAACTGCATAAAGATCTTATCTAAATCAACAGCCCCTTTCTTTCCTCCTAATTACCTCATCCTGTTAGGAGCAAAAACAATACTATAACCATGACACATCATTGGCCCATTAATGCATCCATGATAACTTGTTGGAGGTTGTGTGTGTGAGAGGGGTGTTTACATTTCTGTAGAGCAGCTCTTGCATCTATTGATGTAAACATTCTGCTTCTAGGCCTCTGAGGGGGGGGTGGGGTGGAGTCAATTCTAATGTTATCCAATTTTCCAACAAAGACTACTGGCCTTTCTCTTTTCCCTTCCTCCACTGGTAGATGAACCACACACCCATTCTCCAGCTCACAGCAAGTGATGTAACAAACACAAAATGTATTCCTGTACATAGACAATTAAAAAAATGCAGATTTTCCCTACAAATATCTATGTCCATGTCTTACCCATCTGCTAATATTGTTAGTTTAATACATACTTCACCAACAAGTGTCTCTTCTTGAACTACAGTGGTCCTTAATAACGTGAGAACTCTGTAGCATTTACATTTTTTTATTCCCCTCAGGCTGCAGGATGAATTGGGTGAGGTTAGAAAAAAGAAAGTGGCCGTGCAACATGCCCTGAAATCCAGCACTCAAGAGAATGCCAGACGAAATCAGCTGGGTAAGATATGGAGCATGCAGTGTTAAAAGGACTCCTCATCCATCTAAACAAAACATTACAGTGGGTAGAGGATGTAAAGCAAGCTCAAAGTATGTCATGGATTCAAAATAAGGTTGTTCTAATATGTTTTCATCGGGATAGAGATTAAATTACAGATATAAATAGACATAATTACAATTGGTTGTTATTAAACATTTTGAGTGAAAATGTTAGATAATTGAGATTTAAAGGTTTGTGTTACCTAAAAAGATCTGCTATTAACTTTATCTAAGGCACTAAATTAGCTCACTCAATAGAGGTGCCAAACTGGAAGAGCACTGCAAGAGTTAATTAATGACTCCGATAAATAAAGGGCCATATTCAATTGAGCTTTCGGGAGATCCGGAGGCCCGTAAGTGAGGTTGCAAGCTAATTTGCTATTCAATTGGCGTCTTTTTGCAGGCTCCTAACTGCTCCTGAGTTACGACCTTGAAAAAATGGCGGTGGTTAAATTCGTAACTTACAGCCTCCAGCAGCCTTTGATCTTTCACTTTCGCAAGAGTTACGCTAAAATCACAAACAGCTATTCAATTGCTCAATTTCCCCAAGCCCGCAAATGTTTTCACGCTTGTAAATGGCAAATGAAGGAGAAAATCCAACGAGTGCTAGAGAGGACCCACAAGGGTAGCACTGTAAATGCAAATAAAAAATCACTACCGCACTGTAAAGAACGGGGAAAGCGATGGTAGACATTAGAATTAATTGCACAACAGTCTCAAGCTCACAAATTGTCAGGAAATGTAAAAAAAAATGATGTTTCATTTTGGGGTTAAATCGATCTTTGGTATCAATGAGTTAATACATATCAGGCCATCCATATGGACTAGAACAGTACTGGCGTTCATTTTCATAATTCTGCATTATTGGGGTTTGCAAGTCTGATCGCATATCGGACTTAATTGATTGACATGTAACCTCCATGTTTTACTGCCGTAATAATGACAGTCTCATTTTCTATTGGCTGAATCGTAATGGGAAGTTACGGGCTTGCTTATTTGATCATGTTCCCGTCCTGAACTGCTACAAACCAGTGCATGGTTTACGGTTTCGGCTTTGGGCCAGTAACTTGCGGGCTAAAGCAATTGAATAGCGTCGCAATTGGAGACGGACGGGAGTCCGCAACACACCTGCAGATATACGGCTGTCTGCAATCGAGTTGCGGGCTTGGAATTGAATGTGAGAGAGGGAGGTTTTTATGCTTAAAATATCTCATTTTCAAGCTCAACTATCAACTAACAGTTCTTCTCAAAACTTTTAATAACAACCAATTGTAATTTATTTATGTGTACTTTTCATTTGTACAGTAACTGGGACCTTTGCTGTGTCCTTTTGAAAGTAGTGTAAAAAGTCAATGAAATAACTAAAAGTAACTCTAAATTTGTATGTGCAGCCTGGTTCCTCAACTCACAGATCTTTGCCAGGAAAGAATCTCAACTTACCCCTATTCAATCTGAAAACCCTAAGTTGATGTTTTATCTCTTGTATCAAGGATGTCTATCTAAAAGTAGAGAAATCATACAACCAAGATTCTTTCCTTGTAGTGGGCTGAAGTTGGAGCAAAAAGCACAGTTATTGGAATGCAGAGGAAGCTTCTATATGCACAGTGGAGATGTGGAAACAGCATTAATTTACACACAAAAAAAAGCAAAGAAAATAAAATGGAACCTTGCAGTACAGAACAATTGCATATATAATAATTGTAAAGATTTAAAAATTTTTGTCTTCTAAAACTATTTTGCTCATTATTTCAAAAGACTACATAGAAATTGACCACAGTAGTCCTCTAAATTCATGGAATTGTCAGGCAGTGGAGGTTGTAATAAGATTATTCAGGGATTTAAATAATGCTTTGGAAAAATTATAGTTTTTAGATATCATTCTCATATTTATGTGTTATTTCCGGCAGCCCCCAATAGCAGTGCCCCACCACCCCCAGCCCGGACGTCTAGCATTCCCACCGAGGACCCCCAGGGACCCCAGCTCCTGGACAGGCTGAACAAGATCAATGGAGACCTGCAGAATACAGAGCAGGAGGTCCTGACAAGGGTGCGCTCACCAGTCAGTAGAAGCTCACCAAGCGTGGACCTGACAGGAAGGCTGAAGGAGCAGGAGGTGAGTGATAGACGACAGATGATGGGGGGACACAACAAGAGAAAAGGGAGGGGGAGAAGCGAGAAGAGGAAAATGAGAGGGATAAAGTGTCCAGAGAGATAGGGAAACAAAGAGGAAACAGGAGAGTGAGGGGTGAATGGAACAAAAGGGAAAGAGCGGAGTGGAGGTCAAGATGGTGGATTAAAGGGTATGGATACGGGGAGACAAGAGGGAAAGAGGACAGTGAGGGAAAAGATGGAGAGATGGAGGGGTTATTAAATAATGGACAGAACAAAAGGGAAAGAGGTGAGTGGAGGACAAGATTGAGGGATAAAGGGTATGTATGGAGAAATATGGAGACAAGGAAAAGAGGGCAGTGAGGGATGGGCCAGAGGGATATAAGGTATGGAGAGGGGAGGAGACAAGAGGGAAGGAGGTGAGTGGTGGACAAGATGGAAGATTAAGGGTACGAAGAGACAGAGATACAAGGGAAAGAGACAAGTGAGGGGCAGGACGGAAGGAGAGAATATAGAAAGAGGGACGAAATAAGAAATAAATGTGAGGGGGTCCAGGTGGAGGGATATAAGGTATGTAGAGGGAAGAAGACATGATGGAAAGAAATGAGTGAGGGACAAGACAGATGGATAGAGGAGATGGAGGAGACGATGAGATATGAAAGCAAGAGAAGAATGAGGGGCAAGACGGAAGAATAGAGGGTATCGGGAAATGGAGGAGTTAATGGAAAATGGTGAGTGTAGGGCAGGAGAAGGAAATAAGCGAGAGAAATAGTAATGAGATAGAATAAGAAAGAAAGATGTAAAGGAGAGACGGAGGAGGAGGGAGAGGAACTGCAAAATAGAGATTGAGAAAGATAATAAAGGACTAAGAAAGAGGAGAAAGAAACATGATAGGATAAAATACAGTAAGAGGGAAAGCGAGATATAAATTGAGGAGAAAGACAACAAAGAAAAAAGAAAAGATGAAAGAGAAATAAAGCTAGAAAGAGATAAAAAAGGAAGAGGCAGCAAGAGAGGAAAATAGAAAAAGAGTGAGAAAAACAAGAGAAAAGAAAAGCAGACAGAGCCTGTGGTCCTTACTTCTGGTGGATTTGTTTCCTAGAGCACCTCCCGGCGTCTACAGAGCATTGCATCTGAGAAGGACTCTGCTCAACGTGAATGTGAGGCCTTCCTGGCTAAGAAGCCCCAAGGCTCTGCTGCCTCCCAGCTCCCCAGCACCCTGGCCAATGTCAACAACAAGTACAAAGACGTCAAGGCCCTGACATCACTCTATGGAGAGGAGTACGTAGTATAACCACAGGGAGTGGGGGGTCACAGGGCAAAGGTCACTATCTAACGTGTTTTTAATATATTTGCAAACTCCCAGAGCTAAAGCCTCACTGAACCTGGAGAACCAGATTAAGAAGACACAGGACATGATTGTCACGTTCGAGGGTTCACTGGCACATGATGGAGTGCTGCCAGCCTCACCCAACGCTATGCAGGATAAGGTCAACGAGATTCAGGTGAGGAGCTGCTGCCCACTCTGTGAGGAAGTTTGAGGAGTGTACAACCTCCTGAAACTTACCTATAGAGTGCCAACTGGTCAAACTGACACTGATGAAGATCATACAGGGATAAGGACTTGTGAATTGTAGTTCATTATAAGACCCCTTTCTTAAAAAACTTATAGAAAATAGGGATATGGTTTGTGTACGAACTTTAGCAGGATAAACACACAATAAAAGTTAAAAATAAAACTAAATAATTACAGAGTAGAAATCAACTAAACTATATATGCAATCACACTCTCACATGAAGCCGTGTAGCCACACGTCTTGTACCCGAAAACCAATCTGCTTCTTCCAGATTGCAAGCTCTTTTGTGAAGGTCAACTCCGTTCATAGTTGAGTTTGAAACCACAATCTTCTTAGAAGATGTCGTTAGTTCCCTGGGAGTCTCAATGGCTTATTTTTTTTTTAAAAATTATCAATATTTCAAACACAGCTGTAAAGAAAAACCTCGTAGAAGAAATGTGTTCTCTTATCCACAGAGTATAGAAGATCAATCTGTTCTCTGCCTTTCATTTTGTTGCTTGACACTATTTTAGATGTTCATGTACTGATTCAGTCCATGGATTTGGATTCTGATAATACATCACTATGCACAAAATATTACAACCATTCTCAATTCTAGTTTTACAAAAGAGCATATTGTAAATATGAGTCCACAATGCCGCTTTAAAGAATGAAATACTGTTATGAGGGAAGCAAAAAAAATGAGGAATACAAGAACAAGACTTCGTTAATATTACTTTACAGAAAGGGTAGTACATAAGTAGAACAGTCTTCCAGCATAAGTAGTAGAGACAAATACTGTCCATATTTCCCCCACTTTCTCTGACCTCAAACTTTCTTTATTTCTTGTCCAGAAAATGAAGCGAGATCTGGTAGATAAACAGGACAATCTCCTGAAACTAAACCGCAGCTTGAAGGACACAGAATTGGCTTGTAACTCCTTGCAGAGCAACACACAAGAGCACAGCCCAGACTTGCCACGCCAGCGTGTCCATGTGCAACGGCTCAATGACCGATACCATGCTGTCGCTGACCAGCTGGACCAACGGTGAGGACTAGACAGTGGAAGAGCAGGAGTCTAGAGGACATATCATCCACTCATGGGATGGAGAGGTGTTAGATCCAGGGTCTGGGAAAGCATGGGGAAGAGGGAGAGGGGTAGAGTGGAAAAAGAGAAAGAAATATAAATGAAAAGAGAGAGGGGGAGAAAGAAGAAGGAGATGAGAACAGAAGTGGAAAGAAAAGAAGAGAATGAGGAGGAGGGAAAGAAAAAGAGAGAGAGAGAGTGAGATAAAGAGAAGAAAAAAAGAGAGGGAGAAGAGAAAATAGAAAAATAGTTAAGGAAATAAGAAGGAGATAAAGAAAGGATGTGGTAAGATCAGTGAAGATAATGAGAGAGGAAAAAGACAGGAGGAAGGAAAGAAAACGTAAGAAAAGGAGACGAGAAAGAGGGAGAGAGGAAAAGGGAAAGAACAATACAGATGGGGAGATGGGGAAATAAGAGAGAGAAAAAAAGATACTGGCAGAGGGGGAAAGAGAGGGAGAAAGAAGAAAGGGATAAAATCAAAGAAGTGAAAAAGAAATATAAAGAAAGAAAATAAAAGGGGGGAAGAGAGAGGGATACAAAAGAAAATCGAGTAAGGAAAAGGAATAAAAAGAGGTAGAGAAAAAAAAGTGTGAACTTTCTTCCTTGTCTTTCTTTTTCTCTCATTCTTAAACACCTGTATTAAAGGGATACTAAGGCCCTCATACAATTGCGATTTGGCCAATTGAATAGGGCTCTAAATAAGCACATATATTTTTTTTAAAGAAGTTTTTAGTTAGTGAAAACCTTGCTTTTGGATAGATATTTACTAACTAAAAACTTCTTTAAAAAATATGTTATGTGCTTATTTAGAGCCTTATTCAATTGGCCAAATTGCAATTGAATGAGGGCCTAAGGTTCCATTTCTTCTTTCATGCACTTAAGAAATGTTTTGTACATTACAAAGTTATTTGTATATGAAAAATGAGTAATTACAGACAATTTTGGACAACAGTGACCCTTTAATCCTGAGGCACAGACATGTCTGTCCCATCTCTCGCTGTTCTGTCTGCACAGGGAGAAGATGCTGCGAGATGCCAACCTCCCATACCAGCAGTTTAAATCCACCAGTGACAGCCTGGACATGTGGCTCAATAACCTGCCCAAAAACCAGGTGACCTCGTCTGACAGCCCCAGCCAGGTCAACTACAAGCTGCAGGCGCAGAAGGTGAGGATGGAAGCAAGGGAGCAAAGGGAAGACTTAAGTGTTAAGGAGACAGACAGTGAGATTATGCAGATATGATTATCAGCTTGGGGGAAAATGGGATGAGAAAAACAGGATTTACAGTCTTACAGCAAAACTCATATACACATAAATATAAAAAAAACTGGTTGTTAATAAAGATTTTAAGTTGAAGTGTTAGATATTTGAGTTTTAAAGTTAGGTATTTTAAGCATAAATTACATGAAAAGATCATCCCTCCCTACTAATGACTTTATCTCAACACAAGAGCATGGCCAAATGGATAAATAATTAAAAAAAATCACAGAGACTTTTACACTTTTATCACATTTACCCCCAAAGCGAGAGATAATTAATTACATGGGAAAATGTTATTAGGAGAATGGGAAGACTTTTCTCAGGTAATTAATACCTTTCAAGATCAGTTATCCAAAGCACATAATTTTTTTTAATAACAACCAGTTGGAGTTATAATTATTTATATAGGAACCTAATTGTCTCCTCCCCAGATTAGACTGCTCACTCAACACACCCACAAGTCCAGCTTGTTCCTTTTCATGCCAGATTCACATATTACCCCTTAGATCAGGCCTGCAATATCCCTCCAAGTCAAGCATGCCTTTAACCCCTCCAGATGAGTCCCTCCTGTCTCCCTCTAGATCAGACAACCCTGTCCTCTCTAAATAAGACCTGCTTGTCTCCCACCTGCCTATTCCCTCCATCACATCCCCCTTTTTCTGCCATTTTTCTTTCGAGTTCATGCTTATCTGTGCATTTACTCACATTATAAGTTTTTGAAGAATTGCAATTTTCATTTAAATGCCTGAGGCAGAGGACATAAAGGTGACATCTCACCCACTTCAAAGACTGTCACAGTAGCATTTTTTCAAGAGTTTTTTTTTTGTTGCATGAATGATCTGAAATATAAATTCACGAGGCTCTCAAATCTTATAAAAATGTACAAGTGTGAGCAGTGATTTAACCGGTCTGTCTGAATTGGACTCTGTGATGATCCTGTCACACTCTTGTGTAGATATTTTATTGATTTTGTGAGAATGTTAGAGGAAAGTCCTAAAATTGTTTTTTTTTTTTTTTTTTTTTTTAAATGCCTTGGCTCAGGGATTACAACTGAATTTTCCAGACTGAAATCACTCATGTTCATGCAAAAAAATAACAATAAATCTATTAGTAAACTTTGTACATATTCCCCTGAATCATGTCTGTTCTGGGATCCATGTGTGATCTGTTCTGGGGTGGTAACTGCATCCCATGGCCCTCATTCAATTGCGATTTGGCCAATTTAATAGTGCTCTAAATAAGCAGATTTTTTTTTTTTTTTTAAATCAGTTTTTAGTTAGTGAACACCTTGTTTGTGGATAGATGTTTACCAACTAAAAACTTCTTTAAAAAATATGTGATGTGCTTATTTAGACCTATATTGAATTGGCAAAATTGCAATTGAATGAGAGCCCATGTGTATAATCTGTTCTGGAGATGATACCTTGATCCACTGTGTGTTATCTGATTTGTGGATGGTATTGTGTGCCAATCTGTTCTGAGATGTAACTGGATCCACTGTATGTGCCACGGGATGAGATGGTAACAGGATCCACTGGGTGTTATCTGTTCAGGGAATGGTAACTTAATTAGTTGTGTGTAATATGTCCTGGTAATGGAACTAAATCTGCTGTATATGACCTGTTGTGGGGATGGCTAACTAGATTCGGTGTATGTCATCTATTTTCTGTAGAGGCTGGTGGATGAGATCCAGAGGAAGGAGCCAGAGAAAAACAACATGGTCAAGCTGTCTCAGGATCTTGTCAGTACTCTTGGGGTATGACAATCTCCCACCTAACTATCATTATCCTGAATCTCCCTCTTTTGTAGTACAAGGCATTCTGTCATGCAATGTAAATTAATTGAAAAAAAATAATAATAATAGCAAAACAGACAGGCAGATCAAAACAATGATTCGCCTTTATCTTACCATTAAGAGGAGGAATTCATGGAGACATGGTTACTTATGTTTTCTTATCTGAATTACATTAAAACCAATGGGAACAGAAACACAATATATTTCAGTTCTGGAATTCAAAAGGCTCATCGCCCAACTGTTTCCTGAAGCTTTTCAGGACAGAGGAGAAAATAATCCCACACAGACTATATTTAATGTATTTTTCCACACTGTAGCTCAATGATTTCTAATCCCCAAAAAACCTTTTTGTAATGTTTAAAACATAATCTGTTAAATGCATGCTAGATATGTTTGGAATTCAGTGGCACTTTAAGCCTCTGTCTTTGCCTCTGTGTCACTAATTTCTTCTTTTTCACAGGACTATGAGGCGCAGTCTGAGCGCTACAGGTGCGCTCTGGACCCCTCCATCACATCCAGTGCCCCTGCTAAGCCAAAATTCACCACACTACAAGACGACATATCCAATCAGGTAAGTGTGCACCAAGGGGACCTCAGGTTCTGTCCTGGAGGGCCACACAGAAGCCTGATTTTAAAGATATCCTTTCTATGCACAGGTGAGTCTATCAGGATGTCTGAAGAAGTCATTGACTCACCTGTGCACAGCAGGGATATCATCAAATCCAGGCATTTGTGGCCCTCCAGGATTGAACTTTAGTATCCCTGTTAAAGAGGGAGGCCAATCAAAGGAAGCAAATGGCGCAGGGCCTAAAAAGATACCACTTGTAGTGGTGTGTGTGTCCAGTGATCTAGATTAACAATCAGAGTATTGCAGTATATACCTTTTTTTGTTTTTTTTTATTGGATAAACATTTTAGTTAAACTGACAAGCTTTGGAGAGTTCTACCTGTCTTTATCAATTCAGAAGCAATACTGCTTGTGCCTTAGCGGTGGAATAGAGAGAAGACATCTGAGTGATATATATACACAGCTATACCCCGTTTAACACTGTAGACAGGTTCCAGGCAATAGGAGTGCTAAGTGAAACAGCTCTAAATGGGGCAGTTTAACATGGGGAAGATAGGGATAGGGGAACTCACCAATTTCAATTGAAATGTAAACTATTTTGGTTTTATATGAACTTCAAAGAAACAGCGCTAAAACAAACTGACCATTAGCAGAAATATAAACTTTAAATTATTGACGTTGAAGCTTCTGGCTCATCCTGGTTTTCTTATAGCGAATCAGAGCGTTCAAAGGGGTCTGGCAGGCAAAAACAGCGTTATTGTGGGGCAATGCTATAGAGAATCAGAGCGTTAAAAGGGATCTAACAGGCAAAAATAGATCTATAGCAGGGTTTAGCATTAAAAGGGGTCTGGCAGGAAAAACAGCTCTATAGCAGGGTTTAGCATTAAAAAGGGTCTGACAGGAAAACCAGCTCTATAGCAGGGTTTAGCATTAAAAGGGGTCTGGCAGGAAAAACAGCTCTATAGTGAATCCGCTCTAAACGGGGTATACCTGTATATAGTTGTAGTGTTGGGGACGTTTGCGATGTTGATCATGCTTTGCGGCAGTCGCCCAGCGAGGGCCGTAACTGTGAGGCTTGCCGTTGACGCACATGACTGCGAGGCCCGCAGGACATAGGCTGCAATGAGCGCCAAAGGCGCTCATTGCAGGGCTTGCGACGAGCACTGCAGGCACCCCATAGGAATTAGGACCGAAGCACGTAAAACGGCCGAACCACGCAACCGGAAAGATCACCAAAAAAGCACAAATATGCCTCAAATTCACTTACACACTCACACACAGCACAGGGGAGAGCAAAGGCGCCTGTGAGTGAGGTTGTAAGTGAATTTGAGGCATATTTGCCGTTTTTTCAAAAAAAATGTCAAAGGATGAAAACGAGGCTGAAGGCAGTAAAAACAGCTCGAAGGAAGTAACACTTAACCCAAGCCAGTGACATTTTACCCAAGGCAGTAACACCAATCACAAGGCCCCTAAACTACCCGTGGGGGAGAGGCTTGCAATGAGCCCCGAAGGTGATCATTGCAAAGCAGGAAAGTTGAAGTACATGGGGGGATAGGCTAGCGATGAGCGCCAAAGGTGCTCAGAGGGGCAAAATCCTCACATTTGGGGGCAAACAGTATTGCCATGGTTACAATGCAATTTCCCAGTATATATATATATCTATCTGTATGCGCCTCTATATGTATTTACATACTCAACATATGTATTGATAACATAACAAGATTGTGCCAGATGAAAATGTAGTTAATTGACCCAAAGATCTCTGTCTTCCACAGCAAAAGGATCTGGTGAAGCGTTATACAGAGGTTGCAGTGGAAAACAAACAGCAACTGAACCAGATGGACTTTGCCAAGAGAATTCTAGATAAGGTAAAAACAACTCCCACTGTATTCTTAATTTAGCTTCAGATTAAAGTATGTAAATTAGGCCAACCCAACCTCCCCTTGAAGGTATAAAGGAGATTTAAAGGGACTCTTTGTTTTATATAAATGTACTAAATTGGTAATTTAATTAGTTTTTTCTTCATTAATGTAATTATCATATAAAATGTACACTTACTTCTAGGAAACCCTTATGGTAACGGATTCTCATTTTCTGGCACCTCCCACTTTAATTTTATAATTTCATGTAAACTGCCATGTTTCACAGCTGAGATCTAAGGCCATGCCTACTGGGGAGGGACGTCACATAATTAAATATTATAACTTTTAAATTCAAGTAGCACTGCGCACACAATATGGTTTCATTCATTTATTTAGTTACTAGCAGTACAAATATGTAAATGTAACTTTTAAAACCTAAACTTGAAGTTTAGTGTTTTAGTCTTCAGCAGATCTGCTGCTCTCCACCCTATCAGGTCTTCACAGTGTGAGACAAGATCTGCCCAATAGGTCTAGTTTCCTAAAAACATTGTTTATCTGCCTCCTTCCCTGTCCTACTGGTCAGAACAAAATAAACCTAGCATCCTGGATAGATCTTTCACCCTTTGTAAACCTAATATAGTAAAGGTTCCAGAAATTAAAATAATACATAATAAATAAATATAATTACAACTAGTCACTTACCCATCAAAAATGACAGCATGATATAGTGTCATTGTGTTTTCTGTCTCTTTATGTTCTATCTCTCTGTGTACTCTGCAGGTATCTTTCTTTCCCCTCTTTCCCTCCCGTGTCGCTCGCCCTTCGCCTGTGTCTCTTTCCCCCGCTGTGTCCTTTCCCCCCCTCTCCCTCTTGTGTCTCTTCCCCCTTCTCTCCCTCCCCTGCTCCCCTGTTCCCCTGTGTCTCTTCCCCTCCAATCCCTTGTTTCCTTCCTCTCCCCTGTATCTCTCCTCCCCCGGTGTCTCTTCCCCCCCCCTCCTGTGTTTCCTTTGCCCCTCTCCTTTTCCTCCCTCCCCTGTATCTCTTTCCCCCTCTCTCCGCCATGTCTCTTTCCCCTTTCCCTCTTTCCCCTCCCCTATGTCTCTTTCCCCCTCTCCCTCGTTTCTTCCCCCCCCCCCCCTCCCCTGTGTCTCTTTCCCCACTGCCTCCCGTGTCTCTTTTCCCGGGCTTACGCTCAATGTGGATGCTTCTGCCATCACTATCCCAGCCACTCCATGTACTCAAGGCCGAAGTCAGCATACCTACTGGTGTTATTTTCTGACATACATCACAAGCATGTGACTTTCTACTTACAGTAGGGATTGATAAGTATTAAGAGCACTCCAATATGTAATTGGGTACTCATAATTAAATATCTTGTTCTCTTTACAGTCTGATGTTCCAGACAGTGTCTCTGTGACAACACAACATAACGTGCGCTCAGAGAATGCTCAGAGGGCTGCCAAAGAGACTGAGACTCTCTCCAGTGAACTGGAGGAAGAGAAAAAGAAGGTGTCTCAAGTGCAGATGACTTTGGAGGAAAACAGGAGAAGGCTCTTGATGTTCAAGACACAGAGACCAGTGGAGCGAGTGGAGGAGAAGGAGGTGGTGGAGTATTACAGAGAGCCAAGACTGGAGAATGAGCTGGCATCACTACGAAGCCAGGCAGAAAGTGGCGCCAGGCAAAGAGAGAGCACTCAATCTGAAATTGAGGTGATTAGCAAAAAATTGATTAAACTTGAGAGCCAGAAGAAGAGTATGAAACCACAGCTCTTGACCAAAGAGGTGACTGAGATAGAGAGGGATCCCAATCTGGACTCTCAAACCTTCTCCCTCAGACAAGAAATCAAGAACTTAAAGGAGGAAAATAATTCCATCACTGTGGAGCTAGAACGGCTGAAGAAAGAGGTGTTGGCACTTGAGCAGAAGCAACCCAACATCAAGGAGAAAGTAGTACTTAAAGAGGTGGTAAAGATGGAGAGAGACCCGGAGATGGTGAAGGCCACCAGGGCACTCCAGCTACAAATTGATGATGAGACTTTTAGGAGGAAGTCACTTCAGGACAACATTGTGAAGTTGAGGAGCCGAACTGAGGAACTAGAGAAGCTGATTGAGTCAGTGGAACCCAAAGTCATAGTCAAGGAGGTAAAGAAGGTGGAACAGGATCCAGAAGTTCTAAAGGAGGCAGCAAGGCTCAGGACTCTGATAGAGGAAGAGCGAAACAAGAGTGTGACCCTAAGTAAGGAGGTGACAGAGCTGCAGTCCAAGTATGTGGTGGTAGAGAAGCAAAAACCAAAGGTGGAAATTAAGGAAAGGGTCAGTGAGGTGTTTGTTGTGGAACCTGAAACTGAAAAGGAGATTGCTCGATTGAAGATGGTACTACAAGATATGAGCTCCAAAAGGTCTGTTTATGAAAATCACTTGGATACGACCCACAATGAGCTCATAGTACTGAGATCCCAGAAACCCACAATAGAGTATAAAGAGATAGTCCAGGAAGTGGTCAAGTTAGAGAAGAGTCCAGAGGTGATGAAGGAGATTGAGAGATTGAGTGGTACACTCAAGGATCTGCACACCACCAACAGCAGATACATAGATCAGAAATCAAAGCTGAGTAAGGAGAGAGATGATTGGAAGATAGAAAGATCAAAGGTGGAGACAAAGACAGTCAATAAGGAGGTTGTGAAATATGAAAATGACCCTGTACTCATAAGGGAGGCAGATCGCTTACGCCAGGAAGTAAGAGATGAGGCTCAGAGGAGAAGAGATGTGGAGGAGGCAGTGTATGATTTACAAAGCAAGTATATGCTGCTGGAGAGAAGAAAGCCAGAGGAGAGGGTGGTGGTACAAGAGGTGGTCCTCCTGCAGAAAGACCCCAAAGTTTCAGAAGATCACATCAGGCTAAGCAGAACACTAGATGATGAAGTGAGTAACAGACGTCGTTTGGAACGTGATGTCAAGCAGCTGCAGAACCTGGTTGAGGAAAAGGAGAATCTGCTGAACTTCCAGGAAGAAAGAGACAAGAAACTCTCAGCTGAGAAGGAGCTGCGTTATATCACACACAGGATCAAGGAACTTGAAGAAAGACCACCTCCCGTACAGGAGAAAATTGTAATGGAAGAAGTGGTGAAGGTAGAAAAGGATCCTGTGCTTGAGAAATCAGCCAATTCCCTGCGCAGTGAACTTGACAATGAAAAGAGTCAGATTCTGAACATTGAAAGAGAATGCAAGAACCTGCAGGTGCAGATAGAAATCCTGCACAAAGAGAAGTCACTGGAAAAAACCATCTACAAAGAGGTCATCCGAGTGGAGAAGGACAAGGTTATACAGAACGAGAGGGCGAGGTTGAGAGAACTCTGCAACAAGGAACGTAACGCCAGACAGAATGCAGAAGATGAGGTTAGAAGACTCAAGGAGAAGATTGAAAGGGTGGATACCACAAAGAGGACCTGGTCAAAGGAGGAAGCAGATCTTCAGAAGGCAAGATCACAGGCTCAACAAGAAAAATCAACCATAGAAAATGAACTCCTGTCGTTGAGGAGACAAATGCAGCAGAAGAGTGTCTTCTTAAGCAAGGAATCAGAGCTACTGACACAAAATGCAGAAAATAAGCGTCAAAAGAAGATGCAGTTGGGGCAGGAGTTGACCCTTCTGGAAAAAGAAATCTTGAGTGAAAAGGATCATATTTATGAGAAAGAAAGAAACATTAGGGATTTACAAACCCGCGTCAACCGTGAAGAGCGTAACCAGGAGACACAAATGAGAGAGACTAATGTCTCCACAAAAATTTCAATTCTGGATCCAGACACTGGGAAAGAAATGTCACCCTATGAAGCCTATAAGAGGGGCATTATAGATAGGAAACAATATATCCAGCTTCAGGAATTAGAGTGTGATTGGGAGGAAATTTCCACCATGGGTACCAGTGGTGAAATTTCTGTCTTACTGGATAAAAAGAGTGGAAAGCAATACTCCATTGAAGATGCTTTGAGGGCCAAAAGAATCACCAAAGAGGAGCTCCAGATGTATAGGGATGGTAAGCTCCCAATATCAGAGTTTGCACTGCTGGTAGCTGGAGAAACCAAGCCTCAGTCAATGACAATTGGTTCCATCATCGGTTCCAAATCTCCACTCACATCCCCGAACAGCCACACCCAAAGCCATAGTTTCTTCACGCAAAGCTCTCCAAAGGTTTTCCAAGATGATAGCTTCCCAATTGCTGGAATCTACGACACAAATATGGACAGCAAATGCACCATTCGAAGTGCAGTTAGCAGAAAAATGCTGGATCCAGTAACTGGTCAGAAGCTGCTAGAGGCTCAAGCTGCTACAGGTGGAATCATTGACATTATAAGCAAAGACCGTTATTCAGTCCACAAGGCAATAGACAGGGGGGTAATCGACAACAACAACACACAATCTCTACTCAATGCTCAGAAAGCGTTCACAGGTGTGGAGGATCCAGTAACCAAAAAACGATTGTCGGTGGGAGAGGCTGTGCAAAAGGGACTAATGTCCAAGCATACAGCTTTCCCTTATTTGATGGTCCAACAGCTCACTGGTGGGTTAATTGACACCAAGAAAACAGGCAGGATCCCGGTGTCGGATGCCATTGAACAAGGAATGATCAGCAAAGACCTGGCCTCTCAGATCCAAGATGAGACTTCCTACGAAAAGAACCTCATCGATCCTCTCACCAAGGAAAAGATCAACTACAAGGAAGCCATGGCTCGATGTCGGAGAGACCCTGCAAGTGGTCTCCTGCTTCTCCCAGCGGCTTCTGAGAGCTACCAACCAGCCACCTACCGTCCTGTTAGTATCATCCCCTCCCTGACATCATATAAGTACTAGGTCTGAGGTCAATCTGTCTTCCCACATATATTTATATATATCCTCTTTTGAGGAAAGGTGATAATCCCCTCCCTTGGGGTTCTGATTTAGAATATGTTGCTCTATCACTCCTGGTAGTACTTACTTACCAGACATGTGTAATCCACATCCTTATTATGTGATAATAAAACTGGAAATTTGATCCTATTCATTGCTTTGTCATTCATAAAATGGATTTTGATATCCCTCTTGGATGTCTGGGCATTATATCTTTAAGTATATAAGGCTCCCTAAATGTCTTTCTATTTCTCTCTCTATAGATACACACACACATATACATACACGCAATGTTATGCCTTTGGAAAATAGACTTTTTTTTTTTACAGAAATAGAATACGTCAATATATTTGAACATGTAATAAAACAGGCTACAGACTGTAGTAAAAAAACAACACAGCCTTTAAGTTATTACTTTTAATAAGCAATTATGCTACTGTGGGATCTACCATTTTGGTTGCTGCTGATCAACTTCCTGAGGAGGGAGGAGACACTGAATAGGCAATTCTACCTGCATAATGGGAATGCATAATGGCTATTGAAATGCTTATTAGTTTGCAAGAATACACCCTCTTGAGAAATTAACAGACATGATTAGCTGATAATAAATGACCACAGTGGTCCTTTTAATTGCCAGTTTATGAGAAATCCTGCAATGCTCTGAGAATTTAAAAATGCTATTATTAGAGCCAAAATATAAGACCAACTTGGATTAGTCATACAGTAATTTGCTCACAGATGCTCTAGTGCACTATGCCACTAATAATATGCAATCTGGGACACAATTTATACAATTTATTCACTAAGAATTTTATTTCATTTTTACACAATGCATACTGTAAAATTTCTCAGAGATTAGAATTATGGTTTGTGGGTGGATCAGAAAGGCTCACGAACTGCAAAACAGCTTTAATGTTAGCTTATTGTAAAAAAAAAAACTGTTTTTAAAATTAACATTTGCTTGATAAATTACTTGTTACTACCTATTAATTACCTATAGTATTAAATTATACCATGTTTGGAACCTCTACTGTGTCACTTTAAAGTGACATGGAGGGTTCCCTGTTTTTCATACTAAATTACACTACCTATGTGCGTATTTAAACCTCAATTTAATAACAAATGCTTAAAAGCTAACTGAATTCTTCCAAATAGTCCCTACAATGGTCTGCCCCTGTAACTCATTTGCACAGTGTCTCTGAAGTACTTCTAGTACCAATAGAAACATTGTGTGCATTTTTTCCCCATTAAATTAGAATTTTGGAGTACAAGAATCCCTTTTGTATTTGTTACATCACTTCCTGAGAGCTGGATGTTGGGGGGTGTTTGTCGTTATTTAGTGAAGCGAGGGGTGGGGAGGGGGAAACAGAGAGCTTTTGTTTGACAATGGGATAATATTGAAATTAACACTGTACCTTAGAAAGCTCGGTACAATGAAAGAGGACAGGATAATCTAAATACACCGGATATTAGCTGCCCAACCCAGTCTGTAATCACAGACCTGATTCCACCCCAAAATGCTTGAATTCCTTAAAAGGCCACTGTAGTTTGGGGGAAATTTCACATGTTTGTGAAGTATGTAACTAGACAAAATAGCAGCTGTGTAAGGCATGAGTGGGCTCCCTGGTGGTCCAGTCAGAGAACCAAGAAGTCACACCACCCTGAAGCCAGGCAGGGTTGGGCGTGGTCAGTACTTGGATGGAAGACCACCTAGGAATACCAGGAGCTGTATGCTTTGGCCCACTGGAGAAGGAACTGGCAGCCCACTCCAGTATCTCTGGCATGAATACCAAGTGGGTCAGCACCATGAGTTCATGGAGAGTCAGAAACGACTGAATGATGCAAACACACAAGGCATGAGCACAGCTTGTTTTTCTTTTTTTTTTTAAAGAGAAATCAGATTTTCTTTTGTTTATAGAAAATCGCTTCCTGTCTTGTCTCAGAACATACCACCAGCTTGGTGCTTGAGGGCATCTGCGTATTTTATCTGTTAGTTGAGGGAGATTTGGACAGTGGTTGCTGGTGACTTTCCAACTTGGTGGGGCGGAAAACAGACACCCCTTACATTGACTCCAGCCAACAGTATAAACCCCTCCCCTTCACGACATGTTACCACAACATGTATAGACCCTGCCTAGTGACACAATCTCCACCCACAAAAGTGATCCCATAGAGAAAGACAGGGATAGAGATAGGGGGGGGGGGGGGGGGGGTAGTGAAAGAGGGATAGAGAGATAAAGAGAGGAATAGAGAGAGAGAGAGGAAGGGATAGAGAGAGAGGGAGATAAAAAGTTAGAGTGATAGATTATATGCCTCTTCTATCCCTTTCTCCCTCTCTATCCATCTCTCCTTCTACACTCTCCTCCTGCCTCCCTGCTGTTTGCCACACAAAGTAAGTGTTTTGGTCGCCTGAGTACCTTCGGTGCTCATTGCGAGCCTTGCGCAGAGCGCCTTTGGCACTCATTGCGAGCCTCTCGGTTGGTGTATTTTTGGTTATCCCTTTGGTACTCATTGCAAGGTCCGCGCTGATCGCCTTTTGGTGCTCATTGCGAGCCTCTCCCCTGGTGTACTTTTGGTCCCCTGAGCAACCTTGGCACTCCTTGTGAGCCGTGCACTGAACGCCTTCAGCGTTTATTGCGATCCTGTCGTCTGGTCCTTTTTTTTTCTCTATATGTATTTTGTATTGATAATTAATGAATTAATAAAATCATAAATTAATATACTTTATCTATTTGTAATTAATATATGCAGCAAGCAATATCCTGAAGAACTAACAATCTTTTTTGATGTTCCCGCAGCATACAATGTACATTTGCACTCTTGCCGAGCTAAGGTATAAGTGTCAGCAATGTGTGACGTGTGCAGTGTTAATAGGCTGCATGCGCAAGGGCAAACCGTTTCTTTAGGTGTTTAAGTCTGCATTTTGGATTCGTAATGTTATTAGTTGCTAAATAATGTTGTTAAATGGAGGAGATTGTCTATGTGTTAGGAGATTGTCTATGTGTTAGGCGGTTGTGGAGTATTTAGCGTCCTCCCTAATAGTGGATTTTGTACTCTGTATGGTCTTGTGTAGAAGTCTTATGTGTCTGGTGGGTTTTTGCCTGTTTATTGGTCGTGTAGCCTCAGTTTTTTTTTTTTTCGGCTGCCATTTTTTTTGGTTGCTTAGGCGATTTTCCGTGTGTGGAAACTCAGCAAATTGTGGTTCAATTGTCGTGCAACCTGACTTCCAGATGTCGTGGCTGTCCCCCCCATGCTGTGAGTGATGTTTTTTTTTGTATTTTTGTTAATTTTGGTGGCGTTATTGTTTTTGTATGTGCGCGGTTTCGCTGTTAACTTCATATTTGTGGACCTCGTATTTGTATTTTTTTCTCAGTGCGGTTTTCCTTGTTGCAAGTGTTACGGGCCGTAATATTTTAATGCGGGTCTCGCATTCTGAATTGTGTAATTGAGTTCTGTGTTGATGTATAGTTCCGCGGGTCATAGGGTTTAGCGCCTACGGTGCTCATCTCCATCAGCGCAGTGAGCACCTTTGGCGCTCACTGCCTAAGTTGTGCAGGGTCTTAGGGATGAGCGCCTATGGCGCTCATCTCCACCAGCACAAGGAGCAACAAACCGTATATAGCCAGGTAACTAAATTACCTGGTAATTGTGGGAGGGTCCCTCTCCTATGGTGACGAGCAGCCAAAGGGTGTGCCTGGGAACTAACCAGTGGTAATGTCTAGCCTATTCTGATTTATGACATGTAGGAAGCGTGAAATGGAAATGTGTTTGGTAAATGCGGCCCCCTCACCTCATGTAGCGGAGTATGGCCAATTGCTATGCCCTATCTGGCCTGCTAAGAAGGCCAAGGGGCGAATGAAGTAGAGGAGAGAGGGGAGAGGTTTAAGAAAACATAATGAAAAACAAGGCCTGCAAAGGCTAATTCGGATGCATGAAGAGAATAGGTTGATTTGGAATTATAGAAAGGTCGAAGGTTAGTTGATTTAGCCTAAAATCCACAAAATATGGCTTAAAAAATGCCAAAGCATGACAATTTAGTGGATTTGAGGCGGTATGTGATAAGAAAGCGTAATGTAGAGAATGAATGCTTACCAATAAGAAAGCCTAATGTAGAGCAGGAATACTTACCATGAGGAACCATAGCTTTACAGCAATGGGGATGCCCTTACGGACAAGGGAAATGAGACAGAAACAGCATAGCAGGAAATCTGACATATGCAAGGTTAAGGAAAGCAGACGGTTAACAACAATGCCCATGCAGACAGGAAAAGGCAAAAGTCAGCAATAAGCCGAAAGCTTAACCTGGGAAAATGGTGATGTGATGGACGCCAGTGGTAGTAATGCGCTTGTAAGACAGGAAAAGGGCCAGAAAGCCGCCATGAGAAATACGCTTACCTTGTAACATGGTAATGTAAGGAGAAAGCCTTCAATAGTAAAACCTTTATAGATAGGAAAAGGGCCCAAAACGGCAGTAATAGGCTCGCAGACATGTAGCAAAGTAAATCAGAACCTGTAACAGTGAGAGAGCTGAAAAGTATTCTACATGCATGGCCCCAGAAATGGATTGACTGTGAGGTCCCAACAGCCAACAGGAAGTGCTTATTGGGCTATGAGCCGGGGCGAGCTGCAGAGCTCCACCTCCAAAGGGGCGGGACGAGAGAGGGACTCGACCACAAATATATATATATATATATATATATATATATATACACACACACACACACACACACATACATACATATATATACACGTACATATATACACACAGACACACACATACATATATATATATACTAGCGAATTGCCCGTCAAAAAATGACGGCAATGAAATTGTAAGGTAGCTAAATTAGTAAATGAATATAGTGTACCTATTTTGAAGCATTGTGATGAAGAGCTGGCAATCTGTGTTGATGTTGCTGCAGCATTAGTGGTGTGGAGCTGCTGTGTAAGCATGCTGAATGTGTGCAGTGTAACACTGTGCGTGCGCGAGACCAAACCGTTAGCGTAGTCGTGTACTTCCGAATTGGTGTAAAATGGCGAGTAATGTGTGGTATAGGTCTGTATCGGAATATCCGTAGGTGTTTTGTGGTGTTTTGCGAGTTTAGAGTGCTGTAGCCTCGTTTTCGTTTTGTTCGGCGGCCATTTTTTCTCTCGCTTAGATTTTTTTTTAGTCTCTAAACTGTTTTATTTAGAGTAAAATCGAGGTGTAAGTTGCATTTTTGAGGTCCTGGGTGCTCCCTCTTGGTGTAGGTAAGTTTTTTATGTATGTGCTGTGTGTATGTATTGTGTTTTAAATGTTTGTATGTCGGCGTGTTGCGTCCGATGTTTGCGAGGTCGTAATGTGTGGTAACGTGTTTCGTACGTTGTTTGCGTTCCTCGTAAAATTTAGCGAGTGTCGTAATTTGTGTGTCGTGTTTTTTGAGTAGCGACGTGAATTTTGCGAGGGTTTGAGGCCCTTGCCCAGTGACCTCGCCAGCAACTGAGTCCCTCGCTTCGCGAGGGGCCTCAGTTGCTGGCATGGAGCGCCTTCGGCGCTCCATGCCAGCAACTGAGGCCCTTGCCCAGTGACCTCGCCAGCAACTGAGGCCCTCGCTTCGCGAGGGGCCGCAGTTGCTGACATGGAGCGCCTTCGGCGCTCCATGCCAGCAACTGAGGCCCGTGCCCAGTGACCTCGCCAGCAACTGAGGCCCTCGCTTCGAGCAGCCAAAGGGTGTGCCTGGGAACTAACCAGTGGTAATGTCTAGCCTATTCTGATTTATGACATGTAGGAAGCGTGAAATGGAAATGTGTTTGGTAAATGCGGCCCCCTCACCTCATGTAGCGGAGTATGGCCAATTGCTATGCCCTATCTGGCCTGCTAAGAAGGCCAAGGGGCGAATGAAGTAGAGGAGAGAGGGGAGAGGTTTAAGAAAACATAATGAAAAACAAGGCCTGCAAAGGCTAATTCGGATGCATGAAGAGAATAGGTTGATTTGGAATTATAGAAAGGTCGAAGGTTAGTTGATTTAGCCTAAAATCCACAAAATATGGCTTAAAAAAATGCCAAAGCATGACAATTTAGTGGATTTGAGGCGGTATGTGATAAGAAAGCGTAATGTAGAGAATGAATGCTTACCAATAAGAAAGCCTAATGTAGAGCAGGAATACTTACCATGAGGAACCATAGCTTTACAGCAATGGGGATGCCCTTACGGACAAGGGAAATGAGACAGAAACAGCATAGCAGGAAATCTGACATATGCAAGGTTAAGGAAAGCAGACGGTTAACAACAATGCCCATGCAGACAGGAAAAGGCAAAAGTCAGCAATAAGCCGAAAGCTTAACCTGGGAAAATGGTGATGTGATGGACGCCAGTGGTAGTAATGCGCTTGTAAGACAGGAAAAGGGCCAGAAAGCCGCCATGAGAAATACGCTTACCTTGTAACATGGTAATGTAAGGAGAAAGCCTTCAATAGTAAAACCTTTATAGCTAGGAAAAGGGCCCAAAACGGCAGTAATAGGCTCGCAGACATGTAGCAAAGTAAATCAGAACCTGTAACAGTGAGAGAGCTGAAAAGTATTCTACATGCATGGCCCCAGAAATGGATTGACTGTGAGGTCCCAACAGCCAACAGGAAGTGCTTATTGGGCTATGAGCCGGGGCGAGCTGCAGAGCTCCACCTCCAAAGGGGCGGGAAGAGAGAAGGACTCGACCACAAATATATATATATATATATATATATATATATATATACACACACACACACACACACACACATACATACATATATATACACGTACATATATACACACAGACACACACATACATATATATATATACTAGCGAATTGCCCGTCAAAAAATGACGGCAATGAAATTGTAAGGTAGCTAAATTAGTAAATGAATATAGTGTACCTATTTTGAAGCATTGTGATGAAGAGCTGGCAATCTGTGTTGATGTTGCTGCAGCATTAGTGGTGTGGAGCTGCTGTGTAAGCATGCTGAATGTGTGCAGTGTAACACTGTGCGTGCGCGAGACCAAACCGTTAGCGTAGTCGTGTACTTCCGAATTGGTGTAAAATGGCGAGTAATGTGTGGTATAGGTCTGTATCGGAATATCCGTAGGTGTTTTGTGGTGTTTTGCGAGTTTAGAGTGCTGTAGCCTCGTTTTCGTTTTGTTCGGCGGCCATTTTTTCTCTCGCTTAGATTTTTTTTTAGTCTCTAAACTGTTTTATTTAGAGTAAAATCGAGGTGTAAGTTGCATTTTTGAGGTCCTGGGTGCTCCCTCTTGGTGTAGGTAAGTTTTTTATGTATGTGCTGTGTGTATGTATTGTGTTTTAAATGTTTGTATGTCGGCGTGTTGCGTCCGATGTTTGCGAGGTCGTAATGTGTGGTAACGTGTTTCGTACGTTGTTTGCGTTCCTCGTAAAATTTAGCGAGTGTCGTAATTTGTGTGTCGTGTTTTTTGAGTAGCGACCGTGAATTTTGCGAGGGTTTGAGGCCCTTGCCCAGTGACCTCGCCAGCAACTGAGTCCCTCGCTTCGCGAGGGGCCTCAGTTGCTGGCATGGAGCGCCTTCGGCGCTCCATGCCAGCAACTGAGGCCCTTGCCCAGTGACCTCGCCAGCAACTGAGGCCCTCGCTTCGCGAGGGGCCGCAGTTGCTGACATGGAGCGCCTTCGGCGCTCCATGCCAGCAACTGAGGCCCGTGCCCAGTGACCTCGCCAGCAACTGAGGCCCTCGCTTCGAGCAGCCAAAGGGTGTGCCTGGGAACTAACCAGTGGTAATGTCTAGCCTATTCTGATTTATGACATGTAGGAAGCGTGAAATGGAAATGTGTTTGGTAAATGCGGCCCCCTCACCTCATGTAGCGGAGTATGGCCAATTGCTATGCCCTATCTGGCCTGCTAAGAAGGCCAAGGGGCGAATGAAGTAGAGGAGAGAGGGGAGAGGTTTAAGAAAACATAATGAAAAACAAGGCCTGCAAAGGCTAATTCGGATGCATGAAGAGAATAGGTTGATTTGGAATTATAGAAAGGTCGAAGGTTAGTTGATTTAGCCTAAAATCCACAAAATATGGCTTAAAAAATGCCAAAGCATGACAATTTAGTGGATTTGAGGCGGTATGTGATAAGAAAGCATAATGTAGAGAATGAATGCTTACCAATAAGAAAGCCTAATGTAGAGCAGGAATACTTACCATGAGGAACCATAGCTTTACAGCAATGGGGATGCCCTTACGGACAAGGGAAATGAGACAGAAACAGCATAGCAGGAAATCTGACATATGCAAGGTTAAGGAAAGCAGACGGTTAACAACAATGCCCATGCAGACAGGAAAAGGCAAAAGTCAGCAATAAGCCGAAAGCTTAACCTGGGAAAATGGTGATGTGATGGACGCCAGTGGTAGTAATGCGCTTGTAAGACAGGAAAAGGGCCAGAAAGCCGCCATGAGAAATACGCTTACCTTGTAACATGGTAATGTAAGGAGAAAGCCTTCAATAGTAAAACCTTTATAGATAGGAAAAGGGCCCAAAACGGCAGTAATAGGCTCGCAGACATGTAGCAAAGTAAATCAGAACCTGTAACAGTGAGAGAGCTGAAAAGTATTCTACATGCATGGCCCCAGAAATGGATTGACTGTGAGGTCCCAACAGCCAACAGGAAGTGCTTATTGGGCTATGAGCCGGGGCGAGCTGCAGAGCTCCACCTCCAAAGGGGCGGGACGAGAGAGGGACTCGACCACAAATATATATATATATATATATATATATATATATATATACACACACACACACACACACACACATACATACATATATATACACGTACATATATACACACAGACACACACATACATATATATATATACTAGCGAATTGCCCGTCAAAAAATGACGGCAATGAAATTGTAAGGTAGCTAAATTAGTAAATGAATATAGTGTACCTATTTTGAAGCATTGTGATGAAGAGCTGGCAATCTGTGTTGATGTTGCTGCAGCATTAGTGGTGTGGAGCTGCTGTGTAAGCATGCTGAATGTGTGCAGTGTAACACTGTGCGTGCGCGAGACCAAACCGTTAGCGTAGTCGTGTACTTCCGAATTGGTGTAAAATGGCGAGTAATGTGTGGTATAGGTCTGTATCGGAATATCCGTAGGTGTTTTGTGGTGTTTTGCGAGTTTAGAGTGCTGTAGCCTCGTTTTCGTTTTGTTCGGCGGCCATTTTTTCTCTCGCTTAGATTTTTTTTTAGTCTCTAAAATGTTTTATTTAGAGTAAAATCGAGGTGTAAGTTGCATTTTTGAGGTCCTGGGTGCTCCCTCTTGGTGTAGGTAAGTTTTTTATGTATGTGCTGTGTGTATGTATTGTGTTTTAAATGTTTGTATGTCGGCGTGTTGCGTCCGATGTTTGCGAGGTCGTAATGTGTGGTAACGTGTTTCGTACGTTGTTTGCATTCCTCGTAAAATTTAGCGAGTGTCGTAATTTGTGTGTCGTGTTTTTTGAGTAGCGACGTGAATTTTGCGAGGGTTTGAGGCCCTTGCCCAGTGACCTCGCCAGCAACTGAGTCCCTCGCTTCGCGAGGGGCCTCAGTTGCTGGCATGGAGCGCCTTCGGCGCTCCATGCCAGCAACTGAGGCCCTTGCCCAGTGACCTCGCCAGCAACTGAGGCCCTCGCTTCGCGAGGGGCCGCAGTTGCTGACCTGGAGCGCCTTCGGCGCTCCATGCCAGCAACTGAGGCCCGTGCCCCGTGACCTCGCCAGCAACTGAGGCCCTCGCTTCGCGAGGGGCCTCAGTTGCTGGCATGGAGCGCCTTCGGCGCTCCATGCCAGCAACTGAGGCCCTTGCCCAGTGACCTCGCTACGCGAGGGCCGCGGCTCGCTATGCGAGGGCCGCGGGCTCGCTACGCGAGCCCGCAAGCTGTGAGCAACGACTCGTACGCTCACAACTATATATGTGATATATTTATACACACACGTACATACATATATATACACGTACATATATACACACACACACGCCGAAGGCGCTCCATGCCAGCAACTGCGACCCTCGCAAAATTTAAGTCGCAAAGCAAACAACACGATACACCAACTACGACCCTCGCAAACTTTACCTTGCAACGAAAAAAACATACGAAACACGTTATCACACATTATGACCTCGCAAAAATCGGACGCAACTCGCAAACATGACAAAATTCAAAACACAATAAATACACACAGCACATACATAAAAAGCTTAGCAAGAGGGAGCATCCAGGACCTCAAAAATACAACTTACACCTTCATTTAACAAAAAATAAAAGAGTTTAGACACAAAAAAATTCGCTAAGCGAGAGAAAAAATGGCCGCTGAACAAAACAAAAACGAGGCTACAGCACTCTAAACACGCAAAACACCACAAGAAAATCGCAAAATACCACAAACGACCTACGGATATTCCGCTAAGACGCATACCACACATTACCCGCCATTTTACGCCAATGCCGAAGTACACAACTACGCTAACGGTTTCGTCTCACGCACGCACACTATTACACTGCACACATTCATCACGCTTACACAGCAGCTCAACACCACTAATGCTGCAGCAACATCAAAACACATTGCCAGCTCTTCAACACAATGCTTCAAAATAGGTAAACTATATTAATTTATTAATTGTATTATATATTTCAGTAGTACACACAAAACACCATTAGCTACCTTACAATTTCATTGCCGCCATTTTTTTGACGGACAATTCGCTAGTATATATATATATATACATACTAGGAACTTGCCCGCCAAAAATGACGGGATTAAAATTGTAAGACTGGCAATGTGTGCCACACAATGTGAGGCTTTTGGTCTTTTAGCACCTTCGACGCTCATTGCAAGCCTCTCCCTCTGTGTACTTCAAGTTTCCTGCTTTGCACTGATCACCTTCGGTGCTCATTGCAAGCCTCTCCCGCTCGCGGTGCTCATTGTGGGCCCCGCGATGAGCGCCTTCGACGGTCATCGTGTGGCTGGCAATGAGCACCAATGGCGCTCATTGCGTGCCTTTCCTCTCGCCTGCGCTCATTGCAAACCCCTCTCCCGCTTGCGGTGCTCATTGTGAGCCGCGCGACTGTGGGACCTCACAGTCAGTCCATTTCTCGGTTTGGGCATACAGGTTACTTTTCAGCTCTCTCACTGTTACGTCCATTTCTGGGTTCGGGCCTACAGGTTACTTTTCAGCTCTCTCACTGTTACAGGTTCTGATTTACTTTGCTACATATCTACGAGCCTATTTACTGCCTTTTTGGCCCTTTTCCTATAAAAAAAAAAAAAAAAACATTGCTAAAACTCCTAAACCGGCCTTTGTAGGCCTACCTCGTTCATGCATCCAAATCAGCCTTCGGAGATCTTGTTTTTCATTAAGTTTCCTTAAACTTCTCCCCACTCTCCTCTACTCCACTCCACTCGGCCCTTAGCCCTCTAAGCAGGCCATGTAGGGCGTAGCTATAGGGCAAATCTCGGCTACATAAGGTGAGGGAGCCTCATACACCAAACACACTTCCATTTCACGCCTCCTACATGTCATAAATCAGCCTATGCTAGACACTACCACTGTTAGCTCTCAGCCACACCCTTTGGCCGCTCGTCACCGTAGTATAGAGACCCGTCCACAACTATCAGGTCATTTCATTATCTGAATATATACACACACACACATATATATATACCTTTAAAGGTGGAACCCAGCTGGGCTTCCTTGATTAGCCTGCTGTGTTAACCCTGTCATCCCCTAGTGGACACAGGGCTCTGCTCAGTCTCTCTCCCACGTATACTCCATCAATGACTCTGTTACATATCCCCCTTCCCAGCTCGGCACTATGGGGTTGAGCGGCCAACGCCGTGAGGCAGTGTACGCCGGATATGGCATCTGCATTGCCATGGAGGCTGCCAAGTCAATGAAGAACACGGAAGTCGAAGGGTTGGAGGGACAGGAACCATCTCGTCACGCAGCTGTTTTTCTCCTTGTTCTGGTGCATCCACTGTAAAGAGGCATGGTCCGAAACCAAGGTGAACATTCTTCCCAATAGGTAATACCGGAGGGCTTCAGTGGCCCATTTTATGGCCAGGCATTCTTGCTCTACCACAGAATATTTCTGTTCCCGTGGCATCAACTTGCGGCTAAGGAACAAGACGGGATGTTCTTCACCATTCACCTCCTGTGACAATACGGCCCCCAGTCCTACTCCTGAAGCATCTATTTGTAGGATAAATTCCTTTTCAAAATCAGGGGCTATTAACACGGGACCATGACACAGTGTAGTCTTTAGGTCTTCGAAAGCTTCCTCAGAGGCCTTGTTCCACTTGACTATGTCAGGTGCCTTTTTCTTAGTGAGTTCTGTCAGCGGGGTGGCTCTTGTGGAGAAATGTGGGATAAACCTCCTGTAATAGCCCACGATTCCCAGAAAGGCCCTCACTTGCTTCTTTCTCAGTGGGCGAGGCCAGTTTTGGATTGCTTCCACTTTGTTGAGCTTCGGCTTGACCATCCCTCGTCCAACAGTGTAACCCAGATATTTGGCTTCACTAAGTCCAATGGCACATTTCGCATGGTTCATTGTAAGGTTTACCCGTCTTAGGGTTTCTAATACAGACTCCACCTTTGGAAGATGTGTCTCCCAATCTGTGGTATAGATTACTATATCATCTAAATATATTCTGAATGTTCACGTAATAACCTGTCCATCAGTCTCTGGAAGGTGGCTGGAGCTCCATGGAGTCCAAACGGTAGTACTTTGTATTGGAAGAGACCATCTGGGGTCGAAAAAAGGCAGTTTTTTATTTTGCTTCTTGTGTCAAAGGAATTTGCCATTATCCTTTTGTCAAGTCCAGGGTTGTTAACAATCTTGCTTTCCCAAGCCGCTCTATCAACTCATCCACTCTAGGTATGGAATATGCGTCAAACTCTGATACAGAGTTTAATTTGCTGAAATCGCTGCAGAATCTGATGGTGCCATCAGACTTTGGGATCATCACAATAGGACTACACCATTCACTGATGTTGTTGGGCTTTTTACATGTGCTCTCGTACCAAGGGGCCAACTTGGGAGATTCTTTCCCTCATTTTCCTCATATACGCTATGATATTCTCACCAGGCACGGTTTGTTCTTCCCATTCTTCTCGCAGTATGTCCAGTATTCCTCTGGGATGGCGACCATAGAGGAGTTGGAAAGGGGAAAACCCTGTGGAGGCTTGCGTTACCTATCTGACTGCAAAGAGCAAATAGGGTAGAAGTAAGTCCCAATCTTTTCCGTCTCAGGCTACAACCTTTCTGAGCATGTTCTTCACGGTTTTGTTAAACTGCTTGACCAATCCATCCGTCTGAGGATGGTAAACCGAGGTTCTTAGTGTTTTCACCTGTAGGAGCTTGCACATTTCTTTCATTAATTTAGACACAAAGGGTGTCCCTTGGTCAGTCAAGATTTCCTTGGGTATCCCCACCCTTGAATACAGCTGTATGAGCTCTTTAGCTATATTTTTAGAGGTTACTGTGCTTAGTGGTAAAGCTTCTGGATATCTTGTGGCATAGTCCAGTATTACCAGTATGAACTGGTGTCCTCTGGCTGATTTTTCGAGAGGGCCAACCATGTCCATTGCAATCCTCTCAAAAGGCTCTTCAATTATGGGCAGGGGTATAAATGGGGTCCGTAGGTTAGGTCGAGGATGCACAATACTGGGCTACCTCGGCATGTACTGTATACCAGGCCAGAAACATCATTTCATTCTTCCCAGTGTTTTATCTTTTCCAAGGTGTCCCCCAAGGAGGTTACGATGAGCCAGGTCAAGGACTTTCCTTCTATGTGCTCTAGGGACTAGGAGCTGCTCCAGTTGTCTCTGTCCCTGAGGGAACAATTATGTACAACAGATCATTTCGTAAAATGAAATATGGTCCTTGTCTCCTTTGCCTGTCAGGCACAGGTACACCGATAGTTTACTTTTGTCAAGTCCAGGGACTTTTTTTTACTTCCGATAGTTCATTTCGTACATTTTGCAAAATTGGGTCCGAAGCCTGGTCACGTGCAAGATTATTATTGTCCTGGAAGCACTGCTGTGGAGTCAGCTCTCCCTCTTCGGGTTCTTCTATTTCCTCCTCTCTTTCATCATTATGAGCTGTAGGACCCGTTCTGTGTGCCCCTCGCCTTTCCTTATCTCTGCTTGCGGCTAAAGCTTCTTCAAAAGCTTTGCTTCGTATTTCCGTGCCCATCCTTTTTCCTTTTTGCCGTTCCCGCTTTATTTTTCGGCCTCTCCCGGGTCTGGAGAATAAGCCATCCTCTAAGCATGATAGATGTGGACATACGGAATTGTTAGCTGTTTGGACACTCTCCACAGGTTTAGTAGGAAGAAGATCTTACAAGTGGGGAACGTCTCTGCCTAGTACTACCGGATAAGGCAGGGTAGCTACAACGGGTGCAGTGATTACCATCTTCCGCAGGGTAGATACGGCGAGTGCAGTGATTACCATCTTCCTTCCCTGTATCTCCAGTGTTGTGGTGCTGGTAGGGTAGAGATTGACGGTACCATGTACGCATTTTATGCCCACTCGTCTTGAGGTTTTTATTTCACTGTGTCTTATGAGTTTTCCTGAGAAAAGAGTCACAGCACTTCCTGAGTCTATTAGGGCTGTTGTTTCTTTACCGTTAACCTTTATGGGTTTGGTAAACTGATGAGCCTTTTCTGTCACCCCCACCAGGTTTATTAGGATACAGTGGTATGGACTTTCTCCCATGTTGCACTGCATGGGTTCATCTTTACTTGGACAGTAAGCCGCTATGTGTCCTGGTTCTCCACAATAAAAACACTTCCCCTTGCTTGCAGGGCTGCCTCTTTGCCAGGGTTCTTCAGGAATCACCCTTTCTGTGTTGTTTTGAAGTGGACTTTTTTTCCACTTACGGGTACAGGTGTCTTTGTCCGGTTCCCGTCCTTCTCATCCAGTTAGAGGTTTGAGCCTTTGGGTGATTAGGCCGCCTTTGAATACTGGAGGTCTCCACTTTTAAAGGGCAGAAAAATTCATTCAAGGACAAATATCTTTCTGCCAACAAAATAAATTAATCTGGATTCTCTGGCTCATTTTTTCCCACCCATTCTCTTAATCCTGGGGGTAGACTCCTCAAATAGTGATCCATCACCAATAGTTCCATAATTCTCCCTGGTTCATTAGTTTGAGGGCGTAGCCCTCTTTTGGCTAAGTGCAGCAATTCAAACATTTGTGCGCAACGGTTCTTGTTCTCCACAAACTTCCATGAGTGGAATCTCTGTGCCCTAACGCTTCTGGTAACTCCCGCTCTGGCCAGCATCTCGGCTTTTAGACTGGCATAATCCATTGCTTGCTTTTTGTCCAGGTCAAAATATGCTTTATGAGCCTCCCCCCACAAATACGGAGCAACTAAATTGCCCAGTGTCTTTGGGGCCACACTTCTCTGACGGCAATTCTTTCAAAAGTCAGGAGAAATGCTTCCACGTCTTCATCTGGGTTCATTTTCTGTAGAAATCGATTTGGGTTGATGTTCCCACTGGTTTCCGACATAGGGGTAGGTTTTGCAGGTATCAGGTGCTGTAGCTGGGCAAGCAAGATTTGTTTTGTTTCCCGCTGTAGCTTTCGGTCTTCTGCAGCTTGGGCCTGTTGTTCCGCCATTACTTGTGCTGCCTGGGCCTGCTCTCTCAGTAACTGCTGAGTAGTCTCCTGCTGGCATGCAGTGGTTTGTATTAGGGCCTTCACTAGTTCCTCCATTGTTTAGTTCCCAGCACTGCCACCATATGTGAGATCACTGCTGTCACACTCAGGGTTCGTGCCCTTGTATCCGGCACCACAATGGAGTACTCAGGAGCCCTTTTTAAAATATCAGCAGTTGTACTTATTGTAGTACAACAAAACAACATAAATGGTGTAAAACAAAAGCCTAGCTTCACGTTGAAGCACTGACTTACTCTTGGGAGAGAGACTCGTCCACAACTATCAGGTCATTTCAATATCTGAATATATATACACACACACACACACACACACATATATACACCTTTAAGGGTGGAACCCAGCTGGGCTTGCTTAATTAGCCTGCTGTGTTAACCCTGTCATCCCCTAGTGGACACAGGGCTCTGCTCAGTCTCTCTCCCACGTATACTCCATCAATGACTCTGTTACAATATATACACACACACATTATATATATCTTACACATACAATAAGAGATCTCCCCCAAAAGTAAGTATACTCTCTCCTTATAAATACATATGGACATAGAGAGACTAAGACGCAGGACCTCTTCTGGATTGCTATCTTGTCATGTTGAAGGGACTTGTTATCTCAATGAAGCTGTGAGCTATATCATGAAGGGTCACCCAAGATGGGCAGGTCATTTTAGAGAGGTCTGACAAAATGCAGTCCACTGGAGTAGGAACTGAAAACCTACTCCAGTATCTTTGTCATGAAAACCATGTGGATCAGCACAACCAGAAACACAGACAGATGTACCTGAAAATCAATAAGACTGGAGCTTTACATGCAGCTCCCTCTATCTGCATGCACTGTGAGCTGGGAGTTGTGTCATGTGGGATTTTTCCCTCCTGGCCATTCTGATTGGATGATGCTATGTTTGACAGACAGGTTCAGCTCTATCTGTTCTAGCATAGTTTGGGCAGTCATCAGCAGGGGGGCTAGATGTGATAAGTCAGTGTGTTTAACTACAGCACAGAGGGTTTTGAAATTTAAAGTGACAGCAGCAGCTTTTAAAAAAACGGAATATTGAACATGATAAAACATTGTTTTATTATTTTATTATATAAATTATACAATTTAGTAAGTGATGGGGGGATTAAGTCAGTGCATTAATTTTGGAAGGGTGGTTGCCCATTTGCCCCTATTCACCAACCTCCCCTGAATTTGATGGTGAAACACAATACAAGAGGCTGTAATTTGTTCCAAATGTATTACAATTTTAGCCAGTGATGTAAAAATATTAAACCAAAACAAATAGAAAATAACAGGCCTTGCTTTTATTGAAGCATTAATAATAAACCAAAACAAATCAAAGAAAATAACAGGCCTAGCTTCCACTGAAGCCCTACCTTATCTGATAACAGCTCCCTCCCTAACCAGCTCTCACCCAGCTAAATCTGGATGAAGCAAAACAAACAGTCCAATAGTTTGTTCACAATCACTGGCCTGTATTCTTCAGAACTTCAGGTCTCCACTCCAAATGCTGCCTCTCTCTCTGTGCTTTTCTCCAATACAGATAATTGCACACAGTTCTCTCTGTGTTATCTCTTTCTTCAGTTCAGACAACTGCACACACTTCTCTTCTCGCTGTGAGTCTTTTCTCCAGCTTCAGACAAACTTTTCACACTTCTGTTTATGTGTCTTTTCTCCAGCTGTAAATTAAAACAATAGGTTTAACAATCAATGCTTCATCAATTGTGAGTCAACTGAACCCAGCAAGGACATCCTAAAATCTTGGCCTATGACTTGCATTTAAGGACGAATATGGTCTAATGCCTACAACTGTCTACATGATTAGGTAATTGAATACTGTAGGTGAGGGTACCTAATAGTGATATGAGTAAGTGATGTGAGGTGTGTGGCTTAAAATGTGACTTTGCAGAAAAAAGCTTAAAAGATATGGGGGAGATGAAAGATATGAGCGTGGGGTGAGGTTTGTGAGATTGAATGCATATTAGAAGTAGGGAGTTAAAATATTAAGGCCTTCAGGACCTCCCTCCGTGGCTAAGCATTAATGTTAGATACCACAGAGGTCCTTACAGCTTAGGGTTTAATTATAGGTATCATGGAAGTCCTTACAGGATTCTCTCCATAGCTTAGGGGTTAATATTACACAAAGAATACAGGACCTCCATGGCTTAGGGGTTAATAATGGGGTAAATATTATATGAAGAATACATAATGAAGATAATGGCTGCACCAATAATGAATAATTGTATATGACAGATAATTAATTAAATAAAGGCTGTATGTGCCTATTTGCCCATTACTTATAATATGTCTGGTTCTTCAAAAAATATAATTTATATATAGGGTTACAGTATCCGTTTGAGGTTTTTGTACATGAGACATGTTAAATAGTTGGAGGGACTGAAGATCTGCAAGTTATATATATATCCAGCTTTTATATCTGCTTTCCATATACAATGTCACTTAATAGACTTGCAGGTACAAACTCTCTGGGCGTCCTGGAGAAGTTGTCAATATAACTCTGATGGAAGTTTAACACACTCACCTCATAGATATATTTTCTCACATATGTAATGGTTTCCTATTTATATTGAGAGGCTGCTGCCATTTTCTGTAGAAAGATACAAGGGGTACAATAAATACATGAGACTTAAGACTATACAAATCAAAATAATTTTAGTTTTTTATTGTCCAACTCTCCATGACCCTATGGACCACAGCAAGCCAGGCACACCTATTGCTATGTCTCTGGTCATACTTACCCATAAGGTTTTCCTCTAGCTCAGACAGTTGGCGCACTTTTCTCTGTGAGTCTTTTCCCCAGCTTCAGACAAACTTTCCACACTTCAGCAAGACAGGCACACCTATTGCTATGTCTCTGGCCATGCATAACCATAAGGTTTTCTTGGCAAAGATTCTGAAGTGGGTTGCTAGTTTCTTTTCCAGTGGACCGTGATCTCTCTGCTTTGACCTGCCCATCTTGGTAAAGCCAACAGCTTCATTGAAGTACACAAGCCCCTTCACAACGACATGGTATTGATCCAGAAGGGGAAGCTAAATAAAAAGTAGTAGAAAGGTGCAAGAATTAAATACATTTGTTGTCCCCTAACTGTTATACTGTACTTTTTTTGTCTGTACAACTCACCTAATTACCAAATTATTAAACCTTACCTTTATCTGTATAATCTCTCACTTTCCATGTTCAAGGTAGAGTTTCCGCCTTAAAGGCTTCCTATAGTCATGTTTATAGGACACCAACACTTGGTTGTTCAGATGCTCATCTGTTGATCTCCATAATTAAATGACTTTACCTTCCAATACAGCTCCTTATATAGTGCCTTGGGCCCTGTGACATCATCTATTATGACACAACTCTGATGTCAGAAGTGTTTATTACCCAGAGGGCCCAGCTCAGCCTTCTGGTATATGCCATTAGACAACTCACCATACAGTGCTTTAGAAATATCTCAGTTTTCTCCAAACCATAATATAGAACAGAGGTTCCTTTCCACACATTTGGTTCACAAAAACATAAAAACTTACAAACCACAATATTTTTAGAATCTGGTAAAAGAATAGGAAATCATCTCTGTGCATCTACACTTTGTTTACGTGCTCTACTCTTTTCTTTCTTATTAACTACCCTCTATTATATGAGTTGCCTCTAATAACTCTACTATAAGTTTAAGACTTGAAGGGGATTATAGGCTATAGGCTGGTTTACAGGAGAAGTGAGGGTCCTTTTCTATTATGAATCAGTTTCCCGTCATAAGACTGGGGTTGAGCTCTGTGCCACAGCACCCCCTGGTGGTGTAAAAAATTGACTGGAACCAAATAACTATTCCATCCTCCAATCTGGCTGAAAAGACGTGCTGACAGAAGTTGCCTTGAGCCGAATGCCCGTGCCGAACATAGCGATGGCTTAGCTGTTGACTCAGCGCTGTTCGAGTTGCGCCACGTCGGAGAATGGAATAGTTATTTGCCTGCAGTATATTTTTCCACCACCAGAGCCCAACCCCAGTCTTCTGATGGGATTTCATTTTCATAATAGACTAGATCCAAATGAGCAAGGCAGAATGCAAAAGAGTGGACTATAGGCAGGAAGGGTTGCCATGTGTCTGGTATATTACTAGACTGTCCTGTTAAAAGTCTAAAGTAGTGCTCTTCAACTCCAGTCCTCAGGGCACACCAATAGTTCACATTTTAGGAATATCCCTGCTTGAGCACAGGTGAGCTAATCAGAGGCTCAGTACTTCGGTTTAACCACCTGCAGAGCCTTTAATTCGCTCACCTGTGCTCAAGCAGGGATATTCCTAAAATGTGAACTGTTGTTGTGCCCTGAGGACCGGAGTTGAGGAGCACTGGTCTAAAGCACCACTGCGGTCAGACATTTTCTATACAGTCCTTTAAATAATTAAAGTTAATTGCGGACAAAATGTTACTAGATATAAATACAATATTACATTGTGGGTTTTATACCATATCATTGAGCTTTCCATTACTGCTACGGAGTTCTGATGCTTGTAGATGCCACATTCCTATTGTGTAGATACAAACTTCCTGTGCAATCCTCCTGTCACCTAAGGAAGATCCCCAGAAATCAGAATGGTAGATCCCACAGCAACCGAATTGTACGTAGAAGATATTACAAGTTGTATTATTTTATCTTCCATTTTAAAAATATTTTGGATATTTTCAAAGTGTAGTTCTTCAAAATAGTATTATTAGAGCACAGTCATGCTCTAATTTAAATGTTCTGTGTCACGCTACAAACAACTTAGTTTTAATAGAGAAGCAATCCCCACATACATTCTGTCTCTCTCATCCTCCTCTGTTCTGTTTTGTATGTATATGTGTGTAAATATACAGTGCTGTACCAGACCCCAGGAGCAGTGTCTCTTTACATATTACACAGTGTGTATGTTATACAGTGCAAGCAGGGCCTTCACGACCTGCTAGGCCAGCAAATCTCCTATGTACTTTTTCTTCCCCATAAAATAATGTTAAATATGATAAATATTAAGAAGCTAATTTGAGGTATATCTTGGCGTTTTTAACATACATTCTATACAAAATAATCTTTATTTTTATGCACTATTACTTTCTGACATTATCTTATTAGATTACATGATTGAGCCCCTTTAAGGTTCTCTTGAATGTTCCGTTATAAACTTACAGCCCTATTCATAACTATGCTGTGTTAAACCCACTGCCATCAATGAGATTCCCTGGGCATTCCCTCCATACACACGGTGAAGGGAATCCCCGGGGATCCCATTCCCTGATCACAGCCCATCGCCCCCTTCCCCGCTCACACCCAATTCCCGATCACACCTGATGAGCATAAACCTTATGGTATCACTATTAATCCCCAACATACCATGGGGGGTCTATTCAGACCCCCATGGTATAGCTATTAACCCCCTATATACCATGGACGGCTATACAGACCCTCATGGTATCCCTATCAGCCCACCACATATAATGGGGGTTCATACAGACCCCCACGGTATTCCTATTAACCCCTTAACTACCATGGGGGTCCAAAAAGAACCCCCGTGGTATCTAAATGGACCCCTAACTGCCATGGGGGTCCTCAAGGACTGCCATGGCACTCTAAGTAAAATTCACAATAAATAACGCCAATAACTTAGAAAAAATAAAAAACAATGAATTATCCAAAATAAAAAATAAAATAAAAATTACAATAAATTAAAAACCTAAATTACAAAAAAAAAAAAATACATGACAATAAAAAAGGAATTACAATTAAAATAATAAAATAATACAATAAAAAAATAAATAAAACTGTAAAATAAAATAAAATTACCGTATATACTCGAGTATAAGACAACTTGAGTATAAGCCGAGGCACCTATTTTACCACAAAATACTGGGAAAACGTAGTGACTCGAGTATAAGCCTAGGGTGGGAAATGCCCCCTGTGTCCCTATTGTGCCCTCTGTGTCCCCCTCTTGTGTGCCCTCTGTGCCCCTTTCTTGTGTCCCCCCTCTCTCTCCCCTGTGTCTCTTCCCCCCTCTTCCTCCCCTGTGTCTCTCCCCCTCTCCCTCCCCTGTGTCTCTTCCCCCCTCTCCCTCCCCTGTGTCTCTCCCCCCTCCCTCCCCTGTGTCTCTTCCCCCCTCTCCCTTCCCTGTGTCTCTTTCCCCCCTCTCCCTCAACCCTCATCCTCAACCCTCATCCTCCCTCCTCATCCCCCCTCCTCAAGCCCCCACCTCATCCATCCTCCTCATCCACCATCCTCAACCCACCTCAACCCCCCTCAACACCCCTCCTCAACCTTAATCCACAACTTTCCTCCTCAACCTCTTCTCAACCACCCTCCTCATCCTCCCTCCTCATACCCCCTCCTCAACCCCCCTCCTCATCCTCAACCCCCCTCCTCAACCCCTCTCCTCACTTTACCCCTCTCTAATTACCTCCCCCTCTCCCTTTCACCTCACTTACCTTCCATCAGCAGCTGCTCCTCCGCACGTTTTCCGGCTGCGTCGGGGCCCAGCCAATGTTAATTACATGACGCGCATGTGACGTCACATCATTAGCATATGCCGGGTCCTGACGCAGCCGGAAGATGCGGCAAGGAGCTGAGGAGCAGCTGCTGATGGAAGGTATTTGAGGGGAAAGGGAGAGGGGGAGGTAATTAGAGAGGGGTAAAGTGAGGAGGGGGGTTGAGGAGGGGGGTTGAGGATGAGGAGGGGGGGTGAGGAGGGGGTTTGAGGTGGGAGGATGAGGAGGATGATAAGGGAGGGGGAGGGAATGAGACACGAGGGAGAGGGGGGAAGAGACACGGGTGTGGAGAGACAGGGGGGTGACTCGAGTATAAGCCAAGGGGGCCCTTTTCAGCCTTAAAAAAAGGTCTGAAAAACTGGGCTTATACTCGAGTATATACAGTAATTATACTTACCCACCTAAATGTCCATCTATCGATGATCAATGACGCCCTGGTCCTCACTCTTCTGCCCTGGACTATACTGGCTATCCAACTTGATTGAAAAAGATCTGGTCCGCTTCAATCTAGATTGAAGCCAATGTCTACATCTTCAAGGCCAGGAAAGAGCCCTCCAAATTTTTTTTACCGTTCTAGAAATTAAGATTACTTAAACTAACGGAGCTCCTCCTAGGACAAACTCCCCCGCTGTAAATGTCTGTTGCCGCACTTTAGAATATAATTATTTTCACATTCTGATTGGCTGAAATAGATGTCTATCATATTTTAGCCAATCGGAATGGGTTTTCTGATGTCACCCTGCTCAATTTTAATTTTAAATATAATTGGACCAATCTCAAAAATCTGATTTTATTGTGTTTTTTTAAATGTAATGTTAAGTGTTTTTTTACTTAGAGTGCCATGGGTGTCCATCAGGACCCCCGTCGCATTGTGGATTAACTCTTTGTGCCATTAGGGACCCACATGGTGGAGGTTAACATTTTGGTGCCACTTAGAACATTGGATTAATATTTTAGGTGCCATGGGGGTCTCAATGGAATCCCATGGTTATGTAGATCAGGATCAAGTGTGATGGGGGAATGGAGATTGGTCTTAGCAGAGTAGGGGGCAATTGCGTGTGACCTTCACGGGTGCTATTTAGTACTAATAATAATTTTATCAAAAATGAGTGATATTACGAGTAATATGTAATTTTTGGTAATTTGGAATTGGTTAGCTATTTTGTGTAAAAGCAACTAGTAATATTTCTGATGTGTGAAAATCAATGGGGAAGCAGGTGTAATATATAGCGAGCAGGGTTTATTCGTAAGCATTGTGAGTAGCTCTCTCATAATCATGTTGAGAGAGGTGTATAGAATATCTAGGGAAAGTTACTAAGCACTTTTTAGTGGGGTAATTTTACGAAATAGAAAACTGCATAGGGGCCTTAGTTATTGCACATATAGTAATGATGAGATTCTGTGGTATATTAAGAAGCATAGGTACATTTACCTCTAACAACAGCTGTGGACTCCTTGCTCAGTGTGCCCAATGAAGGCCCGAAACGTACGTCTGGGTTTTGCTGTTCCTCCTGTAGGAGTTCTCCAGTGGGATTGCCTGGTATTTCTGGGCTGGATCACTTTATTGGGTGAGACCAGGTTGATATACCACATGATATTTCTTCCTGTGAAGGACACAAGTGGCTAAAAGAGGCTGCTCGCAGAGAGGATTATCATGTCCATAGAACTAACCTATTAATTTTTTTAAATTATCTATTTAGGACAAACCAACAAAGAGGAAGAATTGTCAAGTTAAATTAAATGAAATAAGATGTTCAAAACATATTTCTTAACTAAGAAATAATTACTATTGGTTAATTAGTTGAAAGATTATATTTAAAAGAGAGCAGGAAGATAAAGGAAGGAGAAAGTTTATTAGGAGGATAGGAACACAATGTTCTTGTGTAAGTGTCCCGCAGTGCCAGGGTATCTATCTATCTATTGAAGGGGACAGTGGTGGAGCTAGTGCATGAGGGACACCAGTGAAAAAACAAAATTAGGGCCCTCTCAAGACACAAAGGGGAGGGAGAGGGGGGAAGAGACACAGAGGAGGGAGAGGGTGGAAGACACGGGGGAGGGGGTAAGAAAAAAACAAATATTATGTATGTTTTGTTATCAGAGCCGCTTTTGCGCTTATTGTAAGGTCCGCGCTGATCTTCTATTGGCGCTTATAGCAAGCCTCTCTCCTGGTGTACTTTGTGTCCTATGAGCACCGTTGGCGACTTGAGCTGAGGTGTAAGTGTCAGGACTGTGTGAAGTGTGCAGTGTAAATCGGCTGCGTGCGCGAGGGGAAAACTTTAGTGTAGCTGTGTAATTCCGCATTTTGTAAGTTAGTATTGTAAAATGGCGGCGATTGTGTATGTGGTACGCGGGTGTGGATGATTTTGCACCCTTGCTAATAGTGTATTTTGTACCTTGTATGGAATTTTGTAAAAGTCGTATGTGCCTAGCAGTGTTTTGCGGGTTTAGGGGTTGTGTAGCCTCGTTTTCGTTTGTTTTGACAGACAACTTTTTTATCGCTTAGGGGGTTTTCGAGTGTCTAAACTCTGTAAATTGGACTTAAATTTGTGTGCAACCTGACTCCCAGACGTCCTGGCTGTCTCCCCTTGCTGTGAGTAATGTTTTTTATTTATTTGTGTTTGTATTTTGTATGTTTTTAATGTTTTTTGCTGTGCGCGGTTCGGCCGTTAAGTTTGTATGTTTGCAACCTTGTAATTTTGTATTTTTGGATGTCGTACGTCCTTGGCACAAGTCGTACGTGCCTGGCTGTTATATGCGGGTTTTAGGTCGTGTAGCCTCGTTTTCATTTTTTACGGACGCCATTTTTTTTCTCACTTAGCCGATTTTCAAGTTCCAAAACTCCTTAAATTAGACTTTAATTGGGGGGCAACCTCACTGGCAGATGTTGTGGCTGTCCCCCCATGCTGCGTGTGTGTTTATTTTTTTGTTTGTTTTTTTAGATGTCCGCGTTACGGCCGTTAATTTCGTTTTTTTTTTTATAATTCCTGTGTCTCTTATTTTTTTTGTGTAATTCCGTATTTAGTCATTGCGTGTTATTGTGAGCTCGCAAAGCGTGACGACAACTCGCAGTTTGACAACTATTATATGTGATATAGATATTGTAACAGAGTCATAGATGGAGTATGCGTGGGAGACAGACTAAGCAAATCCGTGTCCACTAAGTTATGACAGGGTTAACACAGCAGCCTAATCAAGCCCAGCTGGGTTCCACCTTTAAAGGTCTGATTAGCACCCAGCTGAGGGAGGTCAGTCTGAGCTGGACAGAGGGCTCCTGAACATGTTGTGTGCATCCCTGGGCTCTCCTAAGAAGGCTTTTTAGGGCCTTAGTCCCTCAAAATACAATTTTCTTTTTTCACCTTTTTGTTCATAAGCACTTTGTGCACGGTGCTATTAGTTTTTGGGAGTTTTTGTTGTGGTTTTCTTAGTTTTATTAAATTTTCAGTTTTCCGAGAGGCAGGCTCAGCTCTCTATCGCAGGAGGGTGAGCTGTCTCCTGGATACTTTGCCACACCCCTCCCCTAGCACTGCACCTTCACTCCTGGAGCTTTTAGTTTAAATTATTTTTAAAGTTTTCAGTTTTTTTTTTTTAGTTTGTTTGTTTGGTGTTGGGTGTTGTGTTTTTAGGGAGAAAGGAAAAGAACATCTTTGTGGGCAGTGGAGGGGAAAATATTTAAAAGTTTTATAAAAAGGTTAAGACCTTACACAGAAACACAGAGGGGCTAATAACATAGAAAGTTTGCACGGAGAGGGAAAGTCAGGAACACAGGGGGCTAATAACATAGAAAGTTTGCACGGAGAGGGAAAGTCAGAAAGTTACAAAGGAAACATCTAGAAAGCAAGCAAAGGAAATAAACTCTCTTTGCAAACAACCTGTGTTTCTGTGTTAGCTGCAATCAGGCTGTTAACCCTTCCACTGCCAGATAACACCAGAAGTCTCTCTCCCTCTTTTTTTGTTTTGTTGTATTTTCGCACTTTTTTCTTAAAAAACGATAAAAATCATAAAACAAAAAAAAACTAAAATAGAAATTAATAAAACAAACAAAAACAGGTTTAAACATGAGGAATAAGGTAACTAAGAAGCCTCAGGGGCCAAAGGGAGGAATAATGGCCCCTGAAAATCCAAGCTGCAGCACTGCACAGCATAGGCCCCAGACAGATAAGACAACCCCAGCTCCTGGTGGAAAAACACCTTCTGCCAGCAGAACTACCCCTGTGACTAATACCTGGTCAGAGGTGGTTTCTGCTGGTCCCAGCAATACCATCGCTGGGGCCGAGGGGCCGATCACTAGGAAGCATGGGGTTAAGTGTCAGATGTCTGGGGTTTATAGTATTGAGATCTATCTATGTGCTGCAGCTAATGTCATCAGCCCCTCTGTTATAGTAGCAGCCAGCAAAATGTACGGGAAAGCTGTCTTGTTTACCAGTACGCTGGCTACTGCTCACACACTCATACAGAGGGGCATCACAGTGGGGGGACTATATGTCGCAATGGAACCCCTGGAAGGGTTGGGCACTAAAGTAACACTCTCAATTTTGCCCCCCTTCCTACCAGACTCCCTCCTGAGCCCCCACCTGCAAGCCCTAGGGGAAATAAAAACACCTATTATAAAACTTCCCCTGGGGTGCAGAGAGAGTGAGCACTAAGACACATGCTCACTTTCAAGAGGCAGGTACAAATATGCCTGTCCAGGGGCACAGATAACATTGAGGTGTCCTTTGGGGTTTCCATTTGAGGGGGTGCTGTACAGAGTATTTTACAGCACTACGGAGGCGCAATGTTATCTTTGCAAGGGGCTGGGACACACACGTAGGAATTGCCCTAATGTTAAACATCCTGTCCCAGCCCCAGTAAATGGCACCTCCGCTAGTATAGCACCCATCCCCACTGAGCCCATAACAGCGGGGACCTCAAGGGTCATAGCCCCCCCAGAGAGCTCAGGTAAGGAGGCCACTCCTCATACCAACACGGCCTCCAAGCCCCCTTCATCCCCACAAAAGCCATCTGTGTCTGCGGTTTCCAGCAAAACTGCAGACACAGGGAAGAAGGGGAAGAATGTCACCAGTCCTCCCAGTGTCATGGCTGTTTCCCCAAAGTCCCTTTCTGCCCCCAAAATAAAAACATCAGTTAGTGTGGGGGCACAGGATAAGCAGAGATATTATAACCCTCTGCAGGGGAGGCAGTTAGTGACAGCTCCTCTTCCAGGAGTGACGTCTCCAGGAAGAGGACACATAAGACCAACAGGGAGGTAGCTGAAAAGTGGGAGGTGCTCTATTTTGGAACACCTCCCTCCAAAAGCCAAATGAACAGTAAAACATCTTCTCCTCATCCGGTGGCATTGTCTGGCCCGGTTATTACACTCAGCCAGCCGGTGCCAGACCACACACCTCTCCCTCCAGACCTAAAAGGGGATAATGTGGATAAGGGTCTGGAGGAAAAGCAGGGGCAAGAGGGTCTCCCAAGTGAGTCAGGGGTGGAAAATAAAGATCAGGTTCTGCCTCTGGTCTATGAGGGGGGCCCCAGTAAAGCCCCTGCTGAATGGGTGGTCAGTGTCCCTGAAGTGCTGAGCTTCGGAGGCACCAGTCTGTCTCCTTCTCCGGTATCACTCTCCACTGACATACCTCCGGCTTTGTTAGAGCCCCATGCTGGCGTCACTACCGGAGGGGGGGAATATAGGCCTGACTCCCGATAGATTTGTCTGTCAGGGGGGATGTGGCACCAGGGAAAATGGTTATGGGGTAGGGTGATAAGGCAGGTTTTCCTGTTAACATGGGGGAGCTTGTCAACACTCCTTAGCCTTCCACTGACCCTAACATCAGTGCAATCCAAGCTGAGCAAGCAGCGGTGGAAATGGCAGAGGAGGCATATAAAGCCTCCAAGGCTTCCACTAAGGAAGCCATGCCAGCCACTGCTATGCAGCCAGCTACCCCTGAATGCACCCCTGAAGCTGCAGGGGGGCAACAGCAATCTCAGGGTCCACTATTTAGTGTGAAGGGTGCTAAAGGGACTCCTTCTATATCATCCAAGAGGGGGTCCCTTAGAATGAAGCTGTGGAAACTGACCCCAGCCGGGGAGGATGGGGTAAAAGCCCTCAGCCAAGAGGAGCCAAGGGATGATCCACTAGAGGGGACATCAGATTCTATGTGAGTTATCCCTGTAAAGGAATTAGATCAATTCCTTGAAAGCACCCTTCATGGGCAAAAGAAAAGGAAGGTGCAAATGGTCTTGAGAAAGTAGAGTAATATGTTGTTTATTATCCACTCTCTCCAGCAATATCTAGAGGTCAGCAATAGGGCCAAGAATTCTGGGACTGCAGAGTATTTTCGCGTCCGGAATTTCTATAAAATGTGCGTGGCCTATCAGCAGTCTCAAGAGACTGAGGAACGCACAATTCCTGACACGCACTAATGGCTTTGCAAATCGGAACGCTTATTACCAACAGCTGTTGTTTTGGTAAATAACAAAGTATTTTTCAGAAATATCTGTCCCTGGCCAAATTACCAGTATTTATATAGTGTGCACACCTTAGAGAAATAATACACCAACACAGAGTTCTGGTATAAAGCTTTCTCTCTTCCAATTTTATTACGTCAGCCATCCTTTATATAGTTTTTAGTAATCAGATAAAAGTTACAATTTAAGCAAAACATCAGGTTTATTCAGTAATTCATTGGTTCTGAAGTGTCTGCTTTTATGAGACCTTGATCAGACATTGGGTTAAAACATTAAGGAGTCTCTAGGTGTCATCCCACAGGGGGATGAGTCTTCTTCTTATTGGTCAGAAGTTTAGGACAAAGGGAAGATGGCGTTCTCTTCCTCGTGCTCAGAGTGTGTGATAAGACTCGTCATCCTTAACAGACCGGAAATAGGTGCACGAATACAGTTATGCATTTTGTACTGATCCTAATCCATAACACTGTCAAGACAGTTTCTGCAGGTTCCAGGTACTCTCCTATTTACATCAGGTAGGGTACTCTGTGAGTTTCCTGCAGGAAACTCATACCACTCCAGAGGCTTAGGCCTTGTGGCAACTGGAGTGGAGAGGCAGGGTCTTCTTCAGCCACTTCACATCAGAGTTGTGTGGAGTGGTGACACTGTTCTCAGAGTCTTTTCAGCCAGAGCTGCTGCTTGTGAAAGCTTTTATCCCACGCCGTCTGATCCACCTCTGGGTCAGAGAGCAGGGTAGCGTAATTAACCTGGTTAATGTATATGCCCCTGCTAGAGGGCCTGAGAGAGTGAGGTTCTTAGCCAGATTGTCCCACTTCTTAGAGACGGTTGACGCAGATGAGTGTTTGGTTCTCGGGGGGGGATTTTAACTGTACACTCAACGTTCTGGACCGAAATGGTCCAGAGCCTTTCTCGCCTTCTGCGTCAGCCATGAGGGAGCTCATCACCCGCTTCTCCTTAGAGGATGACTGGCGAGAACAGAACTCAGGGGCATCAGACGGCTTCACCTACGTCAGGGTGAGAGCCAGTCTGGTGACCCACTCCCGGATCTATAGACTATATATATCTAGTCATTATATGTCACGAGCTGGTTCTTGTGCCATTAGGCTGGCTCCTTTCAAAGACCACAAATGTGTGGCTTATGACAGTGGCGCTAACGCCAACAGCGCCACAAGCTGCCTATTGGCACTTCAACAATGCCTTGTTGAAGGACCAGGGGCTTGTGATATTGATCCGGGAGTTTTGGACAGACTGAAGGGGTTGCAAGGGGGACTTTGCCACGTTAAAACAATGGTGGGACATGGGCAAGGTTCATTTGCGACTTCTGTGTCAGGAATATACCAAGGGTGCGAGTGGGCACCCCGAAGCTGAGCTGGAGTCACTCCGGGGGGAGGTGCTCCATCTAGATCGGAGGCTGTTCACTTGTAGGGACCAATCCCTGCAGAGCGAGTATGTAGAAAGTTGTCCTCTGTGACTTGGAACGACATCAGGCCAGGGGGGCATATGTGAGTAGCAGCTTAGGTTTTCTTAAAGATCTAGACCGCGGCTCGCGCCTTTTCTACTCACTGGAGAAAAAGGGGGGCAATAATAGACACATTACCTGTCTTCTAGATGAAGACGGTGCCCCCCTTACAGATCCGGAGAGTATCCAGGACAGAGCCTGGATTACAGATCCGGAGAGTATCCAGGGCAGAGCCCGGATTTTTTATAAAGATCTTTATTCTCCGGATCCTATTTCTCCAGACGCCTGCATGGTGCTATGGGAGGGGCTCCCCACAGTCAGCTCTCGGAAGCCCTCCGTGCCATGTCCTGTGAGAAATCTCCAGGACTGGACGGTCTGACTGTAGAGTTTTTCAAAGTTTTCTAGGAGACTCTGGGACCTGATTTCCATCTGGTCCTTGGGGAAGCCCTGGAGACCGGGGAGATGCCCCTGTCTTGTCGCAGGGCAGTACTTGCCCTGCTGCCCAAAAAGGGGGATCTCTGCCTTATTAAGAACTGGCGACTGTTCTCACTGCTCAGCACAGATTATAAGATAGTAGCAAAAGCCATCTTGCGTAGGCTTGGATGTGTGCTGGCAGAATTGGTTCACCCTGACCAGTCCTATGCGGTCCCGGGCCGGACTATCTTTGACAGTACTTTTCTGGTCCGGGATCTTCTGCAATACTCTCTCAGGTCTGGTCTGTCACTCGCCTTTCTCTCCCTAGATTAGGAGAAAGCGTTTGACAGGGTGGACCATGGTTACCTCATAGCCACTCTGCAGGCGTGCGGCTTTGGCACACAATTTGTGGGCTATATAACTACGCTGTACGCCTCTGCAGAGTTTTTACTTAAAATCAATTGGTCCCTAACAGCACCTTTGGTATTTGGACGAGGGGTACGTCAAGGATGTCCCTTGTCTTGACAGTAATATACGCTGGCCATCGAGCCTTTCCTCTGCCTGTTGAGGAAAAGGCTCACAGGGCTGGTGCTTAGGGAGCCAGACATGCGGATCGTCCTTTCGGTTTATGCTGATGGTGTACTCCTCTCGATGGAGAGGTCTAGCAAAAATGCTTTCCCTTAGGGGGCGGACTTTAGTGATAAATCAGCTGGTGGCTTCTCAGATCTGGCACCGGCTGATCTGTCTGAGTCCGACCCCCGAGTTTGTCAGCAACATCCAGAGGAGTTTGTCAGATTTCCTCTGGATTGGAAAGCATTGGGTCTCTGCGGGTGTGGCAAGTCTGCCTTTGGTGGAGTGTGGGGAGGGAGTGATATGTGTGCGCTCCCAGTTGTCCACCTTCCGCCTACAGTACCTACAGAGATACATATATGCAGATCTCTCTCCGCAGTGCTGAGCACTGGCGTCCAGCTTTTATCGCCAGTTCCGCAACCTGGGATATGACCGGCAATTATTTCTTATCAGGCCCCAGGGGTTTGGGAGAGACCTCTCGGTGTTGCCAGCCTACTACCAGGAAAACCTTAACGCCTGGAGCATGGTCTCCGTGACGAGGCAAGGCGTACCTTTGGGGGATGAAATATTTAAGGAGCCCCTATTATAAAATCCAGCAGTAGAGGCTCCGTTGTTATAGTCCCCCAGTATCATCCGCCTCCTTAGTCAGGCACGGTTGACACGAGTGGGGGATGTTCTGGACTACGAGCGCTCCGATGGGGTGTCACCTCAGGAGCTTGCGCTCCGTTTCGGATATATGGCGCCCAAGGTCCCAAGGCTCTTGCTCCGGGGGATTAAGAATGACATCTCCCCCGACTCTTGCACCTTCCTTCACGGGGCTTTGCAAGCAGGAGTGCCACATGCACCTTCTAACACCCATGCTTCGGCTGTTTGCATTGGACACAAGCCCCGTGTTTCCCCTCAGGCTCCTCCTGTCCCCAACCTCTCGAGGTTGAAGGACATACCCTCTGCATGCTTTCATGGCATGCCAAGGAAGAGCTTGTATTCTCTTGTGCTCCATACAGTGCACTTCCTTGCCCTTGTGACCCATCCCGATACCATCTGGAGGCGGGTCCTCCCAGCTGACGAGGGTAAGATGCTTCGGCGGAGGGAGCTTTATTCTACTTTAGTTCCTCGACCCACCTGGGACTTAAGTTGGAGAGTGCTCCATGGTGCACTGAGCACGAGACTGCAGCCCCTCTTGAGGGACCTCCCCCTACAGTTCTGGCTGCATTTCTCCCCACACATATTTATTTTTGGGCGCCCAGTGTCCTGGGGCAATAGGGCCAGGGACCTCCTCATCAACCTGCTCCTGGCATTAGCCAAGCTGGCTATATATAAGTCCAGGAAGCAGTATTTGATAGAGGGGGTTCCATTGTCACCTGAGGCCATGTTCCAGGCACTGGTGCGCTCCCGTATCCGGGCAGAGTACCACCTGGCTTTTTCCACTGGGGGAATAGATGAGTTTGTCTCCCAGTGGGCTGTAGATGGTGTACTCTGCTCGGTATCCCCCCAACCGGTTTCTTTTTGTCTCAATCTCCTAATTTGATTATTATTTAATTTACAGAACATGTCCTTTTATTGATTTGACATGCAGATTGGTTTATAATGGGCCAGTCTCTGTCAAACTTTAGTGTTTTCAATACACCAGAGTCAGCTTTGGAAATCCCCTGCAACAAGGGAGACTTTGAATCCAGCAAGTTTCAAAGACTTTGCTTTGTTTGTACTGAGGGAACTGCAGCAAATAATTAGTCCGTGCTTCAATTGAAGCTAGGCTTTTTTTTGGCACCATTTATGTTATTTTGTTGTGAGAAAATAAATACAACTTCTGATATTTTAAAAAGGGCTCCTGAGTATTCCATTGTGGTGCCAGATACAAAGTCACGAACCCCGAGTGTGACAGCAGAGATATCATAATATATAGAAACACACATACATATATAAATATACAGTAGACTTTCAGTTATCCAGCACCTATGGGGATTAAGATGCCGGATAAATGTAGTTTCTGGTTGCTTGAAAGTAACTATTAAAAGAGGCCTAGATTAGCTGCACACAGGCTGCTCTGCTAAGTATATTTGTCAGTGATGCCTGTTCTAGCAGCAGCAGCTTTCCCTCCTCACTTACACACAGGTACATTAGGCTAGAGGGTGCTGAACCCAGGGAATGTAACCCCAACACTTCCCTGGCTCAGTCACTCATGCCTGTCTGCTTCCAGGTAAAACTGAATTGCAGAAACATACAGAGGCCCTCATTCAATTGCAATTTGCCCAGTTGAATAGGGGTCTAAATTAGTACATAACATATTTTTTTAAATAAGTTTTTAGTTAGTAAACATCTATCCAAAAGCAAGGTTTTAACTAACTAAAAACTTATTTAAAAAAAATATGTTATGTGCTTATTTAGAGCACTATTCAATTGGCCAAATCGCAATTGAATGAGGGCCAGTGGATGCAATCTAGGTGCCTGTAAGCATTTTGTGGCATGACAACCTGGCTCTTGGCATTTGAGGAGTCCTGTAATTTTGTTATTTTATTTAAAGTACAGTATACATTTTTTTGGTTGCTTGAGAGTTCTAGTTGCTTGAGAGTTCTGGATTACTGAGAGTCTATATATATATATATATATATATATATATATATATATATATATATATATATACACACACACACAGTATCTCACAAAACGGAGTACACCCCTCACATTTTTGTACATATTTTATCTTTTCATGTGACAACACTGAAGATATGACACTCTGCTACAATGTAAAGTAGATTTATAGTATTTAAACATATTAAATTAAATGAGATACCAGAATATATATTTATAGATTTAATTTTTTTTATTATTAAAATTCAAATTGATCTTCTCTAAATTGAATTATTGTTAGTTATTTACTTTATTAATGAATACATTTCCATGATTTGCACTTGACTTTCATGATACAAATGTTGATATTTTGTACAATGTATATAATTACAACTATTAGCACCTTCTATTTATTAATTTTAAAAAAATGCACTTATATAACAAACTTTCTACAAGTCTAGAAGTAATATTATTAGGAGAAAACTGATTAATTGAACCTATTACTAGTAATATTAGACAGACTATTGATAGTCATAATTTGTTGCCCCGCCAATAATTAAATTTTATGTTTTAATCTTCTTGTTGAAACATGTATTTTAACTGTATATAATAAAATATTCATTAAAATCTTATCGTATTTTCCTTGGGCCGATTGATACCAGGGTTTAATAATTAGGATGGAGTGTTGTTTTTCTCTATTTATCTATATATGCTATTACACTCTCTAATTATTTCCTCAATTCCCCCAAATGAAATATTATAAATAGAGGGAGTCAACCCAGTAAGGTGGTGTATTCAAACTTTTTGTTTATCAATGTCAACATGTACTGGGACATACTGAAGCAGAGCATGACCCCCTCCCTTTCGGAGACTGGGCCGCAGGGCAGTATTCCAACATGATAACAACCCCAAACACACCTGCAAGATGACCACTGCCTTGCTAAAGAAGCTGAAGGTAAAGGTGATGGACTGGCCAAGCATGTCATCAGACTTAAACCCTATTGAGCATCTGTGGGGCATCCTCAAACAGAAGGTGGGGGAGTGCAAGGTCTCTAACATCCACCAGCTCCGTGATGTCATCATGGTGGAGTGGAAGAGGACTCCGGTGGCAGCCTGTGAAGCTCTGGTGAACTCCATGCCCATGAGGGTTAAGGTAGTGCTGGAAAATAATGATGGCCACACAAAATCTTGACACTTTGGTCCCAATTTGGACATTTTTACTTAGGGGTGTACTCACTTTTGTTGCCAATGGTTTAGACATTAATGGCTGTGTGTTGAGTTAGTTTGAGGGGACAGCAAATGTACACTGTTATACACTATACTACTTTACATTGTAGCAGAGTGTCATTTCTTCAGTGTTGTCACATGAAAAGATAAAATATGTACAAAAATGCGAGGGGTGTACTTTTGTGAGATACCCTTTTATTTATATATATATATATATATATATATATATATATATATATGTCAATATATACAGTATATATATATATATATATATATATATATATATATATATATATATATATATATATATAAAGATGGCTGACTGGAATAGAGGTATGCTAAAAGCAGTATGCAAAACACGTACATTATATTAAATACTGCAATATTAACTTACTGCAAACTAACAGATCAAGTACTCAGCCTCTTCCCTGGGGTATAATAAGTCTGGTACCTTCATTCAGTGCCTCTGACAGCCTTGGCGTCTCCACACTCGCCTAGACCTTGTCTTCTTACGCAACTCTGCCTGTGAATCTTCAGTATTCTATTCCCTTACTTGGTGACTCTGTTAGCACAGCGACTGCAAATTGCACACACTCCTTTCTGTTGTCCTAAACTCGCAGCACCAATAAACAAGGTGATCTTCTTCAGGTTTGCTTTTAAAGTTCAGAATGTAGAGCCACACAGGACCAGCCAGCAAGCTCTTCTCTGTGTCTTGAACTGGATGCTTAGCAGCAGCACACAACCTGGGCCAGAGCGTAGTCAGCAGCCCTTCCCATGTCTGCTTTCCAGGTTTTAAAGTGAAGCTGCAGCTGGACCAATTAGGAGTTCTCCAGGAATTTAACTCTGTCACTCCTGTTAAGAACTCTTCACACTCTGTACCTGGCACCATCCTCTAGGGGGCAAACGGTCACAATATATATATATATATATATATATATATATATATATATATATATATATATATATTGTTTTTTTTTGCACCAGCGCCCTCCATTCACTAGCTCCGCCAATGTTATAAGTAATATTATTCCAGGAATACTGCGCTGCTCCTTCCCCAGGAAATGTAAATCCAGACAGCACATTCTACACATTCACTGTTACAGCATTGATGGAGTGAGCCACTCAACAAGCACCTAGTAGTCATGTTGTGGACCCCAGGCTCTCGTCTCTACAGTATATATATCAGTGGGATGTGTTATTATCCTCATAAGAAGTCCTTTCTGCGAAAACTTTTCTAATTGTCCCAATGCAAACAGAAAACATGTCTGCTGAGAGATAACTTGCACACATTCCCCATGTTCAATTTGCAGCTCTTTGTTTCATCAAAAACAACCGTGTATGAGATAATTTTTTAAAACTAGTTTCACATGTAATTTTCCTTTCCTTGTTATCCAGCCTTACTTACTATTTATAACTAAAAAATAAAAAATACAATGCTGTTATCTGAATAGAGCTGTCTATGATTCTTTAAAGGCCTTAAACAGCATTGGCTTATATTTGTAAGGATGTATGTTCATGTGTCAGTTGATTAGGAAAGGTAAAAGTAATTTTTTGTATTTCAAATAATATACAGTAATACATTGATAAAATTAGGTGTGTCATTTTTGGATTACAAATAAATAGAATAAAGTTTTATTTACCTAAAAATATTTTCATTACAATGAAATTGAGAAAACACTGGAAATGTATTGGCTTAAATTAAGGTTGCAGAGCATGATCGGACAACATAAAGGCTAGGAAATCTGAACATCCCTCCCTACAAAGGTTGTTTCTGATGACATAATTTATGACATTACGGATGACACATAAAGACCCCTGTGATGTCACTTAACGCATACTCCCCAAATGCCTTAACTTGCACCAACCTGTACTGCAACCTTCAATATAATGCAGTTTTTGTGGCAATAATATATTCTTGTGCCTGTTTTTCTGCCAATTTGATCAGTGGCGGTGGGTGATATAACACCCCCCCAACCCCCCTTCACAACATAAATAGACCCTGCCTAATGAAACAGTCTCCACCCACAAAAGTGATCCCATAGAGAAAGACAGGGATAGGGACAGAGAGAGAGGAAAAGAGAGAGAGGAAAAGAGAGAGAGGAAAAGAGAGATTATAGGTCTCTTCTTCTATCCCTCTCAATCCGTCCCGATCCATCTCCAGGGTGATAATTCACCAACAACAGACCACAACCAGAAAGTTGCACCCAAAGTTGGTTCTATATGACTCAGTAATATTTTGTTTCTCCATCCATTTTAAACATTATTATCCTTAAAAAATACATTTGAATAAATTTAAATCCATGTGTTTGTACAAAATATATTTATTCAGTTTATACTCTGCCTTTACAAAATTAATATTAAGTTGCAAAAAACATATTTGAGTGGTTAACTAGCATATATTTTTTATTCTGCTTTTTCACACGCACATACATACATACATATATATATATATAAATAAGTTAATTGTGTATCTAACTGCGCTTCTGGATTAAAAAGCAGTAAAAAAAAATTGTAACACACTTTTATACAATTAAATAAAAATAATTATAAAAAGCAATTGTGTTGTGTACCAAATTCAGTATTCTTAAGACAAGCAGCCTGATCCAATTTTTCAGATCCCTTTAAAATCTTATTCTATGTCTTTATATTGTGTTATATATATATATACCGTATTTATCGGCGTATAACAAGCACTTTTTCTCCCTGAAAATAGGGGGCAAATCATAGGTGCGTGTTATACGCCGATATTCCCTCCCCCCTCCTCATCCTCAACCTCCCTCCTCACTCTAAACCCCCCTCCGCATTCTAACCCCCCCTCCTCAACCTAAACCCCCCTCCTCCTCAACCTAAACCCCCTCCTCAACCTAAACCCCCCTAAATACACCCTCCTCACTTACCTGCTTCTGCTCCGGCCTCCGCTCTGCTCCTTGACGCTGTGACGTCACATGTGCGCCAGCGCGCCACGTCATTAGCATATACCGGGTGCCGACAGTGAGGGGGAGGTATTAAGGGGGGGTTTAGGTTGAGGAGGAGGGTGGTTTAGGTTGAGGAGGAGGAGGGTTTAGGTTGAGGAGGAGGGGGGTTTAGGTTGAGGAGAGGGGGAGTTTAGAATGAGGAGGGGGGGTTAGAATGCGGAGGGGGGTTTAGAATGAGGAGGGAGGTTGAGGTTGAGGAAGGGGGGTTGAGGAGGGGGTTTGAGGAGGGAGGTTGAGGATAGGGGGTTTGAGGAGGGAGGATGAGGAGGGAGGTTGAGGATGAGGAGGGAGGTTGAGGATGAGGAGGGGGGTTGAGGATGAGGAGTTGAGGTTGAGGAGGGGGGATGAGGATAGGTGGGTTGAGGAAGGAGAATGAGGATTGGGGGGTTGAGGAGGGGGTTTGAGGAGGGAGGTTGAGGATGAGGAGGGAGGTTGAGGATGAGGAGGGAGGTTGAGAAGGGAGGAGGATGAGGATGGGGGGTTTGAGGAGGGGGTTGAGGAGGGAGGATGAGGAGGGAGGTTGAGGAGGGGGTTGAGGATGAGGAGGGAGGTGGAGGATTTTGCTTCAAAGTTCTTTATTTGAATTTTTTTTCCCCCTGAAATTCCCTTCTTAAAATGATGTGCGTGTTATATGCCAGTGCGTGTTATATGCCGATAAATACGGTATATATATATATATATATATATATATATATATATATATATATATATATATATATATATATACACATACACACACAAAGTGCCTTGCAAAAGTATTCACCCCCCTTGGCATTTTTTGTGTTTTGTTGCCTTACAACCTGGAATTTACATGGATTGTTTGAGAATTTGCATCATTTAATTTACAGAACATGCCCACAACTTTGAAGATGTTTTTTTTTTTATTATTGTGAAGCAAACAACAAATAGGACAAAATAACAGGAAGCCAATACTTTGTAGAGCCACCTTTTGCAGCAATCACATCTCCAAGTCGCTTTGGATAAGTCTCTATGAGCTTGCCACATCTTACCACTGAAATTTTTGCCCACTCCTCCTTGCAAAACTGCTCCAGCGCCTTCAAGTTGGATGGTTGCGCTTGAACAGCAATCTTTAAGTCTGACCACAGATTTTCTATTGGATTGAGGTCTGGGCTTTGACTAGGCCATTCCAACACATTTACATGTTTCCCCTTAAACCACTCAAGTGTTACTTTAGCAGTGTGTTTGGGGTCATTGTCCTGCTGAGGGGTGAACCTCCGTCCTAGCCTCAAATCACGCACAGACTGGTACAGGTTTTGCTCAAGAATATCCCTGTATTTAGCACCATCCATCTTTCCCTCAACTCTGACCAGTTTCCCAGTCCCGGCTGCTGAAAAACATCCCCACATCAGGATGCTGCCACCACCATGTTTCACTGTGGGGATGGTGTTCTTTGGGTGATTTGATGTGTTGGGTTTGCGCCAGACATAGCGTTTTCTTTGATGGCCAAAAAGTTCAATTTTAGTCTCATCAGACCAGAGCACCTTTCTCCATACATTTTGGGAGATCACATGCCTTTTCGCAAACTCAAAACGTGCCATTTTGTTTTTTTGTTGAAAAGCAATGGCTTTCTTCTGGCTACTCTGCCATAAAGCCCAACTCTATGGAGTGTACAGCTTATTGTCGTCCTATGTACAGATACTCCAGTCTCTGCTGTGGAACTCTGCAGCTCCTCCAGGGTTACCTTAGGTCTCTGTGCTGCTTCTCTGATTAATGCCCTCCGTGCCGGTGCGTGAGTTTTGGTGGGCGGCGGTCTCTTGGCAGGTTTGCTGTTGTGTCATGTTCTTTCCATTTGGTTATGATAGATTTGATGGTGCTCCTGGGGATCATCAAAGATTTGGATATTTTTTTTTATAACCTAACCCTGACTTGTACTTCTCAACAACATTTCCCTTACTTGTTTGGAGAGTTCCTTGGTCTTCATGGCAGTGTTTGGTTAGTGTTATCTCTTGCTCAGGTGTTGCAGCCTCTGGGGCCTTTCAAAAAAAGGTGTGTTTATGTAATGACAGATCATGTGACACTTAGATTGCACACAGGTGGACATAATTTCACTAATTATGTGACTTCTGAAGGTAATTGGTTGCACCAGAGCTTTTTATAGGCTTCATAACAAAAGGGGTGAATACATACGCACATGCCAATTTTCTGTTTTCTATTTCTAAAAAATAGTTTTATGTATATATTTTTCTCATTTCACTTCACCAACTTAGACTATCGTGTTCTGATCCAACACATACAATTCAGATTAACAAAACATTGAACTTAAGGCTGTAATGTAACAAAATAGGTTAAAAAAAAAGTCAAGGGGGGTGAATACTTTTTACTTTTGCAAGGCACTGTATATACACACACACACACACATATATATATATATATATATATATATATATATATATATATATATATATAAAAAATAAATAGTACATCTGTGTTCACATTTGAATCTAAAGCAAGTTAAAAAACCTGCTTCCAGCTCAGAAATCCTGAGAAAAACAGTTACTACACTGAGGTACTGGCTTCAGCCTCTTTTAGATCCTGTTTGAGAAAATTTTCAAGTTTTGTCAGCTGCCATTTTTTTCCTCACTTAGCAGATTTTCTATCTCATAAAAATGTCAATTAGGGCTCAAATTAGCTTCCAATCTCACTCACAGTCTCCTTGGTTGTGCCCCTGAGTTGTGTGTGAGGTTTTTAAATTATTTTGTACATTATTGTTCGTTTTTTGGTGGTCTTGCGAGTTAAAGTCTTCGGCTAAGTGTTACTGGCTTAGGTAAAGTGTTACTGGCTTTGGTTATAGGCGTCTTCATTCTCTTTCCATCCTCCATCAGTGGAGCGTAATCGGGCAAATTACATCTCTGACGGGGCAGAGAGCACTTGGAGGGACCCTGAAAAGGCCTCGCGTTTTAAAGCCTCGCGTTTTAAAGTCCTACGAGCATGCCTCACGATGAGCTCCTGTGGTGCTCATTGCAAGCCCTGCAATGAGCGCCTTTGGCACTCATTGCAGCCTACGTCCTATGGGTCTATGGGCGATGAGCGTGAAAGGCCCTGCAATGAGGCCCGCAATATTTAACATTGCGTTACCAACACCGCAAACGTGACCTACGCCTTGTTCCATAACTATAAATGTGATCCCAATTACCTACATTACTGTGTTTTATCTATTTCTATGGTGCTTTAGTGTTATTGTACAGTAACCTTAACCTTGTTGCTGTTCAGTCATTCACAACTCTCCATGAACTTATCTTAACCTTACTATCATACATTTTTCATGCAAAAATATTGATTAAGCCATAGACATACTTAGTTATTGCTTATATAGCAGCTACATGGATAATGAGGATGGGGGCTTGACAACATAGCGAATGAGCTGCTTTGCATGGCCAAATCAATCAAGCAATGGAAATGAGCAGTTTTAAGATAGCCCTCAGGAGGACCAAGCAATCAGAGCTCTCTCTGTATCTCTTTTACTACAAAGTACAGACACTTTGTGTGATTTATCCCGAGTTAAAGGAGAGACTTGATGTTCTGCAATGCTTTGCCACTGCTGGAATGAGTAAGACGCTGAATTTGCATAGAGGGGAAGTGAGTGAATGTTACTTTGAATGGGGGGAACCTGAGATTCAGATAAGATATCTGTACAGTTCTTTTGAAAGATTACAATTTTAAATAAACAGAACACAATAGAATAGTAAGCAACAGTAGGATAACTTCATCAAAACTTCAAGCAGATTAGCAGTCAAAGATGTATGTGCCCATGACACAAGTAGAGTCTGCTAATGCTGTTAGTTTGTTGCCAACTTCACAAACGTGTGCCCATTTTTCCAGATTACAGTAGACACACCTATGGCAGTTTATTCAGTACTTGTCCCTCAGCCTCTCTCTCTCGCAGGTATTGCCTTTGCACTTCTATTGCCTGTTGCAGCAGAGAGAGGTCTGCACCATCAATGCAGGTCATCAGACGTACGCGTAGCAGTGGCATGTCACCTATTAGAGGGACAGAGAAAAGATTCTTTATTAAGTGACTATTATAAATGATCTGCTTACATGCAGTGATGTCTGAGAGAGATACTAAAATCTTCAAATACTGCCTTTGTATTGGGAATGCAAGCATATTTTGCAGGGAAAAAACTCTCCAAAATATTATTAAAGAGTCGGTGTAAGAGCTTTTTAAGTTCAATCTTTTTTTTAGTTCATGATTAAATTAACATAAAAAATACATCAGCAAACAGCAGCAAATCCAGGGTTACCCAGCTCACAGGGGGTAGCAAGGTTATAGTGGGATGGTCATAAACCCCCTGCATGTATTTTTATTATTATTTAACTTTATATTGATATATATATATATGGGAGAATATTAAGGCTAGTGTAGTGTGTTCACATTAGTGGTTGCATTGCTATAGGGACTGCGGAGACTCAGAGATTCCTGCAAGCAGGTTGCGAGTACATGCTAGGGAGCTCTGGGCAAAACCCCTGGATGCGAATCAGTACTTTAGGGAATTATTTTTTGCGTGAACCATAGAATAGCTATAGGTCAGCCTTATGGGAGTTCTTATGGGAGCCATGGAATGGAGCCCATAGGTCCCCTCAATCATGCTCATTGATGTAGTTCTCTCACTCCTTGCCTCCAAGCTGCATTATTGAGATTCACAGAGATGAGAGAATGGAAAAAGATCAACATGGTGGCCACTTAGAGGTAATAATGTGTAACTTTATATAATAGAGCTCTTCTTATGATGGATACAACTTATACTTTTCAATGGCTGTGAACCTTTTTACCACTACAGTGTCCTATAAATGCACAATATAAACTCTCAGCAGTCAGTGCCACTTGCTTGGTGTTGCTGATAAGTTGTCGCTGTGACTAAGCACTTTTAAATAGTGATACGCGTTAAGAAGTGATAATTACAAGATTTATCCATCTAGAAATAAATGTATCAAGACAGTTTTATTTTTCCTCACCGTTCTCCTTCTCCAGCTCTCCCAGTGCCAGGTAATATGAGCCCACGCGTGCTGGGAAGGGCTCCACGAAACGCGTGCTCACGCGGAGCTGGTGTACAGAGGAGGAGTGTTGCGTGGTGAGTGTGGCCTCTGATTGCGCCAGGTCATAACAGCTGAGCCTGCGCACATAACATACGGGTAAGGGGCAGACAACGGAAATACTCGCCCAAACAAAATAATATTCTCTTCATCTCTCAGTAGATTTAAAGGTATACAACCTTATTAAATTGTGATTCGGCCAATTGAATAGGGCTCTATATAAGCACAGAGCATATTTTTTTACAGAAGTTTTTAGTTAGTGAAGACCTTGCATTTGGATAGAAGTTCACTAACTAAAAACTTCTGTAAAAAATAATATGCTCTGTGCTTAAATCGAGCTCTATTCAATTGGCCGAATTGCAATTTAATAAGGCTGATAGTATTCACTTTTGGAGAACGTAACTTCAGAAAGTGCAAAATGTTATTGCAAGGTTTCAAATAAAGAATTACAGACATTAATTATTGAAGCGACATGGAAAGATTTATTTTCTTTGTTGCATCATAGTGTCACAATGTGTTTTCTTTTTCAAAGGTCTCAGAGGTCAACAACTTATTCAGATTTTTAACTGCTTTTGGAGGCTTGCCCTCTGTCAGCCAATGAGATGGCAGACCAATACAGAATGAAGCACGCTCTCTGCATTTCCTGCTATTTTCAATGAAGATTTAAGTCAGGTTTTGCTTTATATTTTTTATCATTTAATAAACAACTTTTGTCATTTTTAAAACATGCTCCTTTATTTAACTGCATGAAAAAAAAAAAAAGTTTGTGCTCCATGTCACTTTAACAAATGGATTCAGTTTTGTTTTAATGATTGCAGACATTCTCTCTTTGCTCCTAAAGGATTAGAAACTTGGGAGGAGTGTGAGGTGCTGTGGATTCAGATAAGATAAATTAAAGGGTCACGGTAGTCAAGAAAAAGCTAACATGTAGTTAAAATATCAGTTTAAAAAAATGTTTGTATGAGAAATAAAAATAGTAAGGGATTGTTATCCTGATACATTACAGGAAAGAGAGGGGCAGAGAGTCTTATGGATGTCTAAACTGCAACATATTGTGCTTTTTTTTCCATTTGTTTTAATGTAAATCATATAAAACAATACAATTAATAGGGTCCCCATATGTCATTATTTACACTCCTCAACTCACTGGTAAGATAAAGGCGGATCACACACATTTTTCTATCTGCCTGTCTGTTTTAATGTTCATTTATTTACAGTTATTTACTTTCCATGGGGGAAACAAAACTTGTGTAATGTATAAACACATTCTTTTTAAATACACGACAGAAATCAGCAGTGTGGTATAGGAATCAGATTGCAAGCTCTTGAGACAAGTGTGAGATTTCCCACACATCCAGTCATTGAGCACTATGACATACCCACAATCATATCACAAGCATTAAAGCAAAGCTCACCTGCCAAATGTCCGCACAGCGGCTCCACTTGGAACCCCCCCTGCGCTGATCTCCCATAGGTAGTGATACTGCGCTGCCGCAGGGAGCATCTTGCCAGAGTCACCTGCAAATCAGGACAGTTCTGTTTAGACACAATGTCGTTTTTAGCAGACTCTCTGAAGTGCAAAGCAAAAGTACCACAACCCTTAGGTCAGGGGTGTTAAACTCGGTCCTGGAGGGCCACACCCAGGCCTGGATTTGTGGATATCCTTGCTACAAGCAGGTGAGACTATTGCTTCTGCAGTCATCCTGATTGACTCACCTGTACACAGAAAGGAAATCCTCAAATCCAGGCCTGGATGTGGCCCTCCAGGACCGAGTTTGACACCCCTGCCTTAGGTAATTCTTTAGTGCATCCAGTTGGTAGCTGCAGCCCTCGGTTCCTGCTGTGCTTCTAGATGAGGTCGCATTTCATCATGATGAACGGTAGTAGCAATCACAGAGGTAATATCTCTACATGTTTCACCCACTACAAGGCTTCTTCTGTACGGACATTAAAAAAGTGACTCCTACCCCTGTGTCACATTTGATGTTGTATTTATATTAACTATAACTTTATATATACCATATTGTACTCTCGCTTGCTCTTGTATGTTTTTCCCCAGGTATTTCTATGAAGAAAACCTGAACTGGCATCAACAAGAGGAATATTATGAAATAACTTTTGGGTCATAAACTGGTAACTTCAGGTATTTTTTAAATTAAAAATACTGCACATTGTTCAAAAAAGTATATTTTCTATTCATAAAAGGAGTCTTATTGAAATATAAAGATGGATTGTTAAAAAGCGACCCTGTTGTCAATTTATTGTTTTGTTTTTTATAAATAATTCAATTAATGTAATATGTCATTTTCACTTCAATTACTTTAAAGAAGCCAGCAGAGTAATAGATTCTCACCTTCTGGAGCATCCCCCTTTCTTCCTGTTCTCTCTCATGTAAAGTGCCATGTTTCATAGATGTGACCTAAACCCACACCCACAGGGAGGTGCCTCACATTAACAGTGAATGCCGCTGCACGCAGACACACATCGTCTGTTATCCGTCAGCATACACTAACAGCCTGAAGCTCCTCCCCTATGGGTGGCCTTAGGTCACAGCAGTGAAATATGGAATCCTTCATAAGTGAAAACAGGAAGAATGGTTAGGCTCCCGGAAATGCAAATCTGTTCATTTTTTCCCCATAAAGTACTTTTAATAAATAGCAATAATTGATACTGCAATATAATTTGGCTAACAGGTTTTTGATTTGGCTATTTCTACTTATATGTGAGAGAACAGGAACAAATGGAACAGGGAAGATTGGTTGGATCTATCCTGTTATGGGGTCAGGACAGGTCCGCCCCCGAGGTGCGGCCTCCAACCGCTGGATGGAGCTACCAATATTTTGCAGCACTGCCAATATGTGAGAGAAGTTCTAAGCTTATAATGTTATAATAACTCTGGAACTAACCCTAACCGTTTACCTAAGCCTTGACTCTATGATATGGCACCAGAATATTGGCAGAGCCATCTAGGGGATGCTCACCGCCACTGCTGCTGCCTTGTGCTGAGCTACTATAAGAGGATAGGTCCGATTGGTTTTATAACTTACTATAGATTATTATTGCCATTATTTATTTTATTCTATAAAAATGAACAATCTTGAAGCAGTTGTGTGCTTTTAAAGACTCCTCCCTCCTCCAGGCTCTAAAAATAGATCCACGAGTGTGACCAATAGATGCTTAAAATACCTATATTTCAAGCTCAATTATCTAACACTTCCACCACCAATAGTAATGCATTTATGTGTGTACTTCATTTCTGCAATAACTAGGACCTCTGTTGTGTCTCTTTAAATCTAATCCTGGTTACCTGGGTCAGGGTCCAAGTAATTATCCTAAAGTCTTTCTCTGGGCACCTTGACCTTTAATCCTACTAAACTGCCTGTATCTAGCAGTAAATCTGTAGTATCACTTATCTAGAATAATCCTGGGTCATAGTCCCTACCAGGAATCTCTCCTCAAGCCCTTTGCTCTGATTATTTACAGCTTGTATTTCTCTCCAAATGAAATCAATAAATAAAAAATTTAATAATAAAGAAAAAAACACTTTTGAGGGGTTTTAAACTTAACCTAAGCCAGTAATTTCTACCAGAGCTCAGTTAAAGTCTGAATCCACATTCTGTCCATCAGCCAATTACATTTAACATCCTAGGATGTTTTTTGCTACCCTATATGAACTTCAGTTAGCAACCTACATGGCAGCGAGAACTGGAAACAACTCTGTTGTAGTACAGGATCATATTATTTTTGCATTATTACACTAATTATTCTTTTTTTTCGATGCTTTTGAACAGCATAAAGTCCTTTAAAAAGGAATGTGTGATTATATGTTGAAAATGTACTGTTCTGAAGAAATACAAATATACATAAATATTTGTAAAATACAAACACAAATACATTAACTTTTATTTACAATTATGCTGCTGTGGGATTTGGTTTCTACTGAGGTGGGAACAGTTACAAACCTACTAGCCGAGAGGGGCAGATATTTTTTATGATAAATAGTAATACTAATAACTATTTTTTAGCGTTTTCATTATCTCACATGGGCACATACTGTACATTGTAGATAGGGGGGCACTAAATTGTTTTGCACCAGGGCTCTTTTAATCAAAATCTCAGCCACTGGGTTGGTCTATGTGTAAATCATGATATACAGTCAGGTCCATAAATATTGGGACATCGACATAATTCTAATCTTTTTGGCTCTATACACCACCACAATGGATTTGAAATGAAACTAACAAGATGTGCTTTAACTGCAGACTTTCAGCTTTAATTTGAGGGTATTTACATCCAAATCAGGTGAATGGTGTAGGAATTACAAAAGTTTGTATATGTGCCTCCCACTTTTTAAGGGACCAAAAGTAATGGGACAATTGGCTGCTCAGCTGTTCCATGGCCAGGTGTGTGTTATTCCCTCATTATCCCATTTACAAAGAGCAGATACAAGCTCCAGTGTTCATTTCAAGTGTGCTATTTGCATTTGTTGCTGTTAACTCTCAATATGAGATCCAAAGAGCTGTCACTATCAGTGAAGCAAGTCATCATTAGGCTGAAAAAACAAAACAAACCCATCAGAGAGATAGCAAAAACATTAGGTGTGGCCAAATCAACTGTTTGGAACATCCTTAAAAAGAAAGAACGCACCGGTGAGCTCAGCAACACCAAAAGACCCGGAAGACCAAGGAAAACAACTGTGGTGGATGACCAAAGAATTATTTCCCTGGTGAAGAAAACACCCTTCACAACAGTTGGCCAGATCAAGAACACTCTCCAGGAGGTAGGTGTATGTGTGTCAAAGTCAACAATCAAGAGAAGACTTCACCAGAGTGAATACAGAGGGTTCACCACAAGATGTAAACCATTGGTGAGCCTCAAAAACAGGAGGGCCAGATTAGAGTTTTCCAAACAACATCTATAAAAGTCTTCACAGTTCTGGAACAACATCCTATGGACAGATGAGACTAAGATCAACTTGTACCAGAGTGATGGGAAGAGAAGAGTATGGAGAAGGAAAGGAACTGCTCATGATCCAAAGCATACCACCTCATCAGTGAAGCATGGTGGTAGTAGTGTCATGGCGTGGGCATGTATGGCTGCCAATGGAACTGGTTCTCTTGTATTTATTGATGATGTGACTGCTGACAAAAGCAGCAGGATGAATTCTGAAGTGTTTTGGGCAATATTATCTGCTCATATTCAGCCAAATGCACCAGAACTCATTGGACGGAGCTTCACAGTGCAGATGGACAATGACCCGAAGCATACTGCAAAAACAACCAAAGAGTTTTTTAAGGGAAAGAAGTGGAATGTTATGCAATGGCCAAGTCAATCACCTGATCTGAATCCGATTGAGCATGCATTTCACTTGCTGAAGACAAAACTGAAGGGAAAATGCCCCAAGAACAAGCAGGAACTGAAGACAGTTGCAATAGAGGTCTGGCAGAGCATCACCAGGGATGAAACCCAGCGTCTGGTGATGTCTATGCGTTCCAGACTTCAGGCTGTAATTGACTGCAAAGGATTTGCAACCAAGTATTAAAAAGTGAAAGTTTGTTTTATGACTGTTAATCTGTCCCATTACTTTTGGTCCCTTAAAAAGTGGGAGGCACATATACAAACTGTTGTAATTCCTACACCGTTCACCTGATTTGGATGTAAATACCCTCAAATTAAAGCTGAAAGTCTGCAGTTAAAGCACATCTTGTTAGTTTCATTTCAAATCCATTGTGGTGGTGTATAGAGCCAAAAAGATTAGAATTATGTCGATGTCCCAATATTTATGGACCTGACTGTATAATAACTTCTTCACTCAAGTCCCTTCTAATGATCTCAGTTCATGACCACTTTTTCTTACTCCTCTTTTCTTCCTATTTTTTAGGATTTTATCCCCTGTTGGCAATGTAAGGGTTATACAGATACCTCACTTGTAGTAGATTGCACTGCCACCCCTCTCCTAGCAACATATAAAAAGCAGGACTGAGCGCGCCCACCTTGCTTCAGATGGAGAGGATAGAGAGGTGCACATATGGACGTTCTGTAACGCTCTCAAGCAAGATAAGAGTGCTTCAAAAAGAGAACACACACAATAACTATACAGAATAAACAAAGGGACATGTGAGGCTCCTATACAGAGAGTGGCCTGAAGCACCAGCTGTAGGGTCACGCCTTTATTATTATTATCCGTAATATATTCTGTAGTGCTATACAGCGGTTAAGTACAAGGCAAAACAAATTATAATACAATGCAATGGAATGGAGACCCCTGTATTTGAGCTTAAAATAAAACATACAAAGTTATTTTCCCAGTGTTCCTAACAAGATTGAAAACTCTTAAACGTACTATCTAAAGGGTTTGGTTGCGATACAGGAGGGTGATAGATGCATTGTGCATATTAAGACTGAAGGTCATAAGCTGCATTAAACAGATGCTTTTTTAGTGCGGTTTTGAGGCAGGAGGATAGTTTGGTGGAGCGAGGCAAGGAGTTCCAGAGAATAGGGGCAGGACGAGAAAAGTCCTGAAGGCGGGAGAGGCAGGAGGTGATAAGAAGGGAGGAAAGATGAAGGTCATTAGCAGAGCAAAGAGGACAGTTGGAGGGAGTATGTTGAGACAAGAGCAGAGCTATAAAGGGGGTGCGCTGTAGTTGAGGGCTCTATATGTTAGGGTCATGATTTTTTATTTTGGAGGCTATGGAAAGCCAGTGGAGTGACTGACAGAGAGGAGTTGCAGACATTGAGTGATAAGTATTGTAGATGAGTCTCGCGGAGGCTGAAGTGGACACAGATGGGTGATGAGGAGGCCAGCAAGGAGCGAGTTACAGTAGTCGAGGCGGGATATGATGATGTGTCTTGTGTAAGATAGTGATGTATTTTGGAGATGTTTTTTCAGGTGAAACAGACAAGATTTTGTGATTGATTGTATATGGGGGGGGGGGGAGGCTGGAAGGAGGGCAGGGTCTAGTGGAGGGCACGTAGGAGCCAAGTTGAAAGGATAGTTGGGGTGGGTGGAGGAGAGTGTCGATTGCAGCAAACAAACATTTGAGGTTCAAGGACAGATTTGATATTAGTGATGAAGTAAGCAATTGTCGATATTGAGGGCAGAGCAGTAGGTGGGCAACTTGTAATATGAGAAGTCTGCTGAAGTTTGAGATTTCCTCCATAGTCGGGGAGCCCCTCTGGATGTAGTGTGTTTGTGTAGTGTGCCATGGTTATAAGCAAGAGCGAGGGTGTCTGCCTGTGGTTATGGGAGCAAGAGTATCAATGGTGGAAGTAAGAGTCAAGTTGTAATGTGTGGTAGCAATGTCATGGCAAGCGAGGGTGGCGAGGGAACAAAGAAGAGGTTGTAGTACAGTGGAAAGATATCGTGGGTCAAGTGCTTGCAGGTTTCTGTGGGTTCTGGTGGCCGAGATTGAAGAATAGCATTGAGTGGGAGGTGTGTTGTGAATGGGTTTATTTACAAAGAAAGCATATTTTACATTTAAGAAGAGATTTTATATAACTTAGTTGTTCTTTCAGCTGCCTGCCGCTCTGCAGACTGTGTCTCTCTGCAGGATCTGCCAGGACCAAAAGTCACAAGCACTCTGCACATGCTGCTTTCCAAGAATGCCAGCTTATTCCATTGACTTCTTTAAACATGTAATCTCAAAATGGAAAATATGTGGAGTTTATTAATACAGTAATGGCAAATCTGAGCATTTAGAGGGAGTTTGGGATTTTTTGTGCATTCAGAACCTACCTACAAGCTCAATAAACCATTGAAACACATGCTCAGAGTGATTGGAACAAGTACAGGTTGGGTGACAACTGCTGGGAGTACGCACATGCTCAGAGTGATTGGAACAAGTGGACAAAACAAGAAATAGTGCATTACCTCAAACATGATGGCCCCCGAAAATTGACCCCCCTCTCCCGGATGGCTCATGTAACTGCAACTGTCAGTTCTGCCGAAGAAATGCAAAGGCAAATAGGGATAGATCCGAAATAATTACCAATGATTAGTCACGAATACAAAGAGAAGTAGAGTTAGAGAGTGAATCAGAAATGTTGATTGACAGACGAAAGTACAAATTCATTATACGTCTTCTATATGGAAATTCTATTTTAAGTAGAATGATATTATTTTGAACCTTTTCTGTGTTCCCGTTCAGGGGCTGACAATGAACCATTCAAACTTCCTACCTGATCAGTTGACGAAACCGCTGGGGCCCAAGGGTTGCCGGGTATTGTAGTGCTTAGGATCTCTAATGGTAGTTTTCCTGGTCATGTGACTGGTGATGACTTCCGCCCTGGGGCTGCTGGGGGTTGTAGTGCTCTGGCTCTCTCACAGTTGTTCCCCATGTAATGTTACTGGCGATGATTTCCGCTGTGCGAGCTGCCGGGAGTTGTAGTTCCACCCCCTGACAGGAGCTCCTTCCCCTGGTCACGTACAGGCCGAAGGTCTCAGTCAGTCTGACAGTGACAGCCATGAACCCGGATCTGAGCAGAGAGAGAGCCAGCGCGGCCTTCAGTCCTGAGACCATCACTTATATACTGGATGGAGGGCCTGAGAGGACCAGGAGGAGGAGAGAAATCGGTGAGACATATAGATAGAGGAGATTAGGAGAGAGGACCCAGAAGAAGAGAGAGAGGGGAATGGAACTGAGTGATGATCTGCAAGAGGAGGGCATTGGAATGATGTGGAAGTGATAGATAATGGGGGATTATGAGAGTGTGGTATAAAGAAGAGCATGGTGTAGAGAGATAAGAGGGTGACAGAGACGGAGAGAGGGAGATACAATGGGGAGACAGCAGAAAACTAGAAGGAACAGAGCTGAACTGGGGCAGGTGCCCAGTGTAGGATGCGGCAGGCGCCCAGTGTAGGATGGGGCAGGCGCCCAGTGTAGGATGGGGCAGGCGCCCAGTGTAGGATGGGGCAGGCGCCCAGTGTAGGTTGGGGCAGGCGCCCCGTGTAGGTTGGGGCAGGCGCCCAGTGTAGGTTGGGGCAGGCGCCCAGTGTAGGTTGGGGCAGGCGCCCAGTGTAGGTTGGGGCAGGTGCCCAGTCTAGAATGGGGCAGATCCATAGTGTAGAATGGGGCAGGTGCCCAGTGTGGACTGGGCCAGGTGCCCAGTGTGGGCTGGGGCAGGTACATAATGTAGGCTGGGGCAGGTACATAATGTAGGCTGGGGCCGGTACATAATGTAGGATAGGGCAGGTGCCCAGCGTAGGACGGGTCAAGGTGCCCAGCGTAGGACGGGGCAAGGTGCCCAGTGTAGGAGGGGGCAGGTTGCTAATTTTATATAATGATTGGAGGAAACAAGCAGATTACAATGTAGTCATCAACTGGTCAATGAGGTCTTTAAGTAATAATACCTGGGGTTAACTGGTGCAGTAGGAAGGGGCAAACCTGACATGTGGGTATTCATAGCAACATTTTCTTGTTTAAGGGCCTGTCTCTATGTTGCATATGAAAGAGGATATTTGCAAATGTGTCACAGTGTATTTTCATTTTTCAAATGAAGCTTTTAGAGAACAATAAATTGATTCAGATATTTAACAGCTCTGGAGGGCTTTTTACTGTCAGCCAATAAGCAGTATGATCTCTGTATTTATTTTTAAGGAAGATTACATGTGTATTACTTAAAAGGACTCTGTCACCCCCAAGTTATTCTTAAAACATTGTTAGACATTGTATTAGCCATTAGTTTCTATTGTGAGAAATTACATTGTTTCTGATGTATTCCTATGCAAATGAAAGGCCCTGAAATACTAATAATAATAGCTGCTTTGATGGGCTAATTATGATGACTTCTGCTTGTCAGTGTGTTGGCTAAAACATTGTCCCCTAAGGTTATCATTCAGTCAGAAGTCCTCAAGCACTTCAAACTGCAAATTAGCACACACATTTCTAAATATATAATATCTCAGTAACCTTTTTCAATCCTCCCATGTGCAGAGAGCCTTGTGCTCAACGACCCCAGTTTCCAGCATGAGGACCCCAATTTCCTGTCTCGCAGTGAGCGTTACGAGGTAGCCATTAAAAAGAGCGCCCATATGGTGGAGAAGATAAGACAGCATGGGATAGCTGACCCCGAGGAGATCTACTGGTTCAAGAGGTATGGGGAGGGGGTTAAAGGTCCAAGGAACCGGAGGGCCATCATCTCCTGGTTTAGAGATCCCCATTGTCATGCATATAAATATATTGTTTTGAAGAACTACATTTGTTTTTAGAATCTAAAATAATAGCACAGCATCTAAGAATTTTATGATATCCCTGAAGAAAACCTGTCTGTAGAAAACACCTAGGGGCCTGTTATGTTTTTTTTTTTTTTTAAATAGCATTGTTTTATGAGTATGTATTTTCCTTTAGTATAATAAATGGCATTTTCATGCTCTCCTCCCCCACCCATCTATATTATATGCTGCAGTGGAATCTCCCATTTAGGATTCTACTGTCCAAGGTGGGATGAGACTTTGATTGCACAGGAAGTTTCTGTCTGTACTATGGGCATGTGACATCTAAAACTCCCAGTGTTTTCACCAGATCTAATGAATGCTCGTTCATTTATACGAACAAGTACTCCTGAGAAATAGTTTTTGCTGTGTAAAAACATTTTTCCTGTTTTGTAGCAAGAAAGCGGCTGCATCAGACTTTGCCATAGTTTGAAAAGGATGGAAGGAGCAATTTTTTTACCACGACAATTTTTTTGCATTTATTCACACTAAGTTGAAAAGTTGTTTATACTGGTCTTTACCTATGGCAGAGATTAGATTGTGCCCTAGTAGAAGGGCCATATCTGGAGGTCACACATTTGCTGTGCACGCTACTCTCAAAGTACAGGGTCATACCAAATCTGTTTATATCTGTTCAACATAAACTCACCCTTGGCTATAATGCAGCGCTTTACTGAGTAACGGACTGTACCTTTACATATGTCGCTGCCATCAGTACAGTTTGTTATATCAAAAAAAAGGTTCCAGATATTATATCATTTAAAAAATGTATTGTAATAGCTGCTGCTCTGAATCTGTGGGTGCTCTGAATCTGTTGCATTCAGTATAAACCCATGTAAAAAAAAAAGTGGGCATGCTCAGATCCCAACTATGCTGATTGGATAATGCCCCTCCATTTATTTTTAAATGGTTTTGCACTGAAGACAAGAAATTCACAGGGTAACTAGCAATTATTGGCAATGATATCCCATTAGCAAGATATGTGGGGAATCAGAAAGGCTAACTGACAGCTATAAATTGCAAACTTCATTGTAAGTTTACTGTAGGATTTTATTTGTTATTATCTATATATTTGGGACCTCTGCGCTGGTAGCTTCCTTGGGTGCAGTCCTTGTTCATGCCCTTTGTACCCCCCAGCTGGATCACGTAGCAGCAGTATTTTGCATGTGACCCTTGCACACAATACCCTTAGCTGCTTAGTCACCTACAAACCTCGGTTTACCTCCTGAGTGTCCAATTACCAAGCCTGGGAGGGACAGGAAGTTTTTTTAATGTTAACGCTTTAAATGAACATGAAATTCGGAAAAAAAAGGAGCGCCCATATAATATTTTATTTAACACTTTAAAATGACACCAGAACATTTCTACATCATCAGACAGTGGCCTTTGGTGGCCCGTTTCTCAAATGATATACATAAAAGCCATGTATTCTTTTCATCTTTTTAATAAAACAAAAATCTGCACATACACCAATTTGTTCTCCCTGGGGTAAATTAAACAGCCTCTTGTAATCATACCTTTTTTTTACAAACAGTCTGCAGGATGTTTGTCTCAGCTCATTTACAAATACAGGTACAGCAATCCCTGCAGCCAAACTGCTTTTTCCAGAGTACCTGCTTCTATATTTAAACACTTTCAGCCTTATTAAATTGCGATTCAGTAAATTTAAAAGGGCTCTATTTAAGCACACAGCATATTTTATTTACAGAAGTTTTTAGTTAGTGAAGACCTTGCTTTTGGATAGAAGCTCACTTACTAAAAACTTCTGTAAAAAAAAGTATGCTGTGTGCTTAAATAGAGCCCTTTTTAAATTTACTGAATCGCAATTTAATAAGGCTGTTTGTCTCTTTTATCAGGTGTTCCCCTGTACAGCTCCAATGTACCTCTCTGGGTTTCTCCTTTTGTAGCTCCAAACAAACTTTAAACACAGTCTCTTGCACAGCCTTTCCAAGGCCCAAGCAGAGCCTGTCTCAATTAGCCTCTCACTGTCGGGCTGCAGTGCATTTCTCAGTTACCATCTCTTGATAGCTTTTAATCAGATGAATCTAGTTGAACTGCTCTAGGAGTTAACTTCTTCATACCTCCTGGAGCAAACCTTCAAAGATCTGTAGCTTACACAAACCTCTGGAGGCACTTGACCGTCAAAAATGTCGGCAAGTAAATTTTAAGGCTGGCAATGCTGTTTGCTACACAATGCAAGGCTTTGCCCCCTCTGAGCACCTTCAGCGCTCATTGCGAGCGTCTCCCCCCGTCTACTTTACGGGCCTCGTGATGAAAGTCCCGCGTGCCTCGCGTTGTTCAAGTAAGTGTTACTGGCTTCAGCCTCGTTTTCATCCAGTTTACAATTTTTCGGCCACCATTTAGTACAGGGCCTGTAATGATCGCCTTCGGTGCTCATTGCGCATGCGCAAGGCCGTAACATTTAACATTGCGAATAATTAAACATTATAATGGGCAACCTTCACATTTTAACCTTTGTAAGCAATTATTCTTTACTACATGATTTTATTTTTCTTTTCTCAGCTGATTTGTTGTGCTACATTCTCAGGAATATGTATGCTTGCAGACTAATGAGTTTTCCACTATGCCTTTTGAAAGCACTAGCAGTTTTCACTGCAACATTTTTATTGTGCTGACAGAAGCTTCTTTTGTGTTCTACGTCACTTCCTACTTGGGGAAGTTAACCAGCAGAAACCAAAATTGTAGCATATTTGCATGTAAATGGAAAATAAAAACTGTACATATTTGCATTGTAATAATATTTTTGCCTATTTTCAAGTGTAGTTCTTCAAAAAAGTACAGTGGGCCTGTAGGATGGCCAAGTTCCCTCTGAAGACATTGTTTGAAATGTGGTAGGATCCTTTCTCCTTCCTTGCTTCCTCTCTCCCTTCTTTCTCTCTGCACTCACTGATCCCATCTCTCTTTTATAGAACGGCCCTGGGCTCTCAGACGGATCCCCTGGGCTTACACTGGAGTATGTTCTCCAACATGGTGGCTAACCAGAGCTCCCCCTCCCAAGCCAAGAAGTGGCTACCTCTTGCCAAGAATCTGAAAGTCATTGGCACCTACGCCCAGACCGAAATGGGGCATGGTCAGTCTAGGGCTGGGGAGGCTAAAGCGTGACAGTACATAAAGAAGGCTAGAGGTTGCCTTGGAATCCAGAGAGACCTGTAGACACAGAGAAACTAAGGGGACCAAGGAGGCTAGAGGGTGCCAGCGCAACTGTAGATAAAGAAAACTAGATAGCCCTTTGGAGGCTTGAGGGTGCCAGAGAGACTTGTGGATACAGATTGACTAAGAGGCACATGGAGGCTAGAGGGTGCTAGAGAGACCTGTGGATACAGGGGGACTAAGAGGAACAGGGAGGACTAGAGGGTGCCAGAGAGACCTGTGGACTAGGAGGCCTTGGCCTCTAGATAAGGAAAACTAGAGAGCCATTGGGAGGCTTGAGCCCTTTGGAGGCTTGAGGGTGCCAGAGAGACCTCTAGGTTTTATTTAGTGTAATAGGTTGTTTGGAGAACAATATGGCAGCTTGGGAGTTGGGTTATTATTAAATATTGGTTGTGATATGATCCATTCGAACAAGACAGTGCTGCAGCTTATTCTATCAAATGCTCAAGTGCAGATCTGACACAATAACACAAATATATATGTTTTGGTCTATTGTTGAAGAACACCGGCAGTTGATTAATCCCCAAATTCATATTTTTCTTTTTGCTGTGAAACATAAGACCATATTTAGTAGCTATTATCTTTATTATATTTTATTATTTGAGAGCAGGCAGATTTCATTTTGCTAGGAGAGCAATAAACAGTGGATAGACGATTACATATATTAGAGGGCAGATTGACGAGACACACATTGTGTGTACACATTGGTACATGAGGAGTTGAGGGCCATGCTCTTGGAAGAACTTAGGAGGTGAGATGGATACAAATGTGAGGTATGGGGGCTGCTGGATGGATCTATGTTCTAGCTTCATGAGGTAGAAGTAGGTAAAACAGAAAGGATAACCTATGAAACTGGTTGACTGAGTTAAGGAGGTAGGTGATATGTTTATCTGAACAGAAGGGTTTTTAGAGAGAGTTTAAATGCTAGGGTCAAGACTTAGAGAATTCCAAACAATTGAGACTGATCATAAGAATCCTATATATTATAGCTTCATAATAATATATTTTATTATTCATTATTTTTCAAGTGCCATCATATTCCCTTAAACAATCATGTCCATGGTCAACCACACAGGTACTGTAACTCCAATCTCTTCTTCCCAATGTACAGAACACACTATATCCTAAATGTGCTCTTTGTTCGGTCTTCGCTGGATAAGTAGAATAGATTTTTTCCCACTTTTTTTTTTCTTTCCTTTTTTTCTTATGTTTCTGTTTTTGGCTTTTTAGACTGTTTTGGTGTTAACCAGAGTGAGCACTAACTCTGCCTGACTTCGAGCCTTCCATCTGTGCCTGCCAAATTTGATGTGTGTAGGGTACAAGAATAATGGATAATGATATGACTCATATAGTGTAGGCTACTACAACATTGATTGGAGTGCATCATATGTGTCTTAAAGGCTGGTGGTTGTCATATGGTCTTTTTTCTCTGTCCTAATACCAGGGTGAGAAAACTCTATACACATTGTTTATTTTTATGGTCCACGTTTTTGTCATTTCTGTGAAGAAACATTGGGTACTGAGCCAGTGGCTTGATAGTCCTAGTCACCACTGATGAGCAACTAAGGAATGCAAAGGTCACCAATAGTCATTCTGCTTGTGTATTTATGTGCTATCTGCTTTATCACACTACGTTACTCAGTTGCTTTCCCTGTGATTGATACATACGTTGATAAAAATATAAATTTTGGTGCTCACAGAACCAAGTTGTCCACCAGTAGTCTACACTGTTCAATTTGTTTGTGTGTGTAATCATGTACAGCTATTGGGCTTTCATCTCCTTTATTTTATTTTTTGCTTCCAAAGCTCCATATTTAGTTTAGTTTGGATTGTTTGTTGAAGTATTCCTTTTTCTTTTGTTTGTTTGTTGTAATTTTTATTAGTTGTTTTAATTCCTTAGAGGTTGTATTTTAATACCAGATGACAAATTATTCTTAAACTAAGGCTACACAAGTTAATTATTAAATAGTGATTAATATTTAATAAGATGAGACAGATGTAGTCGCAGTGATTATTTTTATGAATGTTTTCCTGAGGTTAATGAATAGTCAGCAACCTGGCACCCCCTAACTGAGTAAGGTACTTCTCAGATGTGGCAACCAGGTTTTTTGTTTCTTGGCCATCTGCACTGGTTGTAGTCATGGTGGAGCTAGGATGGCCTTTTAAGACAAGCTTGGTGCCAGAGAAGCTATGAGGAATACCAGTTTCTGCCAACTACCTCAAATGCACTCTAAGGAACTTTGAGCTTAAGAGTTATCTACGGAACAATGGTTTAGCGGTGATAGTATATGGTGCATGTGTTGGATCCAGAACTAAAATTGGTTCCTGGGTTGGACAACCTTTTTTTCTGTAAAAATAGATTACTATCAATGTACTGGAGTTCTTATATTTGATGTAGATATACTATTTCCTATGGTTCAGCAGATGAAAGTCCACAATTTTTAAGGCAGCTAGAAGTGGAATCTCTTCCAGGTCACCACTTTGAGCCTTTGGGCTCATCATGGTGAGATGTGAGCTCAGCTTGCCACAGAGATTATCAGAACTTGGCAATTTCTGAGGAAATATGTAATATAAAAAAAACCTTAATAGCACACTTTAATGTCAACATTAATACCATGGCCAGATTCAGTTTTGGCCAATGGATAACACAAGAACGAGTGGTTCAACACTAAATTAAATTTTCAGATAGTACAGTTATTTATTTATCCTTTTATTGTACTATTTTTCCTCCTGAACAATTAGACCATTCCAAAAATCTACCATATAATCTCTATTACTATCTCCTTCTGTTTCTGCCTAGACCGGGGATCGTCAACCTTTTAATTCCTACTGCCTACTTTTGATGGTAAAGTTTCCTTACCGCTGAACGGTGCCGCAGTAACTCAATTTACTGTATCTCATTTCTGGTTACATAAATCATATGACCCTAACTATGTCTCGCCCTGTACTTACTAGATAGTGACCCGGTCCAGACTGTTGTCCCAACCAGCCGAGCGCAGTGCTCCGGGGTGTGATGTCACTCATCAGCGACATCACTTACCGATTACCCCGCCGCCGACATTAAAAACTTTAATTACCCGCTAGTGGGCGGTAGGAACTAGGTTTACTACCACTGCTATAGACCATCTTTTTAGTTACAGATGAAGTATCCATTTCTATTGCACAGAACAGATTAAGGGGCTAGATTCTAGGAGCTAAACAAGGGCGCAGAGGATATCCCCCCAATCTATCCCTCTCTCAGTACCTCTCACTCACTCTCTCGTGCATGCCTTGAGAACTTAGGGAAGTCACACTCTCTGATATAATTACACACTGTGGTGAAGGCGTTTCTGAGACCCTCAACCCTAGTTCCCAATCTAGTATTTCATTATTTTGCTTTTACTTTTTCTCCTCTCTCACGTTAACCCCTCTATACATTTTCCCCTTTCAACTAACATTTTTTTTAAAATATTTTCAACAGATGTAGAAATGAAATTTTTATTGGATTTTCAACAAACTTTCTAAAAAGTGTTTTTGTAATGTTAGTATGTTTAAGCCCATGAATAAGAATCTCATTTCTACTCTGTGCTCTGTATAGTTTTAATATTATGTTTGACTGTTTTGGGAGTCCTGATTTTGTGCATCACTGCCAAGTGTGCCTACACGTATTGATCAGTGTAGGCCTGTCTGGCAGCTAAGATGTTAAGTGATTGGGAGGCACGTCTAATCAGCTGTATCCTCACCACATGGAAATCAACCACACTCACCTGTATATTGTCTCTCTTTTCTCTTTTCCTTCTCTTTAATTGTCCCCCTCACATCACATCCGTTCTCCTTAATCATTTTGTTTCTGACATCATCTCCTTTCCACTTCCTCATATTTTCTAAATTACCTTATATTCTGCTCTATGAAAATATTAAAAACACTTCATACCCTATTACTTTAACCCCCTTCTTACTTTACACACTCTCCCCCTTGCTTTACACTTTCCCCAATTATTCCTTCTTACTTTACGCACTTCATTCTCTCCATTTACATTACACCCTTTTTTACCTATTTGTGTCCTATACCCTGTTTATCCTTCCTTTATACACCGTCTACCCCGCTTCCTTTACTTTAACCCTCCCCTTCTTCCCTCTTCACATCCTCCCCCCTCTTACTTTATACCCAACCTCATATTTCCCACGTATATAACCCTCCTCTCCTTCCCTCTTACTATACCCTCTCCCCACTCTTATTTTACACCCAACCCTCTCCCCTGTTTCTTTAAACATCTGAACTTTTACTTTACTCTTTAACCCCTCTTACATCCTCTTCCCTCTTACTTTACACCCTCTGCCCCCTTGCCTTACACTTTCCCCAATCATTCCCTCCTACTTTACACACTCCATACTCTCCATCCTTACCTATTTTATTCCTGCACCTGTTTATCCTTCCTTTATACTCTGTCTACCCCTGCTTCCTTTACACTCCTCTGCCCCTCCTTCCCTTACACCTTAACCTTTATTTCCTCTTACCCATTCTAAATGCATTTTCTTCTCTGTCATTTTCCTCTATTGTTGATCCACATCCTCCTCATATGGTTGTTCCTCCACTTTTTATGACCCTCCCAAATATTTCCCCTTCCTTCTATCCTCCCCTCCCTCTCCTTTCTTCTCTATCTCTCTATTCTTCATATTTGCTTTTGCTTCTCTGTCAACTTTTCTATCAAAACACCCTTTCCCTCCCACAATCCTCTGCAGCTTTGTGCACCGGGATCGCCCCAACCCCCTAGATCTGCACCTGGGCATGTTCTTGCCCACCCTCCTCAACCAGGCCACCCCTGAGCAGCAGCAACGGCTCTTCATGCCTGCCTGGAACCTGGAGATCATCGGGACGTATGCTCAGACGGAGATGGGACATGGTAAAGAGACTGTCTACTGTGTCATTGCACCTGTCCTGTTGTGAGCAGGTTCCTCTGGCAGGAAAGGGGTTACAGTGGGATGCTAGGGGAGCAATTATTATGTTATACTATACATGGAGCTTGCAATGAACACATAACCTAGTAATATGACCACTTGTCATTTATTTAAAATATTCTTTTTTAAAGAATTACACTCAGACAGTTAATATGTTTATGAGTGTAAAAATAATACAGCCTCTAATTAATTACCTTTTTATATGAAATTATGCTGCAGTGGGATCTACCATTTTGTTTTCTGCTGTTCAAGTTCCTGTATAAGAGACTTTGAATATAAAGGACACTCCAATCTGCACAATGGGAATTTGGCATCTACAGCTGCCAGTTTATTAATTGGGACTAATGGAATGCTCATTAGTTTATAAGAACACAACGTCCTGACAAAGTTATAGACAGGATCGTCCGATCTCTATAGTAATGAATATTTGGGTATAAATGATAAAAATGTAAAGGTTGTGTTTACTTTTTCTGTTGTATATTTTCTTTTAGCAGCTAAACTTAATCATGGGGCAAAATGTTTTTAGAAAGCAATAAATTAATAGTTGAACACCACCTTTACATTTTTAACTTTTATATTATTTACTGCATGGGTCCATTTTTGTTTCTCAACTGATTTAGGCTGTTACTATCTCAGGGGGAGCGTATATTTGTAAATGAATGAGTCTTATAATAGCCTGTTGAAAGTGCTGGCAGTTTTAGTGGATCTATCCAATTTTAAATTCGCCACCAGTGACAGCTGCAGTGGCGGCAAGTGGCCACTAGATGCTGCAATGCCGATATTTCAGACAAGTAGTAACCTTAGAAGGTTACCCTAACCCTCACCCTAACTCTATGGTATCGGCACTGAAAATCGGCAGCGCCATCCAGCGGTTGTCCCTGCTGCTGCCACTGCTGGCGGATTTATGGCAAATTTAAAAAGGAAAAGGACCGTTTTTAGCTGCACAATTCTCCTAGTGCAGATGTAAGCCTCCTCTGCATTTCCACCATAGAAAGTTAATCAAAAGATACCAAAATGAAAGCTTCCACTTCAGCATAATTAAATATAAAATGTAATACATTTGAGGATTTGTTATTTTTTTACATTCTAAACAGTTATAGTCAAGTGTAGTTCTTTTGAAAGGGGACATTTCAAAATATTGGACTACAGTGGCTGACTGTTTACAGGTCTCTCTGGCAGGGAAGGGGTTACATTGTCACATTGTATGGGGTCGGTTGTATGTTTGTGTGTAGGGTGGGATTTGAGTGGGTGATATTTCTCCTCGTATTTTTGTGACTCACTTACTTATTTTCCTGTTTCTCATCACAGGAACCCACTTACGAGGTCTGGAGACCACGGCCACCTATGATCCGTCCACTCAGGAATTTATACTGAACAGCCCCACTGTTTCCTCCATAAAGTGGTGGCCTGGAGGGTGTAAGATACTGTATAGAGACAATAAGGGGGAGGGAGGCATCCAAATAACTCTTTTACTGGCCTCTCCACCAGTGAAAGGGTTAAAAGGACATGGAAGGTTTTTGAATTTACTAGGGAACCATAATATACCTATATAAGTATCTATTTAACTTTATGTTCTTTATTATATTAAGACATGCTTAAAAGCTGTGTTTTACAATGTTTACATGTTTGTGTGTGCCCTCTGTAGCTCATGTAGCTTATGAATACACAGACTGTGAAATGCAGTGTTTTAAATGAGCCTGTCAGTGACCTCTCTCAAGCAGCATGTTGCCACTGATTGACTACTAGGAGACAATACAACCCCAGTACTTAGAAGTACACTGTCTTCATGAGCTGCAGAGGGAGAAACCAATTAGTTATTTGCAAGATTTTAGGCAGAAAAAAACAGAGCTTTTAGGTACTTTTTAATAAAATAAAGTACACAGAAATAAAGCAATACATGGTTATATTATAGTCCTAATGAAATACAGAAAACCTTCCATGTCCCTTTAAAGATTCCACAGAGGGGGCAATGATATGTTTGGGCAGCAGATTTGTCACATTAGACCCCTTAAAATGACTCCTTATATGACTTTGTAAGCAGGCAGTTTTGCCTAATCTCTATAACCAAGTAGGTAACTGATGTTCTGAGGCAGTAATTCTTCCAGTGAATATTGACTAGGTTTAATATGTTAATGGGTAGCTTGAGCTCTAAAATGGTCTTATGATGCCTGTTAAAGGTCCAATGTGAGTCTCAGAGACACTATGGCACTAATGGGAACAAGGCCATGATGTTTATATATTACTTTATACTTGGATTCCAGAAAAAAAATTGACCTAATCTGACCTAAAACTTTAAGGAAAAGTGGCAACTGAAATTGCCTACATCTATGATTTTGGTATACTGTGTTTAAACAAACTTGAAAAGCGAAAAACACAATTATCACTAACAGGCTTCAGACAGAATTGCATGTCTGAGAGACATGAAACAATTCCCCTGAGTGTATCACAACAGATTGAACCCTCTCTCTCTACTTTTCAGTGGGTAAGACGTCCAACCATGCCGTGGTGTTGGCACAACTGTACACCCAGGGGGAGTGCAAGGGTCTTCATGCCTTCATTGTGCCCATACGCCAGATGGGCACTCACGAACCTCTGCCTGGTAAGCTCCATGCTTCATGGTATTACTGTAAATGCAGTTAAAGAGCCTTGTATTCCAGGATCTGTCCAGGAGGCTGTACTGACAGTAGTCTTTATCTGCCTCATTCCTTTCAGTGGCCAATGACCAGTCTAAAATAAATTTTAGGACAACCTGCTTGGTATAAAGCCTTTTATTTATTATACATTATATGTAAGTATTCCATTCTAAGGTAGCCATTATCCTCCATAAAAAGATGGGGACATTGTATACAGATTAGTTCCCATCAATACAGACTGTTCCATTTCAATATAAGCAGCTGAATTCTCTTCTCTGCATTCAAGTTTCCAAACCACTTATAAAAAAAAAAATGTAATAAAACATTGTTATTCTTTAAGCCAGTGGGCAACCGTGAAAAGTAATCACTTTCAGGGAGTCTTTAATTGTTCTCAACCTTTCGCAACTTTACCTAAATCCATCTTGTATTTACTGTATTAATAATGCGCACCCATCCCCCCACAGGAGTGGTTGTTGGAGACATCGGTCCAAAGTTTGGATTTGATGAGACAGATAACGGTTTTCTGAAATTCGATCATTTCCGGATCCCGAGGGAGAACATGCTGATGAAATATGCTCAGGTAAGAGCAACAGATCAGAGCCACTGATCCTCCATGTTGGAAATTCGTACTTCTTGTAATCTCATCTGCCATATTTAGTTTAGGTCTATCTGAAAGAACCGCTGAACATTTATTTTCATCTTAATGGGACACAGCAGAAGTTACTGAAGTACACAGAACAATAAATATAATTATTATTGGCTGTTATTAAACATTTTGAGTGGATATGTTCGATAACAGAGCTAGAAAGATGGATATTTTAATCATAAATTACATAAAAATATTTTCCCACTTTGTTAATAACTTTAATGCGTTTAATTAACAGGGCGATAAACAGGAGGAACAGGCAAAGTTGGTAAAATGTGATCAATCACAGAAAATTCTAAAGCTTAAAATGTCTGTATTATTTATAGTAACTATTTATCACCCTCCACTGGCGTAGCTGGGTGGGGGGGGCATAGAGCGGGGCTTCATAAATCCTGGGAGTCGGGGAGCCAATTCTCCTAAAATTACACTGCTATCTCCGAACTTTGTAGTTATTATGCATATATATTACTTCACTATATAATCCTGTCACTGGCTACTAAAATGCTTGTCTGGCTACCTCTATACATTGCATTGTCAAATAATAAGTCCTAATTCACTGATTGAGAGCAATGGTCAATAGATAGATCTCTCAGGATAAACTTGGAAGCTAGTTAGGCTATGTAAGATTTTTCAGGGAAAAGCCTAGAGTCAAGACTGAAGGGATATGAGGAAAAATTGATAATCTGGCCAGTAATGAGAGTATGATTTTGGATCAGTTCTGTTGCTGTGGATAATATGTGTGTGAGAAAGTTTGCTTCTGAATTGGGGTAAGTGGACCATTTTGGGTTGTGGTGTGTAAATGGCAGGGATGTTACAGTGATTCCTGGTCATAAGTTATTCACAAGAGCAGACTGCAAAGCAGTGTCTAGACATGGAAGGGGTACTTGACATAAAGATTATGTGATGTGAGGCACATTAAGTATGTATTTCAGGGGCAGGTAGGGAGGACCTTCAGACTGGCAGAAAATGTAAAGCCCTGGGGTGTTATGTGAGGTAGTACAGACCCAGTGGCCATGTGAGGGACAGTCACCCCATATTACACATTCCTTGGGTTATATTTCGACATTTTCAGTTAAATTGTATGTGTTGCAACCTAGTCAGTATCACTGCAAGTAGTGCTGCTATGGCTGTGAAACAATGCAAACCCACAATGCGTTCACCCTGTATTCTGGCAGATAAAAATTGCCTGGTTAAGTTTAGCGTTAAACTTCCAAAGTGCTAACATATATTTTATATGGCTTTTAATAGTAAGCACTTAGCCAGCATGTAATTTAAAAAAATCTGTAAAGACTTTTAAAATGTGTACTTGGTCTAGTAGGGGGAGCTTCTTGATTACCACATTTAGTTAATACAAAATGTGACCTGCAGATGATGGTCATGCCCAAGTATTGTTTCCAAGACTTTATTACAGTTGGAGAAATTAGAAGTTCCTCCCACGTTGCTAGCAACACATTTTTTAAGTATTTTTTTATGTATTATTTTCATTGTCAGTTGCTCTAAGGACTCACTATCCCTCTACCCTTCATTAATTAAATATATTAACATTAGGAGACACTGGTTATGGGAATTGTGTTTTGTACAGTGATGATCAGCCATCCCCTGGTAAGTAGTAACATTCTTGGGTTAACTCTTTCTAGGTGGAGCCAGATGGGACCTACGTGAAGCCCCTCAGTGACAAGCTGACATACGGCACCATGGTGTTTATCCGTTCCATGATCGTGGGAGATTCTGCACGGAGTCTCTCCCGCGCCTGTACCATCGCCATCCGATACAGCGCCGTGAGACACCAGTCTGAGATTCGAGTTGGGTGAGACTGTCATAATGTGATCTATATTTCCTGTTCATAAATTTAGATAGAATAGAGTCAGAAGAAGGGATGATTTTTAGTGTGGTGTGTATATCTCCTAGTGATATATTAGATAAAATAAAGTCAGAGGAAGAGATGATTACTGGTGGAGTGTCTCTATTATCTGTATATCTCCCAGTTATACAATAGATAGTATAGAGGTCAGATGAAGGGATGGTTACTGGTAGAGTATCTCCATTATCTGTATATCTCCTGGATTATACAATAGATAGTATACAGTCAGATGAAGGGATGGTTACTAGTGGAAGGTCTCAGTTATCTGTAGATTTTCCAGTTATACATTAGATAGAATACTGTCAGAGGAAGGGATGATTACTGGTGGAGTGTCTCCGTTATTTGTATATCTCCCAGTTATACATTAGATAGAATACTGTCAGAGGAAGGGATGATTACTGGTGGAGTGTCTCCGTTATTGGTATATCTCCCAGTTATACATTAGATAGAATACTGTCAGAGGAAGGGATGATTACTGGTGGAGTGTCTCCGTTATTTGTATATCTCCCAGTTATACATTAGATAGAATACTGTCAGAGGAAGGGATGATTACTGGTGGAGTGTCTCCTTTATCTATATATCTCCCAGTTATACATTAGATCGAATACTGTCAGAGGAAGGGATGATTACTGGTGGAGTGTCTCCGTTATCTGTATATCTCCCAGTTATACAATAGATAGAATACTGTCAGAGGAAGGGATGATTACTGGTGGAGTGTCTCCTTTATCTATATATCTCCCAGTTATACAATAGATAGAATACTGTCAGAAGAAGGGATGATTACTGGTGGAGTGTCTCCTTTATCTATATATCTCCCAGTTATACATTAGATAGAATACTGTCAGAGGAAGGGATGATTACTGGTGGAGTGTCTCCGTTATCTGTATATCTCCCAGTTATACATTAGATAGAATACAGTCAGATGAAGGGATGGTTACTAGTGGAAGGTCTCAGTTATCTGTAGATTTTCCAGTTATACATTAGATAGAATACTGTCAGAGGAAGGGATGATTACTGGTGTAGTCTCTCGGGTTATCAGTATATATCCCAGTTATACATTAGATAGAATACTGTCAGAGGAAGGGATGATTACTGGTGGAGTGTCTCCTTTATCTGTATATCTCCCAGTTATACAATAGATAGAATACTGTCATAGGAAGGGATGATTACTGATGGAGTGTCTCCGTTATCAGTATATATCCCAGTTATACATTAGATAGAATACTGTCAGAGGAAGGGATGATTACTGGTGGAGTGTCTCCGTTATTTGTATATCTCCCAGTTATACAATAGATAGTATACAGTCAGATGAAGGGATGATTACTGGTGTAGTTTCTCCGTTATCTGTATATCTCCCAGTTATACATTAGATAGAATACTGTCAGAGGAAGGGATGATTACTGGTGTAGTTTCTCCGTTATCTGTATATCTCCCAGTTATACAATAGATAGAATACTGTCAGAGGAAGGGATGATTACTGGTGGAGTGTCTCCGTTATCTGTATATCTCACAGTTATACAGTAGATAGAATACTGTCAGAGGAAGGGATGATTACTGGTGGAGTGTCTCCGTTATCTGTATATCTCACAGTTATACAGTAGATAGAATACTGTCAGAGGAAGGGATGATTACTGGTGTAGTTTCTCCGTTATCTGTATATCTCCCAGTTATACAATAGATAGAATACTGTCAGATGAAGGGATGATTACTGGTGTAGTTTCTCCGTTATCAGTATATATCCCAGTTATACATTAGATAGAATACTGTCAGAGGAAGGGATGATTACTGGTGTAGTCTCTCGGTTATCAGTATATATCCCAGTTATACATTAGATAGAATACTGTCAGAGGAAGGGATGATTACTGGTGTAGTCTCTCGGTTATCAGTATATCTCCCAGTTATACAATAGATAGTATACAGTCAGATGAAGGGATGATTACTGGTGGAGTGTCTCAGTTATCTGTATATCTCCCAGTTATACATTAGATAGAATACTGTCAGAGGAAGGGATGATTACTGGTGTAGTGTCTCCGTTATCTGTATATCTCCCAGTTATACAATAGATAGTATACAGTCAGATGAAGGGATGATTACTGGTGGAGTGTCTCCGTTATTGGTATATCTCCCAGTTATACATTAGATAGAATACAGTCAGAGGAAGGGATGATTACTGGTGGAGTGTCTCCGTTATCTGTATATCTCCCAGTTATACATTAGATAGAATACCGTCAGAGGAAGGGATGATTACTGGTGGAGTGTCTCCGTTATTGGTATATCTCCCAGTTATACATTAGATAGAATACTGTCAGAGGAAGGGATGATTACTGGTGGAGTGTCTCCGTTATTTGTATATCTCCCAGTTATACATTAGATAGAATACTGTCAGAGGAAGGGATGATTACTGGTGGAGTGTCTCCTTTATCTATATATCTCCCAGTTATACATTAGATCGAATACTGTCAGAGGAAGGGATGATTACTGGTGGAGTGTCTCCTTTATCTATATATCTCCCAGTTATACATTAGATCGAATACTGTCAGAGGAAGGGATGATTACTGGTGGAGTGTCTCCGTTATCTGTATATCTCCCAGTTATACATTAGATAGAATACAGTCAGATGAAGGGATGGTTACTAGTGGAAGGTCTCAGTTATCTGTAGATTTTCCAGTTATACATTAGATAGAATACTGTCAGAGGAAGGGATGATTACTGGTGTAGTCTCTCGGGTTATCAGTATATATCCCAGTTATACATTAGATAGAATACTGTCAGAGGAAGGGATGATTACTGGTGTAGTGTCTCCTTTATCTGTATATCTTCCAGTTATACAATAGATAGAATACTGTCAGAGGAAGGGATGATTACTGGTGGAGTGTCTCAGTTATCTGTATATCTCCCAGTTATACAATAGATAGTATACAGTCAGATGAAGGGATGATTACTGGTGGAGTGTCTCAGTTATCTGTATATCTCCCAGTTATACATTAGATAGAATACTGTCAGAGGAAGGGATGATTACTGGTGGAGTGTCTCCGTTATCTGTATATCTCCCAGTTATACATTAGATAGAATACTGTCAGATGAAGGGATGATTACTGGTGGAGTGTCTCCGTTATTTGTATATCTCCCAGTTATACATTAGATAGAATACTGTCAGATGAAGGGATGATTACTGGTGGAGTGTCTCCGTTATTTGTATATCTCCCAGTTATACATTAGATAGAATACTGTCAGAGGAAGGGATGATTACTGGTGGAGTGTCTCCGTTATTTGTATATCTCACAGTTATACAAGAGATATAATACAGTCAAATAGTCAAATGAGGGGATGGTTACTAGTGGAGTGCCTCAGTGATCTGTATATCTCCTCGTTATATATTAGATAAAATATGTCCGGGAAGGGATGGTTACTGATGGGGACAACAGTATTAATGCTGGAATCTTTTTTGGAAAGGGGGTCTCTGTTTTGAGTCATACTGATTATAAAACCTCTATAGAAAGTGCAAAAAGGGAGTAACATGTAATAACTTGTTACAAAGAGGAATTAGCTGGAGGAAAAGGTCGGTACTAACATCACTCTATAGACCCCTAGTCAGACCTCACCTAGACGCTGTGTCCAGTTTTGGAGACCCAATCTTCAAAAGGATATTAATAAATTAGAAAACATTCCAACCAGGCAGCTAAAATGGTGCAAGGTATAAAAGACAAAACTTATGAGGAGACTCGATGACATTAATATGTATAGATTAGTGGGGAGAAGAGAGAGGGGGATATGAGAGTGACCTACAAATATATCAAAGCTGTTAATAAAGTTCGGGAGAGGCAGATCTTCAATAAAAAAAGGAGCAAGAACAAGAAGTCATAATTTCAAGTTGACGGGGGGGGGGGGGGGAGATTTAGGCCTATTGTACTTTGTACAGAAAGGACGGGAGGTAAGTTTAAAATCCTTCTAGTAGCAATGTTAGGGACAAACCCATTAAAGGAATTTAATCATGTCTGAAGGTTAATTAAGCCAAGCTTTTTAGGTAGATAAAATTGGCATTTTGGTTTGTATTTATGTTTCTATTTTATGCTGAGGTTTTTAAAATAATATATGTTTTTGTAGGGAGCCAGAGCCACAGATCCTGGACTTCCAAACACAGCAGTATAAGCTGTTTCCACTGCTAGCCACGGCGTACGCTTTCAATTTTGTGGGATCCTACATGAGTACAACATACCACAGAATTACAGGGGACATCCAGCAAGGAGACCTGAGTGAGCTGCCTGAGGTGAGAGAAGAGACCATCTGCCCTGATACCAGCTTTTATACTTTGTGTAGGCTTATTCAGTATCCCAGTCTTGGTGTCATCAGAACATTCTGCAATGCTCTGCAAATGATGGAAAGGGTGATTCTCTGAAAGTGTGTAAAAGGGATGAGTGATGTGGCTGCCAATGCACGGCAGAACCCATATATCTCTTATACACATCCTCCAACAGTTTATACTTATTCTCTTTTTGTTTTATTTGAAGATTTTTGAGTAATGTATTTATTTTAGTCTTGTTTATTTGAAACACAGACTTTGCCCCAAGAACCTCTTGTGCTTCAGTTAAATATTATACCAATGAGCTATCTCTTCACATTACAGAGAGTGAGTGTAAAAAACTATACAGCTATATTGTTATCACTCCAGTGCCTGTGTCGGTGAAGCCTTATTATATATGCAGCAGTTCACAGAGGGATTCAAAAACAATCAATAAGTCCTAACTTAAAATGCCCTGAACTCCATCAATTCAGCAAAAAAGAAAACAATTTCTCCATTTGTATTTTAATCCTCTGTCAGATGGTGCACAACTGGTGGCTTCAGTGGCTATAGATTTCACAGTAGCACAAGCTAATTAAAAATGTAATACAATAAGGCTGTTATTTTTTATTGCATTCTAAAACATTTTACCTATTTTTAAGCTCAGTTCTTCGAAAGAGGATATTTTAAATATAGGCGCACAGTGACCCTTTAATGTTTTGTATGATATCACTGGTGTAAAACTCATCAATATGGCCACTCAGTGTCTCCTATTTCCCTGCACCCACAGCTTCACGCCTTCTCAGCCGGTTTAAAAGCCTTCACCTCGTGGGTGGCCAGTACAGGCATTGAGGAGTGCAGGATGGCTTGTGGGGGCCACGGATACTCACGCTGCAGCGGGATCCCTGATATCTATGTGACATTCACACCGTCCTGTACCTACGAAGGAGAGAACACTGTCATGATGCTGCAGACGGCCAGGTGAGTAGGCGACATTATCTTCTGCATCACCCCTGTCTGTCTCCTATATGCGAGTGAGTGCCAAAAAGGCCAGTGTCTACAGAGGTACTAAAAAACAAGGTGATGAAAGGCAAGAGTTAATGAGTTAACCACTTTCATCCCCACCACTGGCAAAACACCTTTATCTTTTATCATTAATTTTCTCCTTCTCTCTAAACTTTCTTCCCTTTCAATATCTCCCTTGCATCCCACTCTGTCTCTTATCTTTTCTGCCTCTCTCTTTTTCTTTAGCCCTCTGTTTTGTGGCTTTTTTCTTTTTCCTTTTTTTTTCTCTTTCTTTCTTGTCTCTACTTTCCTTCCCACCTTGATTCTATTGTTCCAATTTGTCATCTTCCCCTCTAAAACCCTGGTTTGGATTTGCCCCTTTAGCGCTCTGTCCAGGGTAGATCTGCCCCTCCAGATTCCTGATTCTCAGCACTAACCCTCTCATAATCCCTACAGGTTCCTGGTGAAGAGTTACACAGCTGCCCTCTCTGGGGAGCGTCTCACAGGAATGGTCTCATACCTAAATGATGTGTCCATGCAGCGAGTGCAGCCTCAGCCCCTCGCTGGCCGTGCTGTGATCACCAACATTAATGACCTGAACAGCCTGGTGGAGGCCTACAAACAGCGGGCATCCTGGTGAGACATGAGCACAGGAGTGGTGAGGGGGGCAAAGAACACTGCTTGCCCATATTTGATATATTAGAGGAGACAAATAAAGGGATTTTGAAGACCTACCCAATATGAGTATGTACTGCTCAGACTGAACATGGTTTAAAATATAAGAACAGTAACACTTTATAAATCGCATCAATCCCTTTTACTGCTTGCAATATATTCCAGGCTTTTCTGCCAGGGTTAAAGTATCACTTCTAGAAGATTGGTTAAAGTACCACTGTACAATGAAAACAAATATGTGTTAGAAAATGTTGAGTGTGACTAAGCATAATTAGGCAGGAAAAAGCCATAAAGATATTTGTTAATTGTTTTATGTTGTTTTTGCTAACTGTACGATTCTATGAAATTGTAGTGAATTATTGTTGCAAGCTTCTTGCTTCTGTAGGGGAGAATGCTTCAAATTCTACGAGATATCTTCCTCTTCCCTCCTTTTTCTACCAATAGGTAATGACAATGACACCCCTCAGGGTGTCCTCAAAAATACAAATTTTCTCTAAAATGCTTTTTGTGTTAATGGCTCATACAGAGGCTAATGTTCTTAGTTTATTACATACTTTTAACAAATAATTGGTAGAATTAAGGGGGCATTTTACTATCTCTCTTGTTTCTCCTTGTCCTAAATGGTTCATCTCTCAGTTTGTAAGAACAAATACCCACCCTACAGTAACCACACATACGCAATACTTTGGAGCATAACTGCCTCTCTTCTTTTCGTTCCCTCACACTTCATGATTTGGTTTCTTTTGTTCTGCCTCCCTCCCTACTTCTCTGTACAGGCTGGTGGTGGCTGCTGCAAAGAGCTTCCAATCTGATGTGAGTCGCGGCAAGCGCAGGGAGGACGCATGGAACAAGAATTCAGTGGATTTAGTGCGAGCAACTGATGTGAGAAGAAACATTTTTTTTTGCATAAGACATCATGATTACTAATTTACAAATGTAGCAGATGACCCAGTGATTGCACAAGGGAAGAGTACACTTACAAATAAATAGTATTACAATTGATTGGTATTAAGTGGAAGTGTTAGATAACTGAGCTTGAGAGCTGGGGGCTTTAAGCATACATTTTGTATACAGTCCATCACTCTGTCTGACTTTCCTTATCCAATGCCATTAGTTAACTCTAACAATTGTGTGAGAATAAAGACAAGATATTATAAGGGTGCAAGGACTAAAAGACACAATTTATCTGGAGACTCCATGACTTGAATATGTATAGATTAGAGGGGAGAGGGAGATATGAGAGAGACCTGCAAATACATTACATGATTTAATAAAGTTCAGGAGGGAAATATTGTCCATAAAAAGAGAGAAGAACAAGAGGTCATGATTTCAAGGTTGATATTGGCCGAATCACAATTTAATAAGGCTGATAATGTTCAAGCTCGGTTATCTAACATTCACATGGCAAATTTTTATAGCAACTAATTGTAATTATATTTACGGAAATTATATGTGTTCTAATCCTTTATGGAATAAATTAAACCTTTGCTGTGTCACATTACAAAAAAATCTGCTTGATAGAAAATGGTAAATGCAGTCCTTACCAGTAAGAACTGGCACGTGGGAGCTGTAATTAAAGGACCACTGCTCCATAAAAAAAATATGTTTGAAAACTTTGAATCTAACTAAAAGCATAATTAAGCGGACAAAAGTAATACAAATAGTTTTTAATTAGAAAATGTTTTTACTAGCTCTACTGGATCCTGGATAAGTGTACGATACATTGGTAAAAGGTGTGAGTGTCAGAGGGGTGTTTACATTTCTTTACCGATATGGATGCATTTCCTGAAGTAAGGAGTCTGCTTCTGGGCCAGTGAGAGGAAAATGGTGTGGTGCCAGTCTTATCCAATTATCTCCACAAAGGCTCATTGTTCTCTCCTTCCGCACCCCACCAAAAAACACACATACTCTCATTATTCAGCTCTGAGAAAGTGATATGACAAATGCAAAATTAATTATTTTACTAAAATCAGATTTTCTTCAAAAAATGTTTTATGTCTGTGGCCTACACACCGGCAAACAAGTACCTTTTTTTTCTTGATTTGCAGTGGTCCTTTAACATAGTGACAATTTGGTCTTGTGCACACTGAATTTGTACACCTCCTCTCCTACAGGCTCACTGCCATTACGTGGTGGTAAGAATCTTCACTGCCAAGCTGTCTGAGATCCTGGACGCAGCTTCTCACCAAATCCTGAGCACGCTCTGCCTCCTCTACGCTCTGCACGGGATCACCAAGAACACGGGAGACTTCCTGCAGGTCAGTGCTGGATGTGTTACAATACTGTAAAGATGTCCTTGCAAATAGACACTGATCATTATTAACATTCATATTAAATGATTGAAAATAAAAATTTCAATATTAAATGTAAGTTTAAATATACAGCTTTAACACACAGTGTATATATCAAACATCTAGCTCATGTTGTTAGGCCATTAAGGTTCTATTTAACTCTGAAAATTCTAACAGGGCTCCATTTTTCCTTCTAGGCCGGACTCCTGAGTTCTGCGCAGTTAGACCAGGTGCAGCAGCGTGTAAAGGATCTACTCGCTGTGATCCGACCCAACGCCGTGGGTCTTGTGGATGCTTTCGATTACTCAGACACCCAGCTGGGGTCAGTATTGGGGCGATATGACGGAAACGTCTATGAGAACATGTTTGAGTGGGCAAAGAAATCCCCCCTCAATAAAACAGAGGTGAGATATGACCGAAATATACACAAGTTCAAACTCATGACCTCCTGTTCTCTCTGCTTTCTGAAACCTACTTTCCTTCTGAACTTTATTAAATCCATTAAAGGGAACTGAACTTATGGATACTGCTTTGTGCTATCATGTAGAATAATCAAAATCATCAATTGAGACCTTTAATTTGAAACTCTTTTCACTGTTTTAGAATTGTTTTTATATAGTGCAGTCAAAGTCTTTAATTATCTTGAGTATTATCTGTAATTCAGCTACACTGGCTGATATATTAAGCTTACAGGTAGAAGGAACTGGTCTTGGTCCTGAATTCTAATATGCTCTATTTCATTACATACGTGCATTTCAGCACTTAATATGTCTTGAGACACCACTGAGTGAGGGTTAACTTGTCTTTTTAAAAATTATGAAACGGTGAAATATGCATCAATTTAAAAAAAAATCTTATATTTTTGTTTTCCATGCATTCTTGTTAATCTTTTTCTGGAAGATATTTCTACCCTGAACTTTATTAAACCTTTGATATGTTTGTAGGTGTCTCTCTTTTGACAATGGAAGGGTATGTTCTATGCACACTGCTCTGCCAAATGACACTATGTTTCTCCCAACACATATTTGTATTGTATTCTATATTAATATTATTTTTCTCTCTCTCTCCTCCTCTTTTTTTTTTTTTAAGGTACATGAATCATTCCACAAGTATCTGAAACCTCTTCAGTCCAAGCTCTGAGACTCTTCCTGAATCTGAACCAGACCAGCAGGAATATTTTCTTGAAATATAAGAAAAATGAAATGCTTTTTATTTTTAGCAATGAACTGTCACTTTCCAAATAATCTTCCTAAAATCTATGCTAATTATGGTGAAGCAAAGGCATTAGCTTAGCCTCCAACGTGCTGCTGCCCCTCTACTGATGAAAGGGTAAAACCAAGCAAAATGCATTGGTTTAAAATATCTGACACATATGTAGCACTTAACATCCTGTAACAATCCTAATTATTCTCTCTCCTGTCCTTCTACCTCCTTCTGAGGTCCTTCCCCACTCCCACAAACAAATCTCTTGATGCTGATCTGCACTGGAAGCCAACGGTTTGCAAACAGACAGTTTAAACACAACCTTTGGTGTATAGAGGGTTAAACTGTAATTTGTATAGCCCAGCAGCCTACAGATCCTGGGTTTGCAGGGGTTAAAATATGACACTATTAGAATGAGGAGATAATGGTTTAAAATACACAATTTATAAGTTGACATTTTTTATGTGTAAATGTTCGATAATTGAGCTTAAAGGTTATTAAAGTGTGTATTACATAAAAAAATACATGAAGAGCCTCCACTCTCCTAATGACTTTATCCCAAATGTTTACTTACCTCTTGCAGTGGAGTGTGATAATCCACAAAAGCATGCCCAGTTGGATACATAATAATAGTCACAGAAATGTTTAAAGCTTATCACCACCTTTGTGTGAGTTAATAAATCATTAGGAGAATTTGGGGGCTTTTATGTAATTTATGCTTAAACTTGCGAGCTCAGTTATTTAACACTTTCATTACAGCCAATTGTAATTAGATTCCTTTATATGTGTACTTCTCATTTCTACAACTGGAAGATGTACTGTGCCACTTTAAGTACTAAAGTGTTAAGTGCTTTTGAGGTGTCACTCTTGCTGTAACTCACATAGCACTGAATGCATTACAAATAATAATAGCCTCTCCTCTGTTAATTGTAATAAAGGGTCTCATCAACTGTAAATGTATAGCTGATGAGATCCGAGAGGCTAATATGACCAATAATTGCTGCTTTTTATCTGCATAACATAGCTTTTTACAGCTCACAAGAGAAGTATGAAATGTATGTCAGAAAAAATGGTCTAATAGGAAATGTAATAAATCTCTTAATAATATGTTGTATAGATCTTACAATACAGCTCAGTAATTTTTCATGTTGGTGTCCTGTCTGTTTGTTTATTTCATGAATTTATTGGGGATAATGCTGTGTCTAAGGCAAAGTGGCAGGTTTGAGGTATATTTTGGGTCTACTTCGTTACACAGCCTATTAAAGGATCACAGGCAATGACAAAATATAAATAATTGAGTCAGAGTAATGGTTCAGACAGAACTCTTCTAATGCAAGCACTATCTTCTCTGAGGTTGGACTGTAGATGAAGGAAATAGATTTTCTATGAGGTTGCTTAAGAGAACACATTTCAGGAAGGATCTGTGATCTATATCGGTCTCCTTGCATGCACTCACACAGTCTCATGCATCTGCACTCTCACATTGACACAGACAGTCTAAGACATCTGTTATCGCTTGCATTTACATGTACACTCTCACAAACACATGCATGAAGACACAAGCTCTCTTGGAGTCTTTTTGTTTCTTTCTCTTTCTTTTTCTTTCTTCCTCTAATACTAGTTTCTCACTTTCTTACAATCGCTCTATTATTTCTATTTAATTCTGTCTCTCTCTTTCTTTTTCATTGTCTCTACCTATGTCCATCTTCCTGTCTCTTTCATGTTACTCCTTTCCATTTTTTAGATTCTCTGCAGATAGCAGGGGCAGTTTGATATCCAGGAGAAGGTTGCTTTTATCCCCCCCCCCCCCCTTGTTCTCTCCATCAGCCCTCTATGATTACCATCCCTTCTTTAAGTTATGAGACACCAAAGGTATCCACAGACATATGGGTGAAAGGGTTAATCACCAAATCACTTATCCAGGCTATCAGTTGCCTACAGTAAAATTAAAAACCCTTAACCGTTACCAAATTCCTAAATATATAATAAAATGCTGACACAACCATAACTCTGTGGGAGCCTTTGGTTACGAAAACCTATAAAAGTGCTATAAAACCTGATCACAGTGGGAAACCTATCCAATGTGAGTTTCCTAAGAGCACAATACTGAATACAATGTTTTTTTGTAGTATATATCATGGTTACATAGTAAATTATGTTAAGAAAAGATTTTAAGTCCATCAAGATCAACCTTTTTAATTGATCAAGAGGAAGGCAAACAGAAAAAAAAAAACTTGAAACTTTGCCAATTGTCTCAAAAGGGGAAAAAAATTAAATTTGCTCCTGACCCCAGAAACTGGTGACTAGATTCCTCCCTGGATAAATAATCCTTCTCTAATTATACAGGATAACCCTAAATGCCCGTTTTATTAAAAAATATACCCAATTTATTGAATCCGCTGTCACCACCTCCTCTGGTAGAGAATTCCACAGATTAACCACCCTTACTGTGAAGAACCCTTTTCTTTCTTTTAGGTGGAATATTTTTACTTCTAACCTCAAGAGATGTCCCCTTGTCAGTTGAAAACATAATGGCACAAAAAGTTCACTTAACAAAGCCTTATATTGACCCTTGATTTATTTATATAAGAAAATCATATCCCCTATAAGTTTAATTTAGTTAGTATTTCTTCATATCTTAGGCCCTCCATTCCTCTTATTAGTTTTGTAGCCCATCTCTGTACTTTTTCCAGCTCTAAAATGTCCTTTTTATGAAGTGTTGCCCAAAATTGTAACCCATATTCCAAATGAGGGGGTACTATGGATTTGTATAGTGGCAGAATTATATTTGCTTCCCTGGCTTCTATACCCTTCTTAATACATGCTAATATTTTATTTGCCTTTGCAGCTGCTGCTTGGCTTTGAGCACTGTTACCTAGGTGGTTGTCCACAAGCACTCCCAAATCCCTTTCAATATCTGATACACCTATTAAGATTATAAATTGCATGGCTATTTTTTCTTCCCAGATGCATAATTTTACATTTATTTGTATGAAATATCATCTGCCAATTAGTCGCCCAATTCTCTAATTTATGTAAATCCCTTTGGAGAGAAAGCACATAATCATCTGATTTAATTACCTTGCACAACTTCGTGTCATCAGCGAAAATGGAGACACTACGTTTTAGTCCTACTTATAAGTCATTAATAAATATGTTAAAAAGGAGATAAATAAATGTTGTCCATTTATGTTCAGTGTTTTTACCTATCAGTTCTCTGTCCCAGTCTATACTTTGTATTGCTGCCCTTAGACCGTTAAAATCTGCCCTTTTACAATTAGGAGTTTTCGTTAGCCCCTTACAGTTGTGCTTTTTTAATTCACTCTCAAATGAAACGGTGTTGTGATCACTGTTTCCCACAGGTTGCCCTATTTCAACTATTTGTGATAACTAAATCCAAGATCGCCTAATTTCTAGTAGGCTCCTGTATAACCTGGGCCAGATAATGATCCCTGAGTGTACTCAAGAACCTGCTCCCCTTAGCTGAACTGCTGGTCTCATTTATACAGTTTATTTCAGGGTAATCAAAATCTGATGACATTTTCAGAAACGTGCGTCGGGTTGCACGCTTTGCTATGCCGCGACGCCGACCTATGACGTAATTTGTAGGAGCATAGGCGACGCGCGGGTAGTTAGGAGCCTCGGCGTCTAATAATATGGGCTAACCTCCTAATTCATGTAATACAAGTTACCGATATCCCTTCTATTAACAATCAGCAATTCCGCTTTATATACCGTAGTTGTTTAAGGATCGCATAACATGCACCAAGGCTCCTTAGGTTGAGAAGTGGAAGTGATAACACAAGTCAGCATTGGGCTTATACCAAATACGGTACTTATCAATTTGTCTATAGACCCTGATATCCTTATATTTAGCACTAGCACTTTATTACATTGGGAAATAGATTCTTCTCATTTAACTACGCAATTGACACTTTAACATATATTTCTCATATGGTATTCTGTATGATCACTGTTAGCACTTGGCACTTTATTCTGTGATCATTGAGTGCAACATATATAGATAGGTTGCCATTTATCCATTTTTTGTCACTTGAGATTATCACACCCTATCACATTTACTTTAAGGATATATAGGGCCCAGTATTACTAGTATTTCTGCATATATGGTAGCCCCAAGATTTACACACTTCCCAATATTCTCCTTACTACATCTCAGGATTTTATATCAGTTATTTTAAACTTTATCAATAAATGTTAAGTTTAAAATGTTGGTTTTTTGTCTCTATATTGTTGTTTAGGCAGAGGGTGTGCACTATTATTTAAAAGGATACCTGTACTTTGCTGCTCCGCTATTTAACTCTACCCACAAACATTCAACATTACTGCTAGTTCCAGCATACATATCTTCTCTGACTATAGGCTTAAATTCAGGCTTAACATACAGACAAATCCCTCCCTCCTCCTCTTTTACCATGTCCCCTATCTTTCTTAAATAGGTTATAACCATCCAGATTAACAGTCCAGTCATGAGATTCATCCCACCACCTTTCAGTAATGCCTATTAAATCCCATTTTTTATTAATTGCTAATAATTCTAACTCTCCCATTTTTCCTGGTAAGCTTCTGGCATTAGCAAGCATACACCTTATGTTATGAGTCTGTAGTTTTGTGGTGCCTGCCACTATACTTGAGTTACTTAGTAATACCTCCTATTGATTATACTTACCCTCCCCTGTACTCCAACCCCATGACTAGTTAAATCATCCCTTACCCCCTCTATACTTTCTACCCTATTACTTATATCTATTCCGCCCCCCACCTACTAGTTTAAAAACTCTCCCAGTCTTTCTACCATCCTATCCCCTAGCACAAAAGCTCCCTCATCATTAAGGTGCAATCCATCCCTGCTGTAGAGATTGTACCGAAGTGAGAAGTCAGCCCAGTGCTATAAAAACCCAAACCCCTCCTTAATGCACCACTTTTTTAGCCACACATTAACTTTCCTAAGCTCTTTCTGTCTGTCTGGTATAGCACGAGGCACTGAAACCTTCGAGGTCCTTGCCTTAAAGGGCCTTTTATCTCACTAAAAGTGCTCTTCATGGTATGAAAGAGCCCAAGATTGTATGTTAAAATTATCTATTGTTTTTTTTTAATTACACGAACAACAACTAAAAATCTACAGTCTTAGGTCTGTTTACAAACACACTCCTGACTGTTCCATGATTAACTGAGCGGTGAAGGCTCTGTGAAGACAAAGAGTTATAGTTGCTATTAGAATTTCAGAAATGTAGCAGGACATGTTAACCTCTAACTGTCATTTTTAGCTAATTCCAGCAGTAATTTATCTGCACAGATGAATTTGTGAAGGGTTATCTCTATTTCTGCTTATGCTCTCTGCACAAAGCTGCCATTGTGGCTTTGTCTGGGGGAATGTCAGAGTCTCATGTAAACAGACATTTCATTTTTAAATTTATCTGTGAAAAAAATAATGTATTTAAGAAATATGAAAAGTATTTCAACATGCTTTTATGAGAACTTTACAGCAGTGTGCTCCAAGTTGTACTGAATTAACTGGCCCTTTAAGCTTATGCCCTAGTTCTATAAAATACTCCTGTTCCCTCTGCTCCTCCTCACTAGCCCCAGCTCCACCCTCCATGCTAGGCCCAGCAACTCCCTTTCCAGTGGAGCAATATCACTAAGTGCTGCAATTCTCCTCTCCAGTTCTCCAACTTGAGCTTCAAAAGCGGCAAAATGCTCACACCAGTCAAAGAGGCATGGACCCTGGATCAGCTGCTCCAGCAGTGCATACATATGACAGGATGTACACTGAGTGAGGTTGTCACTGGACTGACTCAAAATTACCAATTACAAAATAAAAAGTGGGAAAAAATCAATATATTTGTATAAAGTTTAATTTAAAAAGCTTTTTTACCCTTTCCCATTTCTCTTTTACCCTTCCTTCTGCTTCTTTCTTCCCTTTTCTGCACTACAATCTAACCTTTTTTCTTTGTACTCCTTAATTTTATGTAAACTTCTGCACATATACTAGAACTAAACTTGCACTTGAACTGTTCGTAGGCTCCCAAGTTCACTCCTTCCTTTAAATGAGCTTCTGGCTACTCACCTGTACAATGAGTAATCAGTGCACACAGCAAAGACACACAATTTACTTTTCAGAAGTTATTCATTTAAAGAATAGTAAATGTACATACAATATTTAGTACAGTTGTTATTACAATAAAACAGGGATAAAAACAGAGAATCCTACACATTTTAATTACCATTCTGTGGAATATGTAGATTCCCAGGAAAACACTCCCTGGCACCACCTAACATTCCTTATTCACAGAAAACAGGTATGTGACTAACTACCCAAATGTAGCACTGTTTTAATCTCTCACAACTTTCTTGAAATACTCTATCTCTGAGTGTGTTTCTGAGAGGACCTCTGTGTGATGTGCTGTTTAGAGGTGAAAAAAAAAGTCAGAGTGAAAATGAAAAACAGGGTAAGTATTGTAGCTGGTTATACATCTGGCTTTAGAGAAAAAGAGCTTGCAATCTGTTATTTGACTTGTATACATAGTTTTAAATGACTGTGTATGACATGGGAGGGGGATACCACAGACACAGTAACTACCTCACAGACAGTAGTAATCTCCGGCTCTCTGTGCACAAAACAATACAAAGACAAGACAGAACGTTTATTTATTTGTGGTGGTCACAATCTGTATCTTAGATGTCTCTTTATTTCAGGCATCAAACTGTCTCTCAGGTGACGCTTTATATAAGGTGGTCACAACTCTCAGGTGTTTGTTTGTGGTGGGAACAGGGGCGGATCTACCAACGGTGCAGACGGTGCAATGCACCGAGGCCCTCACCTCTAGAGAGGCCCTCTGCTGCTTGTGCATCAACTGTATTTCGGAGAAATTTGAGCAGGAAATAAATGTATTAACTTATTTTTTAGACATTCAAAAAGAATGTACTATTCATTGTTTATGGCACTGGGAGGTGAACACAAAATAAAAATGTTGCTGTGCAATTTTCACTAGCTCCGCCACTGGGTGGGAACAATCTGTATCTCAGATGTCTCTATTTCAGGCATCACACACTCACTCTCTCTTTGGTGACTCTTTATTTGTGGTGATCACAACCTGTTTCTCTCATGTCTCTTTCAGGTGTCACAATCCGTCTCTCAGGTCTCTCTTTATTTGATGTGGTGATGTGATGTGGTCTCTCTTTATTTGAGGTGTCTCTTTATTTTAGGTGTCACACACTGTCTCAAGTATTTCTTTATTTCATGTGATCACAATCTCTCAGGTGTCTTCTTTGTTTCATGTGGTCACAGTCTGTCTCAGTTTTTACAGGTGGTCACTATCTTTATTTTATGTGCACATAGTCTGTCTCTCAGGTATTTCATGTGCTCACAGCCTGTCTCTCAGGTATTTCAGGTGGTCACAATCTGTCTCTCAGGTATTTCAGGTGGTCACAGTCTGCCTCTTTGTTGTCTCTTTATTTCTAATAATAATAATAATAATCTTTCAAGTGACACTTTATTTCAGGTGGTGACAATCTGTCTCTCAGATGTTTTTATTTCGGGTGTCACAATTTATCAGGTGTCTACTGAGAGCAATCAAAATCTCTCAGGTGTCTCTTTATTTGAGGTGTCACAATCTGTCTCTCAGGTGTCTATTTCAGGAGGTCTCCCTCTCTCTAAGATATCTCTTTATTTGAGGCACAGTTTCTCAGGTGTCTCTATTTCATGTCTCTCCGATGTCTCTCACGTGCCATAATCTCTCAATTAGATTGTGTCCTAGTAGTCTCACAAACTTGGTGCAGCAGTCTGCATAGACATCTTCTGTTTTTAAACTACAGCTCCCATGGTGCTTTGTGGTAGAGACCGGAAGTGGTCGTTGTGAAGGAAGCGGTGATAGTGGCGGTTATTGTGAGTGCTGGTAGGTAATTCTGTGTACTTGATACAATGTAATATTTATACTATAGATGTATTGTTAGGACTATGGAGTAGGGAGTTAATAGGCTGTGCGTGAGGAGGGAGGGACCAGAGACACCGGTAACCATGGTAACCAGAGACGCCTCCACTGATTGACAGCTGGGGTGCAAGGGGGAGACTGTGTGTGTGACTAATGTGTGACCCCTGACCTGTAAGTATCTCCTTGATCATCCCTTGCCTCCGTGTATCCCCTCACTACTGTGACCCGTGACCTGTGTGTATCCTCATTATTAGTGTGATCCCTGACTTATGATTATCCTCTGTTCAGTGTGACCCCTGAACTTTGTCTATCTCCCTGATCATGACACCTGACCTATGTGTATACGCTCATCACTGAGACCCTTGATCTGTGAGTGTGTCCTTGGTCACTGTGACCCCTTATCTTTGTTTGTTTCCCTGGTCACTGTGACCCCTTATCCTTGAATGTGTCCCCTCAACACTGTGACCCTTGATCTATGAGTGTGTCCCTGGTCACTGTGACCCTTGACCTATGAGTGTGTCCCAGGTCACTGTGACCACTTCATTTTTAGTGTGTCCCCTCACCACTGTGACCCTTGATCTGTGAGTGTGTCCCTGATCACTGTGACCCCTGACCTATGGGTAATTCCATATTGTTTTGTTCCAGGGCCTCCGTCCCAAGCTGTGTATGAAGTATACATCAGGTGCCCCCCAGCACCCAGAGAATGGTAAGTAATAGCCCCCAGCACAAAGGACACAGAAAATATCCCAGTTAATACAGAAATGCAAAGTGTAGATATAAATAAATTGAATTACAATCTCTTGACATTAAAAATAAGTTGAAGTGCTAGATAAATAAGCTTGAAATCTAATGGCTTTATTGCATGTGATTAATTAGCTATCACAGTGTGGGCTGATAAACCACATGATAATGCCTAGTTGTTACAGAATAATGATATGACCTAAGTCTCTGTGACTTATTATTTATCCACCTGAGCATGCTCTTGTGGATTATTACAACACAATGTGAGAGATGATTAAACCATGTAAGCTACAAATTTAAGTCAACTCATTCTGAAATTCCACATTTTAAAGAGTGGGGTCCTTAGTGCAAGCAGGGCCCCCAGGGGATTGTTTGTGTTTGGGATTTATTGACAGCCAATCCAAAGAGTCCCGGTCACCTCCTGACAGCTAATCCAAGGAGTCCTGCTCAACCCCTGACAGCCAATCCAAGATGTACTGATCACCCCCTGACATCCAATTCAAGGATTCCTAATCACCTGCTGACAGCCAATCCAAAAAGCCTGATCACTGCCTGACAGCCAATCCAAAAAGTCCTGAATCACTTCCTGACAGCCAATCCAAAAAGTCCTGAATCACTTCCTGACAGCCAATCCAAAAAGTCCTGAATCACTTCCTGACAGCCAATCCAAAAAGTCATGAATCACTTCCTGACAGCCAGTCCAAAAAGCCTGATGACACCCTGACAGCCAGTCCAAAAAGCCTGATGACACCCTGACAGCCCATCCAAAAAGCCTGATGACACCCTGACAGCCCATCCAAAAAGATGGATCCCGATCACTCCCTGATAACCAATCCAGGGAGCCCCGATCACCCTCTGACAGCCAATCCAAGGAGCCCCGATCACCCCCTGACAGCCAATCCAAGGAGCCCCGATCACCCCCTGACAGCCAATTTAAGGAGCCCCGATAACCCCCTGACAGCCAATCTAAGGAGCCCCGATCACCCCTGACAGCCAATCCAAGGAGCCCCGATCACCCCCTGACAGCCAATCCAAGGAGCCCCGATCACCCCTGACAGCCAATCCAAGGAGCCCCGATCACCCCTGACAGCCAATCTAAGGAGCCCCGATAACCCCCTGACAGCCAATCCAAGGAGCCCCAATCACCCCTGACAGCCAATCCAAGGAGCCCCGATCACCCCTGACAGCCAATCCAAGGAGCCCCGATCACCCACTGACAGCCAATCCAAGGAGCCCCGATCACCCCCTGACAGCCAATCCAAGGAGCCCCGATCACCCACTGACAGCCAATCCAAGGAGCCCCGATCACCCCCTGACAGCCAATCCAAGGAGCCCCGATCACCCCTGACAGCCAATCCAAGGAGCCCCGATCACCCCTGACAGCCAATCCAAGAAGCCCCGATCACCCCCTGACAGCCAATCCAAGGAGCCCCGATCACCCCCTGACAGCCAATCCAAGGAGCCCCGATCACCCCCTGACAGCCAATCCAAGGAGCCCCGATCACCCCCTGACAGCCAATCCAAGGAGCCCCGCTCACCCCCGGACAGCCAATCCAAGGAGCCCCGATCACCCCCTGACAGCCAATCCAAGGAGCCCCGATCACCCCCTGACAGCCAATCTAAGGAGCCCCGATAACCCCCTGACAGCCAATCCAAGGAGCCCCGATCACCCCTGACAGCCAATCCAAGGAGCCCCGATCACCCCCTGACAGCCAATCCAAGGAGCCCCGATCACCCCCTGACAGCCAATCCAAGGAGCCCCGATCACCCCCTGACAGCCAATCCAAGGAGCCCCGATCATCCCCCCTAACAGCCAATTCAAGGAGGCCCGATCACACCCCTAACAGCCAATTCAAGGAGTCCCGATCACCCCCTAACAGCCAATCCAAGGAGCCCCGATCACCCCCTGACAGCCAATCCAAGGAGCCCCGATCACCCCCTGACAGCCAATCCAAGGAGCCCCGATCACCCCCTGACAGCCAATCCAAGGAGCCCCGATCACCCCCTGACAGCCAATTTAAGGAGCCCTGATAACCCCCTGACAGCCAATCTAAGGAGCCCCGATCACCCCTGACAGCCAATCCAAGGAGCCCCGATCACCCCTGACAGCCAATCCAAGGAGCCCCGATCACCCCTGACAGCCAATCCAAGGAGCCCCGATCACCCCTGACAGCCAATCCAAGGAGCCCCGATCACCCCCTGACAGCCAATCCAAGGAGCCCCGATCACCCCCTGACAGCCAATCCAAGGAGCCCCGATCACCCCCTGACAGCCAATCCAAGGAGCCCCGATCATCCCCCCTAACAGCCAATTCAAGGAGTCCCGATCACACCCCTAACAGCCAATTCAAGGAGTCCCGATCACCCCCCTAACAGCCAATCCAAGGAGCCCCGATCACCCCCTGACAGCCAATCCAAGGAGCCCCGATCACCCCCTGACAGCCAATCCAAGGAGCCCCGATCACCCCCTGACAGCCAATCCAAGGAGCCCCGATCACCCCCTGACAGCCAATCCAAGGAGCCCCGATCACCCCCTGACAGCCAATCCAAGGAGCCCCGATCACCCCCTGACAGCCAATCCAAGGAGCCCCGATCACCCCCTGACAGCCAATCCAAGGAGCCCCGATCACCCCCTGACAGCCAATCCAAGGAGCCCCGATCACCCCCTGACAGCCAATCCAAGGATCCTCGATCACCCCCTGACAGCCAATCCAAGGAGCCCCGATCACCCCCTGACAGCCAATCCAAGGAGCCCCGATCACCCCTTGACAGCCAATCCAAGGAGCCCCGATCACCCCTTGACAGCCAATCCAAGGAGCCCCGATCACCCCCCTAACAGCCAATCCAATGAGTCCCGATCACCCCCCTAACAGCCAATCCAATCACCCCCCTAACAGCCAATCCAAGGAGTCCCGATCACCCCCCCTAACAGCCAATTCAAGGAGTCCCGATCACACCCCTAACAGCCAATCCAAGGAGCCCCGATCACCCCCCTAACAGCCAATCCAAGGAGCCCCGATCACCCCCTGACAGCCAATCCAAGGAACCCCGATCACCCCCTGACAGCCAATCCAAGGAGCCCCGATCACCCCCTGACAGCCAATCCAAGGAGCCCCGATCACCCCCTGACAGCCAATCCAAGGAGCCCCGATCACCCCCTGACAGCCAATCCAAGCAGCCCCGATCACCCCCTGACAGCCAATCCAAGCAGCCCCGATCACCCCCTGACAGCCAATTCAAGGAGTCCCACCCTGTTCTTATAAAGTGTAGAAGTGAGGTTAGAACATTTATATTCTTGTTTTCTCTCCTCCCTCCAGGCAGCGAGAAGTAAGAAAGGATTTAAAGGTCAGACGGGTCACTGCTCCTCAATATCTATCTGTTCCTCCTCCTCCTCAGTCCTCCTCGTCAATCTCTGTGCCCCTCTAATACACACACTTTTATATCTCTTTTATATCTCTTTTTTCTGCTCTTTCCTTAATTCTCTCTATTTCCATTTTCCTCCTTTCCTTTATATGTTTATGTTCTCAGCTTTTGTTTCCTTACTTATTCTCTCTTGTTTTTTTTTTTCAGTTTCTCTTTCGCTTGTTACTTTATTGTCTCCCTCTATTCTCCTCTGCCTTTCACTCTATCTCTAGCTGTATTGTTTTTTCAACCTCTTTATCTCTCTTTCTGTCTCTCTCTGTATATTAATGTTTATGATTATTTCTTACTAGCGACTTTCCCTTCAGAAATGACGGGCCAATAAAATTTGAAGCCATGGGAATGCTGTGTGACACACAATGTAAAGCTTTTTGTACTCTGAGGACCTTCAGCGCTCACCGCGTGGTTCGCAATGAGCGTCTTTAGCGCTCATTGCGAGCCTATCCCCTTGTGTACTTTTGCACCTCTGAGCACCTTCGTCACTCATCAGAAATCTATATATTTATCTATATTTAGTTAACTAATAATGAATGAATTAGTTACTGAATAAATTAATATACTTTACCTATTTGCGATTAATATATCCAGCCATCAATAGACTGAAGAGCTAACAATCTGTTTGTATTTTCTGGCAGCATACAATGTACAGTTTGCGTTTTGGTGCCCTGATGATAAAGTGTAACGAATGTAACAACTGTGCATTTGAAATAGGCTGCGTGCGTGAGGGAAAACCGTTGCTTTAGTTGTGTAAAGCGACATTGTAGATTCGGAATGTTATTAATGTGTTACGCGGCTTGCGAGCATTTTCCGACTTTTGTAATGGTATATTTTGTAGTTCGTACGTTCTTGTGTGAAAGTGCTACGCGGTTGGCAGTGTTTTGTGTGGTCCGGGGTCATGTAGCCTCGTTTAATTTATTTATTTTTTTGTCCATTTTTTCTCTCGCTTAGGCGATTTCCGAGTGGCGAAACTCGTCCAAATCGGCTTAAATTCGCGTTCCACCTCACTCCCAGACGTCCTGGCTGTTTCCCCGTGCAGTTTGGGATTTTTTTGGGGGGTATTTTAATTTTTTTTTTATTTGCTTTTTGTGTTTTTTAAATTTTTGTGGTTCAGCCATTAATTTTGTATTTTTCGTATTTACTGTATAATAGTGTATTTTGTACCTCGTACGTTTCGTGTGTGAAAGTGCTACGCAGTTGGCAGTGTTTTGCGATGTCCGGGGTCGTGTAGCCTCATTTTCATTTTTTTGAGGGCCCATTTTTTTTCCATCGCCTTTGTTCTGCGAGTTTTAGTGCCTTAACAGCTCGCTATGCGAGGCTAGCAGGTGATGATAGCCTTCAGGGCTCATCGCCTAAGTGCTCAGCGGAAACGGCTCGCTTTGCGAGGCTCGCAAAGCGTGACGACGTCTCGTAGTTTGACAACTATTATTTGTGATTATGACTTACTTTTTAATGATATTCTTCGTTTTAACATACTCTACTACTTCACACTGTTTCTCCACTTATTTTTATTCTTTTTTTCTCTCCTTCTTGCAAATCTTATTTTATCTTTATCTTTTTCTATCTTTCCTTGTCCCCCTCTCTTTCTTTATATCTCTTTCTTCCTGCCTGTCTTTTTTCTTCTCTCTTCATTTTTAATTTTTCTTTCTCTTTATTTTTCTCTTTTTTTTTTACTTCCTTTCTCTCTTTCTTCCTCTTGCTTTCTTTCACTTTCTTTATCTCGTTCTTTATCTCTATTATTTCCTCTCTCTTTCTTCATTTCTATCTATTACTTCCTCTCTCTTTCTTGATCTCTTTCTTTTTCTCTCTTTATAGATCTCTCTTTTGTTATAGATTTCTCTTTCTTGATCTCTCTAGATATTTCTGTCTCTATTTCTTCCTGTTTCTTTCCCTCTTATTATTTCTTTTTTTTTTATTTTGCTTTCTTTCCTTCTCCTACACTATTTTTCCTTTATTCCTTTTTTTCCTTCATTTCTGAATTTTCCTCTCTCCCTTCCTTTATTTTACCTCTTTCCCCGTTTCCCATAAGTTTATTCTGTTGTCTATTTCCCTGTTTCTCCTCCTGTGTCTATTCCTCTGTGTTTTCCTCTTCTCTCTTTTATAATCTTTATTATTTTTTTCCTCTTATCAGATTCCATAGATGATGTCCTGGGAGACCTGCTTGGGGAAGATGGTAACCAAATACAAAAAAAAAACTATTACATTACGACAGAAGATTTAACACATAAAGGCATCTGTGATTGCACTATTTAACTGTAATAATTAAGTAATCATCTCCTATTAAGTTACTAGCATTTTATCTAAACTTTGCACCAACATTTCTAGATTATTCACACACTTTCTATCATAGACAACTGGCGAATTACAAGGTAGCAGTCACTTTATAATATACATATGAGCTGTTTAATAGTTTTTGTGTTAGTTCATGTTTTATAATTATAAATCTTACCTCTGTTCTCTCCTATCCTTACAGATCCACCTCCAACCAAACCTCGCAAGTCTTCTCCTCTCACCTCGGCTCCCATCAACAGAACCCGCTCCTCCATTTTGTCCAGCACCACAACTAAAAAGTTAGATGGTCCTTCTGCATCATCATCTTGAAATGTTTTGCTAATGCATTCTAATTTGCATCTTAAAGTGCATGATAAGGGTTGGGGGAGAGGATCTAGACATTGATTCTGCCACCACAGAAACAGACAAACAGATGTTGATACCAATTAGCACAGCAGTGTAGCTAATTAATATTCTGGACCAGCTTATTTCCTTAAGAATACAGAAAAATCAATGCTTATGTCATGAATGATTCACTTTAGAATGGCTAGGGCATTAATATAAGAAAATTACCAATAACGTAGCACATAAACAGATACATTTGATCCACATGGTTTACACATCCTCACAGTTCACTTGTAAGATACAAAGTCTCATGGAGACCTTGTTAATTGTGTTTCTTATTGTATCTACATTTAATTGAAATGCTACACAAGCATAATATTGCTGGAGTTCAGACATCCATAGGACTCACTGTCCCTCTTTCCTGTAATGTGGGGATAGAGGAGGAGAAAGCTATCCCGTTGTGTCTAAATTTTAATGTAATTTATCTACATTGCAGCCCACTTATTGATCAAATTTTTTTTTTACAATTTTAATACATGATTTTTTAAATATGTGATGGTTATTTCTTTAATACAGTACAGTGGCCCTTTAATTACAATAAAGCTTAAAAGGACATGGAACACAACTGTTTTTTTTTTCCCAAAAATTTAAAAGTGCACAGTTTAAAAGTTTAAAAGAACATACTTTAGTCTGTACATCTCATTGACTGACAGAGCAGTTATACTTCTCAATTAGTTTTTGTACTATGAGACCTTCATTTCAAAACAAAAAAAAGACTGTGACATATTATCAAATCTGTCTGTGCCCCTTTAATCCATTTCCACACTGCCTTTTCATTATATAGATTTGTTCTGTGTCAGTTTCAGTCCAAGAGCTTACAATCTAAACCTTTCCTCCCATGCTGTTACAGGTCACTTTTGGATGACAATTTCTTCAGTCAGTTGGCAAAAGAGGTGGAGGAGGTGAGAGGTCAGGGGGTGGTCTGACAGTAGAGTGGTGGGTGATTGAACTAGAGACCCATCCCACTCATTATATCTGTTCTTCTTGCTCAGGAGTCTGATGTGTCAGAAGCCGACCCACAGGCACTGCTTGAAGGCATGAAGGTAATGAGCAGCCTTAAAGGGACGTTGAAGGCTTCTGGATATATCTATTTATTTTTGTGTATTTTGTTTTATTAAGAAGTGCTTTAAAATGTTTCTGCCTAAAATCTCATGAATAGTTCCAAACTGGTTTGTCCCCTTTGCAGCTCACAAAGACACTATACTTTTAAGTACAGGGGTTGTATTGTCTTATAGTGAACAATTCTGAAGAATGCTGCTGAGAGACGATCACTGACTGGCTAAGTAGAAACACTGCACTGCAATGATTTTAAATAAAAAATACATAAATTAGTGTGTGTATATATATATAAAAATGTCTAAAATAGCAAATGGGCATAAATAATACAATATATAACTTTAATGAATCCCAAAGTAATTCGACAAAGTAAAGAGAGCCATAAAATGTCTTCAAGCAAGACTATATCCCTTGCATCCAACATCACAAAAAGATAATCAAGAATAAACTAAACCATCCGTGTGTGTGTATATATATATATATATATATATATATATATATATATATATATATATATATATATATTATACTGTATCATCATTTAGCATATGATGGGCAAAAGAGCGATAGAAGCCCTTCACTGTAGAGTAGTACAGTATATAAATAGTACACTTGTGTTCACATTTGAAGGTCTAAAATAAGTTAAACGTTTTTTTTTTTTACTTGTTTTTGATGTTCAAATGTGAATACAAGTGTACTATTTATTTACTGTACTCTGTAAATATTTAAAAAAAAAACATCTTTCTTCTTTCCACCCCTATTAGCCGTATAAACGTGGGTGACATGTTACTAAGTAAATTAAAACCACCTGTATGAGCACTATTCTTTCAAGACTGTAGTAGAAGCCCCTCATCACATTCCCTCTCTCTCCAGGACATGGATGATATGGATGCAGAGATATTTGGAGGGAGGAAGCCCAGCTCAGCCCCTGCAAAGGATTTTGGGATGAGCCGAAGTGTGGATGTCAAATCAAGCCTTGAAGATAAGACAAGTGGTGCCAAAAGAGGTGAGGATGATGACACCTCACCATCATAATCTAGGGCTTCCACTGGCTCTGTTGTCATTAAGATTATACACCACTACTAAGTATAATCATATCCCCGGTTTTCGTCACCAGAAAACACAACTGGACAATGTGAACCAGTATAATTCTGTATTATTAATAGAAATTATAAAAATGCTCCTAAAATGAAAGAATGAATTAACTCACCCAAACTGTTGTTCGCCATCAGGTAGAGATGGGAAAATCAAGTGGGGAAAGTAATTTATATTTTTTCTAAATTAATCAAGAATTGATTTATATGCATTTTAGTTTTTGCTATAATAGGTCCTGTTTTACTTACCCTTACATTTATACCTGTTTTTATATCCTTTGAACTCAGAAATGATTAAAAATGGGAGGGTGTTTGAATTGATATCCATGGCTTCTGGCACTGCAGTCAAACAGAGTCAGTGTAAAAATGTATATAGTTACAATGCTATCAATGTGACAGGTACTATCAGTAAATGTTTGCAAGCAGCTACCCCCCCTCATCATAACTCGGATAGAAGTGGGACCCTACATCACTCCCTTGCTCATCCACTTCTGTGCAAAATCATTACATATTCAGCAAATAAACAATGGGGTAAATACTTTACCACTTCCGGCACTAGACACTGTCCCGCTCCCTCCCATAGGCACAGTAGAGGCAGCTTGCTTGGCCTGCTATGTAACTGCCCCCTTGTACCTTGAAAAGGAAGCATGACTATTATGGCAGCCTTCATGTACAAGCAGAGCCTGCTAAAATGAAGATTTCTGTAACAATATGTTAGAAGTTCCAGTTTAATCTCCATTAATCTGTCCCCTCTCTTGTTTTAGGGCACTCTGCCCCTGAAAGTGACAAGAAGCCTCTCGCCACCACGGCAGGACCAACACGACCGTACAAAAAGTTCTCCTTTGACGGTAAGTAGTTATAATCCAGATTCACGGCCTGTGAATTTTTATATGGGTTAAAGTGATACCACAGATGATTTAGTTATACAAGAAATCAAAATACACATTTAAATAAATGCAATTACAATTGGTTGTTATTAAACATTTTGACTGGAAGCATTAGATAATTGAGCTTGCAAGTTGGCTATTTGAGCCATCGTGGTAATTATACAATAAGGTTTATTTAGATACTCATTAGCAAAACACCAAGTATTTGAAAACAATATAAATTTAATGTAGCTTTTAGAAATTGCATCTGAACTGAAGCAGCAGATGTGGTTCTCTTCTTCGCTATTAGGTGTCCAGGGGGTCTGCCCAGGAAGCTGTTCTGAACATTTTGCTGACCAGTGTATATATGTCTCCATAACATTATATATTTGTCTTCTTCCTGCAAAGGCTATCAGGACAAGAGATAATGACTCCTATCAGGATAGTCTCTGAAAAAGATGGAGAGAAGCAGATCTGTAAAAATCTAAAACACTGTTAAAAATGTATAGATAATTTATGCTTAAAATACCCAGCATTTAGGTTTAATTATTTAACTCTTCCAATCAGATCTTTTAATAGCAACCTAATGATATTTATTAATATGTTAATTTCCACAATAGCTGGGACCTTTGCTGTGTTCCATTTAGGGAGGAGTAGTGGTATATGTATGGACCATTCTGCCTCTTATTTTGTTTCTCCCCTTTTAATGCTGGTCAGAGGATGCTCCGCAGGGGACAGGTAATATCCAAATGTAGACACAGGATATGGCGGGTGGAAACAGAAACTGGACTACAGATAGGAACCAAAAAGCCTGATCAACCCAAAAAGATTGGTATAATTACTCCTGAGGAAGGCCTTATGCTTATCCCAGTCATGCTTGAATTTCTTAAAGGGTCACTGTAATGGCATTACAAGTGGAGCTAGTTATTTTAAATACACATTGCTCATTAATAGAATTCCTATTTAATAATATCAAAATTAAATTAATTTTCAAAGATTAGAGTATAATCCTCCAGCTAAGTGTTTGTCTTCACCCTGATGAGGTCAAAAGGGGGAGTGTGATGAAGATGGCTGAGAGACAGGGTTTTAAGAGCAATCAGATATGATAAGAAAATATACAATCATTGATAGGCTGCCCCTACAGCAAAAGCATGTTACCAAGGGAAACCTCTAACCTGTCTCCAGGCAATGGAGATCATTGAGTTGTGGTCTGACTGTTTTATTTAATTACATAGTTACATAGTTACATAGTATTTAAGGTTGAAAAAAGACTTTCAGTCCATCAAGTTTAACCTTTTAAGATCTCCTCTGATCTGCAATATGCGGATTAACTATTAATTAATTAGTTGTGTAAAAAAAAAAAAAATCAATTCCCCCCTGATCCCAGACACCGGCGACCGGACTTCTCCCTGGATCAATACTGCCTCTCTAATTATCCATGATAACCCTGAATTCCCTTATTAATTAGAAATAAATCCAGTCCCCTTTTTAAAGTTATCTATCGAATCCGCTTTCACCACCTCCTCTGATAGAGAATTCCACAGAGTTGACCATTCCTTAATTTTATGTAAATCCCTTTGGAGGGAAAGCACATCATTATCTGATTTAATTACCTTGCACAACTTCGTGTCATCAGCGAAAATGGAGACGCCACACTCCAATCCTACCTCTAAGTCATTAATAAATATGTTAAAAAGGAGAGGACCTAATACTGAACCCTGAGGAATCCCACTTACCACATTAGTCCAATCGGATTATGTTCCATTTACAACAACCCTTTGCTTCCTGGCTTTTAGCCAGCTCTCAATCCATGAGCAGATATTTACTGCAACTCCTGTATCTCTTAGTTTGCACAATAGTCTCCCATGTGGCACTATATCAAAAGCCTTTGCAAAATCCAAAAAGACTACATCCACTGAGTTGCTTTGATCCAGGTTCCTACTAACCTCCTCATAGAAACTAATTAGGTTTGTTTGACATGACCTATCCCTCACCTCATAAATCCATGTTGACTCCTACTTCTAATCATGTTCAAATAGACATATTCTTGTATATTATCCCTTATTAACCCTTCTAAAATCTTCCCCAATACAGAAGTGAGGCTCACTGGTCTATAATTCCCTGGATTTGCTCTTGCTCCCTTTTTAAATATAGGTATCACATCAGCTTTTCTCCAGTCATCTGGTAGAGACCCTGTGTTGAGTGAATCTTGAAAAATTAAATATAATGGTTTGGCTATTACAGAACCCAGTTCCTTTAGTACCCTTGGATGTATTCCATCAGGACCCAGGGCTTTATTAACATTTATTTTTTCAAAACTCTTTTGGATTACTTCCTGTGTTAACCAATTATTTGGCAAAGGTAGTGTTGCCCCATTATGTTGCAGTGTCCCAACCACTGGTACCTCCCTTGTGTATACCGAAGAAAAGAACCTATTTAGCTCATCTGCCTTTTCTTGGTCACTAATTATCAGACTGCCTGTGTCACATTGTAATGTTCCTATAGCTTCCTTACTCGCCTTCTTCCCATTAATATACTTAAAAAATATTTTAGGGTTAGTCTTATTATCTTTTGCAATTAATTTTTCATTTTCTATTTTAGCCAGTCTAATCAACCTTTTGCAAGCCTTGTTGATTTCCTTGTATTCCTGTAAAGCAGTCTCTGTCCCCTCTTGTTTGTATAATTTAAATGCCTATTTTTTACTCCGTATCTTGATCTTTAAATCATTGTTAAGCCACATTGGATGGTATTTACTCCTTTTATTTTTATTCCCACATCGTATATGCCGATGTGTATGTATATTTAGTAAGAATTTAAATGTTGTCCATTTATGTTCAGTATTTTTATCTGCCAGTTCTCTGTCCCAGTCTATACTTTGTATTGCTGTCCTTTTAAAATTAAGAGTTTTTGTTGGCCCCTTAAAATTTTGTTTTTTTAATTCAATCTAAAATGAGACTGTGTTGTGATCACTGTTTCCCAAAGGTTGCCCTATTCCAACATTTGATACTATATCCATATTATTTGTGATAACTAAATCCAAGATGGCGTCATTTCTAGTAGGCTCTTGTATAACCTGGGCCAGATAATGATCCCTGAGTGTACTCAAGAACCTGCTCCCCTTAGATGAACTGCTGGTCTCATTTATCCAGTTTATTTCAGGGTAATTAAAATCTCCCATTATTAGAACTTGACCATGCTTAGCTGTATTTTCAATCTGTAACAATAATTGTATTTCCTCACTTTCAGCTATATTTGGGGGTTCATAGCATACTCCTACTAATATTCTTTTGGAATTTGCTGCTCCACTATTTAACTCTACCCACAAACATTCAGCTTTATCACTAGGTCCACCATAAATATCTTCTCTGATTATAGGCTTAAATTCAGGCTTAATTTACAGACAAATCCCTCCTCCTCATTTACCATTGCCTCTATCTTTCCTAAATAGGTTATAACCATCCAGATTAACAGTCCAGTCATGAGATTCATCCCACCACGTTTCAGTAATGCCTATTAAATCCCATTTTTCATTAATTGCTAATAATTCTAACTCTCCCATTTTTCCTGACAAGCTTCTGGCTTTAGCAAGCATACACCTTATGTTATGAGTCTGTAGTTTTTAAGTGCCTGCCACTGACTTACTTACCGCCCTATTGACTATACTACCCCTCCCCCCATCTCCTCCCCTATGAGTTGTTAATTAATCCCTTTTACCCTCTACACTTTCTACCCCATTACTTATATCTATTCCCTCCCCCCCACCTACTAGTTTAAAAACTCCTCCAGCCTTTCTACCATCCTATCCCCTAGTACAAAAGCTCCCTCATCATTAAGGTGCAATCCATCCCTACTGTAGCGATTGTACCGAAGTGAGAAGTCAGCCCAGTGCTCTAAAAACCCAAACCCCTCCTTAGTGCACCACATCTTTAGTCACGCATTAACCTCCCTAAGATCCTTCTGCCTCCCTGGGCTAGCATGTGGCACTGGTATTATCTCAGAAAATACTACCTTGGAGGTCCTTGCCTTCAGCTTATTACCTAGTTCTCTAAAATCATTCTTTAGGACACTCCATCTTCCACTAACTTTGTCATTTGTACCAATATGTACCAAGACCACCGGTTCATTTCCAGCCCCTCCCAATAATTTGTCTACCCGATCCACAACATGACGAACCCGAGCACCCGGGAGACAGCAAACTGTTTGATTGCTGGGATCTGGGTGACAAATCACCCTGTCTACCTTCCTAATAATAGAGTCCCCTACAACCAAAACATGTCTGTTGCTCTCCCTATTCTGCCCTCCCTCTCCTCCAGTAGAGCTGTTCTCCCGGGCTGTTAGAGGGAACAGCTCTATCTGTTGGGGATGTCCATTCAGGTATAGCAATGCCAGTTTCACTCAATCTGGCAAATCTGTTGTTGTTTGCCAACTCAGAACTGGCCTGCCTCCTCCTGTCCCCCCTGCTTCCCCTTGTAACCGTAACCTAGCTACCTCCCTGGACATCCTCACTGGCCCCAGCTCCACCCTCCATCCTAGGCCCAGCTAAACTGTGCTCAGTGAGCACCAACCCCCTTTCCAGTGGAGCAATATCACTAAGTGCTGCAATTCTCTGCTCCAGATCTCCAATGTAAGCTTCCAGAGAGGCAACATGCTCATACCTGTCACAGAGGTATGGACCCTGGATCATCTGTTCCAGTATTCTATACATATGACAGGATGTACACTGAGTGAGGTTGCCACTGGACTGACTCATAATTATTATTATTGTCTACAAAATTTCAGTGGGAAAAATAAAGAATATAAAATAATATATTTGTATAAAGTTTTCCTCCTTTGCACTATAAATCTGCCCTCCCTTTTTTTTTGAAGTCCCTTCTTTTATTTAAACTACTACACTTTTTTACTAGAATTGCACTTGATACTAGAAATGTTCGCAAGCTCACAAGTTCGCCCCTTCTCCTGTTTTTATTAACTTCTGCCTTCTCACCTGGGCACAATCAGTGCACTCTGCAATTTATCAGCCTTTACTTGTAAGATAAATCCACTTGTTAATGGTCAACGATATATCTGAAAATTTAGCAGTTTCTTTGAAAACAAAACCCCCTCCCTCCATTGACCTTTTCATGGGTGTATATCAACAATAGCTAAGTCTAAACTTTTTAATTTAATATTGAACAATCCTTTTTTTTATTTGAATAAGAATGGTATTAATGATCAATGGCCAATTAAAACATTTAGCTCATGTTGTTAGTGAATTACAGTGCTCCTTTAACTGTTTGACCCTATCACTTCTACTGAAAGGCTGCTCCACTTGCTTTTTCACATTCAATTTTCCACCCTTCTTCCTTAAATCATGTCCTCTTGTTCTTGTGTTGTCCTCTTTTTATGGGAGCAGTACCCCTGTATACCTCTCGCTCCATGACACATGTATTTGGTTCTGTCCCTTTCACAGATCTTGATGACCCTCTCGCTGGGATCCTCTCTGATGAAGATGAGGGAGTGGTGAAGAAAACAAAGACTACAACAGCCAAACTTTCCCAGGAATCTTCCCCTGCGAGGCGTACAGGTGAGATCTTGGGTGTAGATAAGATCTCCAAATGCTGTGACAATGAATGATTAAAAGGAAGTGCAACTCGTAGTGGAACCACCCTATAATCAGAAAGGCTGACTGACAGTTCAAAATGTCCGTGTTAGATTACTGTTTAAAAATGCAACTTTTTTTTATAATATTCAATTGATAAAGTACTTTCTATTACATACTAGGAAATTACCCGGCAAAAATGACAGGAGTAAAATTTTAAGCCTGGCAATGCTGTTTGCCACACAATGCAAGGCTATGGGCCCTCTGAGCACCTTTGGCACACATTGCGTGACGCTTGAGTGTTACTGGTTTGCGTTAAGTGTTACTGCTTTGAGCTCTTTTTTACATCCTTTGGGATAGTTTTATGTCCTTCAGCCTTGTTTTCGTCATGTTGCGTTTTTCAGCAGCCATTTTTTTCTTGCTTAGGCGATTTTCGATCGTTAATTTGAGGCATATTTGCTATTTTTAACTTGCAACCTCACTCACAGGCTCCCTGCCTCTCCCACTGTGCTGTGTGTGAGTGTGTAAGTTAATTTGAGGCATATTTGTTGCTATTATCAGGTCTTTGGAGTTCCGTGGTTCGCCGTATAAGTTGTAATTTGGCAAGTTGCACAGTGCATGTACGATTTTCAGTCCTAAGTGGTACGGGTCGTAAGCCCTGCATGCCTCAACTGCTTTGCGAGGCTTGCAGTTTCGGCTAAGTCCCATGAGCCTCGCGATGAGCGCCTGTGGCACTCATTGCAGCCTAAGTCCTGCGTGACTCAACTGCTCGCCTCGCTTCGCCATTTTTTCAAGGCCGCATAATTCCCGGCGCTTATTGCAGCCTAAGTCCTGCATGCCTCAACTGCTCGCTTTGCTAGGCTCTCAGTGCAATGAGCATCTTCGGCCTAAGTCCCACGTGCCTCAACTGTTCGCCTCGCATAACAACACGTATCTCTGTGGGATACGTGTTGTTATGTATCAGAGAAGGGTTGTAAGAGCAGGGAAGGGGTAAGAGGAGAGTTTGGTATATCATTACAACTTTTATTATTTGACAACTACTCTCTTCTGCTAAAAATGCTCAGAAGCTGGCAGTAGCAAGGTAAACAGCAAGCCCTACTCTCATACACACAACTGTCAGCGAAGTATCATGGATGCCTCCATGAACTATAAGAACCGTCAACATTAACTTAACCTAATTCGGAAAAAGCCTTATGACATTCTTTTTCCTTTTTTATACTTTAGTTTTTCAAACACATACAATTGTCCTAAAAAGCAGGGTCAAAACAGAAGTGGGGAGAGAGTTGGGAAGATAGAGAGAGAGTTGGGAGATGGTGGAAGAAGGAAGGAGATAGAGAAAAGGGGAGAGAACTGCAGTGGTAGTGGGAAAGGGGGCAGTAGGAGGGGGAAACAGGGAAGAAAGGGATGGCAATTTGAGGGAGAGAGATGATGAAGGGGCATATAGGGAAGAGGGGAGAGGGAGGAAGAAGGAAAAAGAAGATGGGAGGGGAAAGAAAGGAGAAGGAGCTAGAAGAAGGGAGAGGGAAGGAGAAAAGAGGAGAGAGATTCAGATAGAAGATGAGGGTGGATGTAGGTGAGGAGGGAGTAAGTGTCACTTATTTCTTGGTATATACTCTTGATCTGTCTGCACATGCTATGAGATGATTGTTTATTGACTTTATTTCCATCTCTCGGCCATCAGAGCCTCCACAACACAAGACAGGTAACTCTTCGATACTGACATAAAGTTTAGTTGGCTGTGCTCCCCTAATTCCAATACCCTTATATGTGTCACAGTCTCTGTTCTCTGAATTCTACAGTCCTAGAGGTTTTCATATTCTCATACCTCTCCATTGTTCCTAGATGCCCCCCTCCCCAGCCCAGTGAAACCCACGCCCGCCCCACGTAAGAAAGATGAACTGACATTTGAGGAGGATTCTGATGACATCATGGCAGCTCTGGGGATAGGAGATAGCCCCCAGGGCCCCCAGAAAGAGGAGGGGTAAGAAATCTTGTCTGGATACCTGAGAAAGGTGTTTGGGGCTCCTATATTGTCCTTATTAACCCGAATTTGAACTTTATTTGCCTGTTTCTAGAATTATTTGATATACCTGTTAAAGGGACACAGCAAAGGTCCCAGTTATTACAGAAATGAAATGTACACAAAATAACTAACATGGAGCCATATTCAATTGCAAGCCCGCAACTCGATCTTAGACAGCCGAATGTCTGCGAGTGTGTTGCGGGCTCCCGTTCGTCTTCAATTGCTCAAGCCCGCAATTTACGGGCCCAAAGCCAAAACCATAAACCATGCACTGGGTCGTAGCAGTTCAGTGCGGAAACATGATCAATTCAGCAAGCCCGTAACCACCCATTTTGAATCAGCCAATAGAAAATGAGACTATGTCATTATTACGGCAGTAAAACATGGAGGTTACATGTCAATCAATTAGGTTCGGGGGTCCGATATACGATCAGACTCTCAAACCCTCAAAATAATAAATTATGAAAATAAATGCCAATGTGTGACCTAATATGTATTAACTCATTGATACCCGAATTCGATTTAACCCCAAAATGACACATAAAAATAAATTAAATTTCCTGCCGATTTGTGAGGTTGAGACTGCAATTAATTCTAATGTCTGTCATCGCTTTCACCTTATTTACAGTGCTGTATTGATTTTTTATTTGCATTTACAGTGCTACAAATAGGAGTTTAACCCCCTTGCGGGTCCTCTAAAGCACTCGTAGGATTTTCTCCTTCATTTGATGTTTACGGGTGTGAACACCACTTTGCGGGCTTGGGGAAATGGAGCAATTGAATAGCGATTTGCAATTTTAGCCTTGCGAAAGTGACCGATCAAAGGCTTCTGGAGGCTGTACTTTACAAGTTTAACCATCGCCATTTTTCAAGGCCGTAACTCGGAAGTCGATTGGAGCACGCAAAAAGACGCCAATTGAATAGCAAAATAGCTTGCAACCTCACTTGCGGGCTCCCCGATCTCCCAAGACCTCAATTGAATGAGGCCCTTGATTATTAAAAGGACATAGAAGTTTTCTGGGCTTCAATAGGATCATAATGTGCCTATGTATCTATTTACTTTTTGTTGTCATCTAGTTAAAAAAAAATATATATATAAAAAACAAAAAAATGCCTAAAGAGCCATGGACGGTTTTTGGATTTCAATAGGAATATAATATACTGTGTATGTTTACTTTTATGTATGTTGTTTTATTAAGAAGTGTTTAAAAGCTCTGGGTTTTTTTTCTCCCTAAAATCATACAAATAGTACCTGCTTGGGTCTGCCATCTGTCACTCTCATGAAGACACAGTACTGTTGTACTGGGTGTGCAGTGTCTAATAATATCCAATCAGTGGCCATCTCTCCGCATCAGTCTTAACAAGCTATAGAGAGATGTTCACTGATTGGCTGTGTCTTCATGAGCTGCAAATGGTGCTATTTGCATGATTTTAGGAAGAAAAAAACAAGTTGGTAACCACTTCTTGATAAAATAAAATTCACAAAAGTAAATGGGTGCATAGGTATATTAAATTCCAAGTGAAATCCAAATCCAGAAATGTTCCATATATATTTTAAATATAGGGACTCTTTAGACATTTTTGTTTTATATATTTATTTTTAAGTAGGTGACTTAATTAATTGTATCCTCCTCAATTATCATATAACATTTACACTTCACTTACTTCTATGAAGCCTCCAGAGTAACTGTTTCTCACCTTCTGGAACCTTTCCCTGTCATCCTGTTCTCTCTCATGTAGGTTACCATGTTTCACAGCTGGGGCTAGCAGTGTCTCATTCTGATATGCTGTTAGTAGTGTGAAGCTCTTCCCTGTTGTTGTGGTTTTAGGTTACTGATGTGAACATAGCACCCTACATGAGCGTGAAATAAAAGAAAGAAGGAGGTTCAAGAAGTTAAAATATTTTTTTAAAACAAAAAAAATACTATTTTTTTGAATAGAAGTTTTAGATAATTGAGCTTGACCGGTAGATATTGTAAGTATAAATTACATGTAAAGCTCCTGCCTATCGCTTAATGACTTTATCTCAAATGATTAATTAACTCTCCCAGTGGTCGATGAGAGGACAAGCATATCCAGTGATACAACTTTAACATTTTAAAAGCTCTGTTATTATTATTATTTATCCAACTGGGCATGCTGTTATGGTTTACCTCCCCTCATTTGTGAGAGATAATTAATCATGTGACATAAAGTCATTAGGAGGTAGAGAAGACTTTTAGTTTTAAATGTAAGCTTAAAATACAAATTTTTTCAGTTTGATAATTGTTAGATCATTTAAACACCGTCACTTTAAATAATAATCAAGTGTTATTATGTTACTTTTCTCTTCTGAAAAAAGTGAGACCTTTGCCCTCAAGTTTGCCTTCATTTTGTCTGTTGCTTTACATTCCTTCATGGTTGAATCTCATATGACCCTTTTCTGAGAGGCCATGCTATGTATACTCATTTTTTTCTAAATAACTTTTCCTGTCTGCAGCTCAGCTTCGCGCCCTGCACGGGCCAAACTTGATGAGCTCCTAGGACGGGGGACGGCAGCAAAACTGCTGGAGAGGCCCCCGACTGGGGAGAAAAGGGAGTTCAAACTAGACCCCAAATACCAGAAACAGCCAGGTGAGTGAGAACAGAGAAGTGAGCATGTGCAAAGCTCCACTGGTTCAGAGAAATTAGCGGTTTCCAATTCAAAGTTTAGAGCCTATATAAGCCTCCAGTTGAGTGTTTGTCTCCGCCCTAATAAGGCCATTAAGGGGACATGAAGTTCATAATATTATTAGGATACTACAGCAAATTGTAAATATGGAACTACACTAGCCCTTTAATTAGAGTATATAAAGTGAGTGTCATGATCATGTTCTTGTTTTTGCAGAGAAGGAGGACCCGCTGGGTGACGAGGACTTTGCATTTGGCTCCTATCAGCCCACACTGGCTGCCAGCCCAGAGGGCCGTCCATCACGCAGGGCATCTGTCAGGTACCTGTCACCCATCACACCCTTTCTGTATCACTCTCCTCTTCTTTAAACTCTCACTTGTTCTTTTCTCTCTCTATCGCTGTGCACTCTAATCCCTCTTTTCCTGTCTCTTTTTTGGGACTTTCACCCTTCCTTTTCTTAAATTTTCTCTATCTCTCTCTCTTTCTCTTCAATTATCTCTCTCTGTCATTTTGTCTTTTTCTCTTTCTTTCATTCCTTTTTCTCTTTCTTTCATTCCTGTTTCTCTCTACCTTTCATTCTGTCTTCATCTTACTTTCTATATTCACTCTAAATTTTTCCCTCTCTCTCATTTGTTAGATTTTCTGCAGACAGCGGTGATAATGTGAAATCTGATGTAAGGTCTCACCCCAGCACCCCTATGAGCAGAAGCCCAGCACGGGGCGAGAAAAACGGGGCTGACTGGCTGGGCCTAAAAGATGAAGATGTTCTAGACCTTACACCTCCAGGACCCCTCAAAGACACATCACAGACCCCTGCAGTGACCCCAGTTCTGACGCCAACAGTGACCCCTGCACTGACCACCAGCCACCCATCCTCTGCAATCAAACCAGTAAATGGACCCACAAGCCAACTCAAAGCTGGCCAAACAGTGCCAACTACGGTACCACAAGAAGATGATGGGTGGCTTGCCACTGCATTGTCACGTAAAAAAGCCCAAAAACATGGTGAAGAAGAGAGAGTCCGGGGGCAGTCTGCACCAGCAGAGACCCTAGTGACCAGGTGAGAGCACATTCTCATTTTTGCTGCATTAACAACAAAAGATCCTTTGCTAACCATGAAAAAAAGTAAAGATTGTAAGTCTGTGAGTTTTATATCTTGCACAGTGTTTTGGGAACGCACTTTGGACACTGGAGTCTAAGCTCAAATACAAGGCCCTACATTTTTTGTGTTAATATTGTTTTGCTTTGAACACAATCTATGTATAGCGCTACTGAATATGTTGTCGCGTTACAAATAAACAATAATAATAATAATAATTCACCTTTTCTACTCTTTAGGCCTATACCCGTCCATGGTCTATTCCCCTCTTTACTCCTCATTTTCTAGTTCTTTCTATAGCCTTCTAATATTCTCCATTTTTTTCTATATTTCTTCAACTTTTTTCTGTCTGTTTCATTCACACAATTGCTCTATATTTATTTATCTATATATTTATTTCTTTCGTTTCTGTTATGTCTAATAATTTAATCTAATTTATGCAATATTTATACATGGATATATAAGTGTATAGTATAATTAAGAATCAGTAATATAAAACAGGAATACAAACACAAAAAATGCTATACATTAGATCTAGCTACCATAAGATGGTATGGTTAAGCACTCAGCTGGTGATCCCATATCTTGACCTTTTTGATCTGCTTGGTTACCTTCCATTGCTCATGGCGATCAGTTCTGACATTTTTAACATGGCAATACTTCATGTGACACATAACATTTTCATAGAGCCCTACCTCCATTGATTAGCAAGTTAAAGGGATATCTAAGTTTGCTGGATTAATATATTTCTCCACTCTGTAGGCAAAAAGCAGCCTATATGTATACAGCACATCTCATAAAACATTTTATTTTTATTAACATCTAAAAATCCCTCTAATGATTGGGTTGACACCCCAGGGGGTGTCTACACAAGTTCCTGATCCACACCCAATCAGCATACAGCATCCGGTCAGCAATATTAACCCACTATTTACCTACTCTTGCTTGCTCAGCCAATAGTAGAGCAGTGTTGTCAGCCACCCAGTCACTGCTGGGGTATGACTCATCCCTGCTTCCTGTATATGCTGTGTGTTGTTGCCATAGCAACAAACATAGTGCTATGTCTCAAATCTTTCATCTAACCTGATTGGCCAAAATAAATTATGGAGGGGGTGTTAACCTTAATTTTAAATTGTCAGAAATTACAATAGATTTTGCTAACTTCAAGGTAAGTGTTTCAATGTTTATTTTGGTATTTTTTCATGCAAAATAGTTTTTTTTCATATACTATTAATTCTCCTCCATCAGATGCATTCATAATCCAGGAAACTTACATATCCCTTTAACAGTACTATAGACGCAAAATCGATATTCAATTTCAAAAGTTCAAGTAGCTCACAAATTAAATCTGACCCGTTACTCGAAAAAGTATCAGAAAATATAACGAGTACTAGATAGGACCTGCAAGGGGGTTAGATGCTAGTTCTGACAACTGCAGCAGCAAATAAACACACACTACTGTACGTTAAAATACTGGGAAAGCATGGAAAGGCATTAGAATGAATTGCACAACAGTCTCAAGCTCAAAAATCTGCAATAAAAAAAAATATTTTTAACTTTTATTTCTATGTTTTATTGATACAGGGAATCAAGGGGTTAACTCATATCATGCCATCCAAATGGATTTAAACAGATGCTTTAATGCATTTCACGTTTGCGTGAGTGCAGCTCTATCGGCAAACATTACTTATTTGCTTTTTTTAATGCTTGACCTACGATTGCAGGTTAAATCTAACCTTCTTCTTTCACTGACATCATGACGGTCTCATTTACTATTGGCTGTATCTAAGACTTAAATTATGGGCTTGCTTAAATATTGTCAGATCATATGATCACGTCTCCTGAAATCTTACTTATGAGTGCATGGTTTCCGTGTGGAGGCTGTGAGAGGACAGTGGCAAGTTAGAGACAATTGAACGTGTTTAATAGTTCAGAAAAAACATAACCCGCAGCCCAAATTTCAGGTCATATGCAACTTTCGGGCTTGAAATTGAATGGGGCCCTTATAGTTTTGCTCTTATTTGAATAGAATACATTTTAATGGCAGATACATTCCTTGATCATTTGTCTAGAACTGTAACTAATGGTAATGGTAAAGTGTTAGGCTGTCCTCATAATTGAGGACAGACAAGTAAGGTTGTACCTTTTTTTGGGGGGGGGCTTTCTAAAATTAACCTGGGACCAGATTAACCTCTCCATTCCTGTTATCTTACTGTGCACATTTATTTAGAACTCATTTTAATCTTATATATTCATAATATCCTTATGTCTATCCCATGCATTCAATATCTTGCTTTGTTTGTAGCTACTCATTAATTACACCATCTTTTTTTCTAGTACTCCAACTGCCCCTCTATCCTCCTCCCGTCAAACAGAAACCAACTCTGTGAGAGAGACTGCTCCAGCTGCGAGGATAACTGGGTATGTCCTGGGGTATGTTGCTGTATATCGGTTTATACTGGGGTCTCTGTATATATATGTGGGCTGTGTAGGTGTGTATAATGGAGTATTAGTATCACTCTGTGGGATTTCTGCATATGGACTGGGGTATTATTGTTTGTCTCTGGGGTATCTCTGTATCTGTAATTGTCTGCAGAGGTCTGTGAGCATTTCCTGGAGTATTCGTATCGGTCTTTGGGGTATATGGGTGTGCACTGGGGTATTAGTATCTGTCTCTGGGGAATTTGAGTATTTCCTGGGGTATAAGTATCTTTCCATGGGGTATCTGGGTATCTAATGCCATGCATGCAAAACAGGCATACAGAGCATCACAGGTCCTGTTCTCTCCCTTCTCACAGGTCACCTCTACCCTGGGAAGCACCCAAACACATGTCTGCTCCTGCGACCCCTGTTATAAAAAGAAGGGAGGAGACTCCTTCAGCAGGTAACTGGAGTAAACCATCCCATTATAACAACAAAGTTTGTAATCCAATGCGAACACCTCCCTATTACTTATCATATTGCTCTTCATAGCTCTATTCTAAAGTGTGTGAAATTGCTGCACATAACCATCCCCTATAACTCCTTCCTATAACTCCCAATAAATCCATTGGTTGCTCCATATATAACCTACTGCTCCATAAATTCTCCCCCCATATCTTCACCATTGCTCCATGTATCGTCCTCCTGTTTCTCAGTAACAGACCTTTGTGTTCATTGTCTCTCAGTATCCTCGGACATCCAAGAGCCCCGCAGAGCTCCCCCCCAGGTCAGTATGTCATAAAGCTAGGAACCTCTCTTTCCTGTCTTCACCTTCTTATTACTATTCCATTCTGCTGGTATCTCATCTCACACTTCTTACTCATCTCTCTGCCATCTTACTTCTAACTTGCCACTTTCTCTTCTCAACGGTCACCCTACTATCTCATTATCCTTTCATTAAACACTCATCTTCTTGCCATTTTGCTAGTCTATTACGGATTACTCATCATCTTCTTGCAACTCACAATGTTTTGTTACTTTCTCTCTACCATTTGTCACCCTCTCATAACTAACCAGTATAGCTACCCTGTTGTAACTCTCCTGCTACTCAATTGTGTTACTGCCATTTTATCACTCTCTCACTGCTCACTAGTGTTGTTACTCTCTAGCTACTCACTAGTATTGTTACACTTTCTCTCTTCACAAGTTGTGTAGCCGTCTCTTCACCATCACTGTTCATTAGTGTAGCTACTTTCTAGCTAGCCACTAGTGTCTTTACCATTGTGTTACTCTATAACTACTAACTAATGTCACTACTTGCTAGCTACTCACTAGTGTTGTCACACACTCTGTGGCTACTCACTAGTCTCTCTGCTATTTAGCCACTTTAACTACTTATTAAATTTGCTACTATCTAACTACTCATTAGTGTCACTACTCATTAATGTCACAGCAATCTGCAACTACTCACTACACTCTCTACTCGCTATTCTTTTTCCATCTTGTCATACTTTCACTGCTCACTAGTGTAACTAATCTAGCTACCTTCTTGCAACCCTCTTGCTACTTGCTCATCTCAGTACTTTCTTACCACTCTTTCACAACAGGAAATAAACATTAACTTTGCGTGGCAGTGGATCCTTCACCAGATCCCCACACAATTGTACGCCTTTATTTACTCAATAGTTTGCCACCATCTCTGCTAAGGCACTGTCTTTTTCTATTGAGAAGAGCATCATACGAGAAAGCATCCTCTTCTATAACGCACAGCAAACTGAATTTGCTGTCACTTTCCCCAGACTTTCTCCCACCGCTTTGTTTCAATTAACAGGTTGGGTTAGTCTAAATTAACCCTCCCTTTGCTTAAACTGTTAAGCGGCATTTGCTAATATTAACACTTTTGCCACCAGCACCCTACGTCCAGTCGTACAAGTGAGAGGTGGGTGAGAGAGGGGGACGAAGAGCTCCTACAGGCACAGAATCGTGTGATGGAACTGGAGGCACAGGTACGATGCTTAAAAGTCTCTTTATTGTTATTTCTCCACCCGGGCATACTCTTCTAGTTTATTACCCTCAACCATGAAAGATAATTAAATATGTTCTATAAAATCATTAGGGGAGTGGGAGGATCTTTTCAATTAATTTATGTTCGATAATTAATCTTGAAAGTTGGGGTTTTCAAACACTTCCACTTTATTTATTAATAACAACCAATTATAATTCCATTTACTTATATGTGTACATTTCATTTTTACAATAAGTAATAATTATTACAAATAACCTTTGCTGTGTCCCTTTAAAAATGCATGGGACTGGGAATTTATTTCCGTGTCAGAAATTCCTATAGTTCGTTTATCTCTGCAGGTGAGAAAGTTGCAACTGGAGAGAGACCAACAGAATCTCTTACTGGAGACCCTACAACAGAGACAACGCGAGGATGTGGAACTTATAGAGAGTGCGCACAGGTATTTACACATACACAAAAGTATATACCCCTCATATACTACAAACAGAGCACATATACAAATCGTATAGACCTTTAATTCCAAACAATAAGGATATAAAATCACACTTTACTGATAATTAAAATATTACTGCAACAGGTGGCAATTTCTCCTAAATCTACCCATATTTAGTCAATATATTTATATACTGTACACCAAACATAAGTGTCCACAGCTATCTGCACCTCTGAAAGAATCTGTACTTGTACAGCCTGTCAAGTTTTATACAGTAAGTCCCAACTTACATGGTTTATTATTTATACTAATTCATATCAGGTAAAGAAAATGGAACAGACTGAAAGAAATCCAGTGCAGTGCCATTAATATCTGCACAATGTGTGCCACAAATAACTGAATATTACTGTAAATACAAATCAGACCTGCTGCTTTCCACCTCTTATCAGATGTCCGATGGAGTAGAGGATCTGCCTAGGGCCAACTGCCAACTGAAGTCTGTATCAGTTGGCCTGATAAGATTATTCACGTATCTACTTCCCTGCAGTGTTTTTTGTAGGCAAGCCAATCAGAACAAAATAGGGTAGCCTCCTAGGCAGATTATCTTTCACCTCCTGGACACCTAACATAAGCTACAATGTCAGTTTTAAAAACTAAATTGGATATATGCAGTAAATAAACAAATGAAACCTTCTTGCATGATCACTACATAGGTCATTTAAGCATTATTCAACTTATTCAGTTCATATTAATACCTTCAAAATCAATTAACTGTCCATAGAAGTGCATGTGACCACAGATTTTCTGTACCCTCACAGATTCCCCCACCACTTCCCAATGCCCAATTATACCCCAGTTCTCTAGGAGCCTAAAGTCTTATAATACCCCAATTCTGTAGGAGCCGTCTGAAGTTGGTGGAAGACTCTGCACAGCAGAGGGAGGAGCGCCTGCGCCTTGAGATCCAGGACCTTTCTGCACAGTATCTCTCGCGCTGCCATACTGCAGAGCGAGACAAGGCCGAGTTACAGGCTCAATATCAAAAGAAACTGACTGAATTCCAGCAGGAGAAGGAGGTAGAGGTGGAGAGGATCAGAGAGCTGCAGAGGTGTGTGTGTGGATAGGGGGATGTTCTGCACCTACTTCATTTAAGACCGTATATAAATGTTTTAAACTATTTTACTTAATTTTATCCCTCAATATAATTGTCATATAAAATTTACATTTTACTTACTTCTAAGTGGCCCCCAGAGTAAAAGATTCTTACCTTCTGGAACCTCCACCTTTCCTACAGTTAACTCTCATAAGGCAGCCATCTTTTACCTAAGGCCACTCCCACATGTGAAGGGTTCACAAAACCAGTGTAATGTTGCTTCAAGCAGGCATAATGTCACTAACTGTTTTCAGCAACATGGTAGTGTAAAGTCCCACTATTATGTGTCTGGCCTTAATCACAGGATGGCATGATGGCAATTCTCATGAGAGAAAACAGGAAGAAAGTGGGAAGCAGAATCAGAATCTTCTTAGAAGTAAGTGAAGTGTAAATTCTGTATCACAATTACAATGAGGAGGATAACATTAATTAAGTCATCTAGTTAAAACATTTTCATAAAATAAAAAATGACCAAAGAATCCCTTTAATACCTGCCTGCAGGATATCTGTCCGGGAGATGAGCAAAGATCATGAGCAGCAGCTGCAGCGCCTGAAGCGCATCAAGGACCAAGAGATAGACGCAGTGACCAGCGCTTCATCACACACCAGGTACTTCCTATGTATCTCTCAACCCTCTCTCTGACTCTCTCTCATCTCTCTAACCCTTCTCTCTGCCCCTCTCCCTGTGTCACTGTCTCTCTCACTCCTCTTATTTCCTCTCCCTGTCTATAGCCCTCAGCCTTCTCTCTGTCCTGCTCCCTGTGTCTCACTCTCTCAATCCTCTCTCCTCACCCCTTTCTCTTTCCCACTCCATGTCTTTTTATCTCTCATTCTTTACTCTGTCCCTCTCTCCGACTGTCTCTTGTCTCCTGTCTGCATCTCTCGCCTTTTTTTCAGTTCTCTCCATATGTCTCTGTCTCTCTCACCCCTCTCTCTTTCTCTCTCCAACACAGGTCTCTGAATGGAGTCATTGAACAGATGGAATCTTTCTCTCACAAGCTGAGTGACCTCTCTCATCAAGTGGAGAGCACCCAACTGAGTACAACACAGGACCTGGAGATCGGGACAAGGCAGAGAGAGGGACAACTCCGAGGTACCAACAGCCTGCATCTAGTCTCAAAAGAGGCCAACAAATACTGGGCCTAGGGATGCAGGAAATAATTTGGCATTAGAAAAATGGGCCCAAGTTTCAGTTCTCTTTCCCACTTTATACTGACTCTCCCCTCCTACTCCTCTCTCTTTTACGTTTTCTCTTACTTCTTCCCATCCTCCTTTTTTTCTCTTCTGTCCCCCCACTTTCCCCTGTCTCCTCTCCCCACTTTTCTGTCTCATTCCTACTCTAATTTCCTTATCTATCTTGCTCTCATTTCCCCTCTCCCAACTTCTCTCTCTATCTGTCTCTAACTTATTCCTACTTTGCTCTATATTTCCCCCTCTCTCTCCTCTCCTCCTTTCCTTTCCTCTCTTCTCCTGATAGTTAAATCATAGTCTTAGTATAATTTTCACTGACAGGGGAGAGTGCTTAAAACTAATACTGCTCTAAATCTTCAAACAGAGCACTGGAAACAAAGTCATTTATTTTCTTATTTTTTTGCACATTTCACTGTTTTTATAATCATTTTCATATCATCCAGTTAATCCTCTAGCTGCTGTCTCTCAAAGCATCAGGCAGAATGTTTGTGTTTGCAGGCTCTCTAAAAGGGACAAAAATCAAAAACTTCCTTTGGTTTTACCAGCCATTCTAACCCCAAAAGGAAAAAAACATGAGATTTTATTTTCTTTAACATCTTCTAAACATGAGAAAGAGAGACCACTCCGCCCCATTAGTACAGGTAGACACCCAGAAGAAAAAAATAATCTCCCTCCCACTATAGCCTCTCAGCGTTTTCCCTGTCCTACGTCAGGTAGGACGTATACCCATCAGATACAATTTCTCCTGGGGGGGTGAAATGGAAAAAATAGTTACCTCTTGGTAGAGTATGAGATCACTCTGCTCATAACATGCACTTCTGACCCTTTACACATGAGGTGTGTGGATTCTGGTTATCAAAATGGAGAAATAAGTGTAGATGTAATCTTTTTTTGTGCTTTTATCTGTACATATTTGGCAGCTGACAGTGAAAAAGAGAGCAGAGATTTTTTCAATTAGCTAATGGACATTTTATTATTTATGTCATCATCACATGGAGAGGCACGGAAGGAAGATGTAGGAGGTACTTCAAGCACTGCAAAACATGTCAGCCAGACAAGAGTGTCAACACAATTGAAACACAAGCTGCCAAGATATGCAGTTTGTGATGAGAGGTGATCTGAAGGATATACAAAGGAAATCTGTAAGAACTGCTTAAAGGCACAAATAGGAGACACGCTGTCAGAAGTACACTTACAGTGTGGTCAGGTGGAGGAGACTGCACATGGTCATTTTCTCCGTAAGAGGATGCAGCAAAGGTCTCCAGAGAAACCGATGGAGAATATTCCCGAGTTGGTTTCAGAGGCGTCATCTTTTGAGGAAGAACAGCAGGAAGAGGTGGTCAGCTTTTCACATTCTGAGGAGGAAGGCCAGTTACCAAAGGGAAAATGTTTTATATCAAGGAAAATCTCAATTTGAGGATAGAACAGAGAAATAGTTCATGCAGGATAAGGTTTTTTTAGGGAAGAGGAAGCACCAGAGAGTTTTTCCGATTCGTGAGGCTATTACGGATTTAGTAAGACAACAATGGAAGCAGTCTGAGTGAAAGATCAAGATTATAAGTTGAGAGTAAGGCATTTATTGGCTCTGGCTCAAGAGGGTACCTGTAAATGGGGACATATCTCTGAAGGTAAATGTCCCAGTGGCAAGGCTGTCTAGAAGATCTACCATCCCAATGGAGTATGTATCTTCTCTCAGGAACTCCATGGAGAAGCGTGTGGAAGGTACCAGAAGAGTTTTCAGGCAGCAAGGACAGCCATGAAAGTGTCAGTAATGTTCTCTAGTGTGGCAAGGGCAATGTAACACTGGCTATTTAGATTGAAAGAGGAGTTATTGGAAAGAGTGACCAGGGAAGAGATCCTCAAGATCATACCGATACTACATATGGCATCAGATTTCCTATGAGATGTCACCTGGGAGATGCCCAGAGTATCTTCTCGAGGAACAGAAACAAGGAAGGCCATTTGGCTCAAAGATTTGCCTCAAAAATAGGTCATGCATTTTGAGGGTACTTATTTGTTTCAGCCTGAGCTGGAAGTGCTGGTTGAGAAGTTATCAGAGGACAAGTCAAAGTTACCACTGGACAGACATATGTTCAAGTACAGATGTTATTACTTTCAAGAAAGGCAATTACAACCCAGGTTTCTGGCAAGCGAGAGGGTTGCTTTCAAGTGTTATAGACCGATTACACTTAGATAAGCATTTGTTTTTTGCCAAAGGAGATAGGAAAGAGGCAGAAACCTGGTTAGAGGTAAAAAAAAATCCATAGTGCAGCGGAGTCCAAGGCCTGCTCTTTCTGCCAGTCTCCAGTTACCTGTAGAGGCAAGACTTGAGCTTTTTTCTTAGAACAATAGCAAAAGTTTGCAAATTATCATTGGGTTTTACAAGTTGTTTGACAAGGTTACAGTTTAGAGACATGGAGGTCTCCTCTGACGAAATTTGTGAAGTCTTGCATTTCCAAGCATCCAGAAAAGAGAAGAGTCTTGTTACAATCAGTTAAAGAATTTGTGGAGAAGAGAGTTTTAGTTACAGTTCCTCAGCATCAAAGATATATGGGTATATATTCAAGGATATTTATAGCCCCAAACAGTACGAAAGGCTACAGACCAGTGCTAGATCTCAGAGGTTTGAATAAATCATTCAGAGAAAGAAAGTTCAATATGGAGTCTGTAAAGTCGACCGAGGCAGTGTTATGAAAAGAGTTTTCATGTGCTGCTCAGCAAAAGCATATAGGCAGCATCTGCAGGACAACATACTTTAGCAATGAGATCGAACCGTAGGAGCGTTAGAGAATAACATGGCTGTGATTCAAGAAACAAGATTGGCTGTAACTTGGTGGGCAGTGCAAAAGCATCTGTTAAAAGGTGTCGACTGGGGATCCCCACAATGGAGGATCCTTACCACAGACACCAACGGATCAGATTGGGGAGCTCATTTTCCAGGAAGGTATGTGCAGGGCCAGGGGTCTCGGCGGGAGACAAAGTAGTCCTCGAATCTATGAGAACTGCAAGTAGTATCGTTGGCTGTGCAAGAATTTCAAGGCAGAATATTTTAAACATGAATAAGGATTCAGTCCGACCAATACAAGAGGCAGAATAAATGCGATAGCAGACTTCCTCAACTGAATAGTCGGGAGAAGGGGAACTGAATCAAGACATTTTCGACTGGTTAGTCCAGAAGGGGGGAGAACCACAGGTAGATTTGATGGCAAACTACAAAGTACAGGAAGGTGAGAATCAAGTGCAGGGCAGCCCTCTGGCATTGGATCTCAGTTACATGTTCTCTCCTTTTTCCCTCCTTTTTGCAAGAGTTTTGCAGAAGGTTTGGAAGGACAGAGCACAGGTTGTGGCAATAGGTCATTATAATAATGCTGTATTGGCCTAGAAGGCTGTGGGTCCCAGAATTAATGAGAATGTCCATATCACGACCAGTTTTGTTACCAAGCCGAGCGGATCTCTTGGTTCATGGACCACTGTGGTACAATGAATTTTGAAAACTGAAGCTGACGGCTTGGAAGTTGAAAGGATGTGGTTGATCAGTAGAGGATTATCACCCAGAGTAGTAGAGGCGCAATCTGTGTGGTGTAATGACAATAGGAAACAGTTTTCTGCGATTAGGATTTCAGACATCTTAGACTACCTGCAGACAGGATTTGATAAGGGGACCGCTACATTGAAAGTGCAGATTGCAGCATTAGGATATTTTCTGCATTAACCTTTGGCTGAGAATTTCTAGTCATTGAATTTGTCCATGCCACGTGGAATCTGAGACTAACCATTAGAGCAGTATTTCCATCTTGGAATCTCAACTAGGTGCTGAAGGCTTTAACCATACCTCAATTTGAGCCTCTAGAAGAGTGTGCTCTTAATTGGTTGACTCTTAACACTGTGTTCATGGTATCGATTACATCAGCATGGAGAGTAGGTGAGATCCAATCATAAGGAAGGATTGAAGGAGTTCCCAAGATCAATTTGTGTATTGATTTTTAACCCTTTCCACATCTATTTGTGCAAGCATGGAAAAACAGGAAAGTTATGGGTTAACTGAACAGTGCAGTGTAACCTGAGTCCATGGGAATGCTGTGCTGTTAATCATAGCCTTCCCCCATAGAGTCTCAGACATCACATAATGGACTAGGCACTGTGCCAATTACTCATGCAACAGCCAGTGGGCAGAATAAACTATATGTTACCAAAGATTTAAAAACATAAGATTATTTAGCTGGAAACTGAATAGTAATAAAGTGTTTGTTTTTCCTTGAGTTAGCTTTGTAATAGCACTGAGGGGAGCTATATAGGGAGGGAGTTTTTTCTTCTTCTTCTGGGTATCTACCTGCCCTACTGGAGAGGAGTACCCATGAGTCCAGAGACCCTTTACTTTTAGCTCTTTAAAACAGAGTAATGAAGATATCAGATAACAGTGTCTCTCTCAGTGTATTGGAGGCCTCTCTAGCAGAGACATGCCCAGCACTCTCTTATTTAGCGGATCACATCTTTACCCTGTGTCTTCTCCACACAGCATTACAGGAGCGCCTGACCCGACAGCAGAGAGACATGGAGGAGGAGCGGAACAGTCTACGCAGCGTCATAACCAACATGGAGACACGACTGAGCGAGCAGAGCCGCCTGCTGGAACAGGTGAGATGTCACCACTGTGAGCTTCATGTTTTAATTAGACTTTGATCATTAATAACATTAATATTCAGTATTAAACGTACTATGAAAGTTCAGTCTCAGTTGCTGCTTGTATCCGCCCACTATAAGGTCAATGGGGAAGGTGGCCCTGTCTAGCAGCTTGTGCTAAATTTTCAGACACTATGGTATATCGACCCAATGCCTTCCATTGGCTAGAGACTGGCTGCTTTTGTGGTTTCTCTTGGCAATAAGTTTTGCTATGGGCACAGTCTATTAATGAATGGCATCTTTTCTAATCCGATTATTCTTAAACCCAACCTTTCCCCTTAATGACTGGAATTTCATACTGTTGAATGTGAATATAATATTGAATATTGCTCTTATAAATAACTCTATATGAATCTTATTAATGATCAATGTTTAATTCAGTCCCTTCGTATTCAAGCATGTAGAATCCTATAGTAAAAGGGGCTATTGTTTCTCAGATATTCAAATATAATCTTTTGTGTAAAGGAAAGTTATCACAGTCCTTAGGTAATCCTTTAGAATGTAAGTTTGCGAGTTTTAATCTTGTGAGGTGCTTTAGGGAAAGCACAGTGTATATCAGATTGAAAGCTCAATAACAGGGTCTTCCATTATTTTCATTGTGGGGTATTGTTTATACTTGTACCTAACCCCTGTATTGCGCTGCGGAATATGTTGGCGCGTTATAAATAAAGGATAATAATAATAATAATAATTAGGTAATCCTTTAGTCCATTCAGTTGGTAGTTGGTAGCTGCAACTCTCAGTTCCCACTGTGCTTCCAGATGATGTAATGATGAAAGTGTTGGTGATGCCAAGGAGAGCCAGTAGTAGCAATTACTCTATAGTGCGTTTCACACACTATAGGGCTTCTTTATATTCCTGGCCTTCACAGTTGCTAATGATGTTAATTTCTTACATACTTCACAAGCATGTGACGGTTTTACTAAATAATATTGGTTCTTTAATACTCTGTGTTATTACAGGAACGCTGGAGGGTCTCTGCGGAGCAGGCCAAGGTGGAGTCTCTACAACGGTCACTGGAGGAGCAAAGGAGAGTCATGACCCAGCAAATGGCCCTGGAAAGAGAAGAGCTAGAGAGAGCCAAGGTTAGGAGATAGGGAAGTATCTTCCAGAAAAGAGAGGAGCAAGAACAAGAGGTCATGATATGAAGGTCGAAGATTTAGGGTTAATGTGCAAAATAACTACTTTACTGGAAGGGTAGTAGTTCAGTGGAACAGCCTTCTAGTGGAAGTGGTAGGGTCAAACGCTGTTAAGGGATTTAAGCATAAGGCTAGCCTGAGGATAAAGACAGCTGTTGCTGATAGATCCTATAATTGCCATGCAAGCTCATCTCTATTATTTAAATAAAATCCCAACTGTGGTCATTTTTTTTCTATATAGTATCTTAAATAACTAAAGAGCAAAGTGTTTTTATACAGGAAAATAAATAAATAAACACAGCCCTTACATTTGATCTTTTTTATATGCAACTATGCTTTATTGCAGTTTCCATCTTCTTTTATCAGTCAATTCTCTATGTTGCTTTCTTAGAAGGGTGCAGCATTGTAAACTAATGAGCTTTACATTACTTTTATTGAAAGCATTGGCAGTTTTAGCTGTCATGTTGCCATTGTGCAGACAAAAATGTCCTGTGTATACAGGGTCTCCTCCCACCTAGGGAGCTGATCATTAGAAACCAAAATGGTAGAGTCCACTGCAGCATCATTGCATATAAATGTAATAAATTAGGCGGGTTTAATTATTTCTTTGTACATTCTAAAGACATGTTGCATATCTTTAATTGTAGTTCCTCCTAAGAAGTATCATTTAAATATAGGACTGCAATGGCCCAGTTGGTATAATGACAGATAATTAATAATTTAAGTCTTTGTGGCTATTACTGTATTTAACTCAAGATATCCCTTTTCTTTACCCCTTTATTAATTGCTGTTGATAAGACCATTACCTCAGAGGGCGAATCTGTATGTTCATTTGTACATAAAATGAAAATAACTTCTATATCAATGTTTTAATTACAACTAATTGCGATCATGATTATTTATATATGCCCTTTGCATTTCTTCAATAACCCTTTATTTAGGCAGTATATAGCGTTATACAACACCCTTTCCATGAACTCCATATATAGTAAGATAGTTACATGAGATTACAATGTACAGACTGAGCCGCATTCCGGTAGTTATAGCTCCTCTGATTTATACCCCAGACCCTGTGCCCACGACCTGCTTACATACCATGCCCAGCTCTGTATACACTCAGACCTATATATGATACTGTATATACATACACAGCCAGTGTAAACATAACACAGCTGTCAGCACAGGACCCCGGAGGCAAATCATTATTTTATTATTGGAACAAATTCACCTATAAATCCAGAGCAGAGTGGCAATAAATACCAATAAATGTACTGGGAACATAACGTAACCTCTTCACTGCCAGAGAGGCAAAACTAATGCCAACAAGGGTTAATATTCTTATAATTTGTTTAATTATGTATCTCGATTTATTATTTTATTCCTTATTTTCTCATCCTTTCCTTCTTTCTGTTTATTCTTTTTTTTATTTTCTTGCTGTTGCTTTTTACTTTTTCCTTCCCTCTCTTTATACATTCATTTCTTTATTCCCTCTTCCTCCTTGCTCTCTTTCATTTGTTCTTGTCTCCATTATTTATCTCTATTGTTTCTATCTCTTTCTTTTTTGTCCCACTTTATCTCTTTCTTTCTCTCCATGTCTATCATCCTGTTTTCCTCTCCGTATTACATTACAACTGTCCCACACTCCGCAATGCTTTCCCACTTATCCTTTCCTCCTCTTTTACTTGTTCTTTCCCCATTATTGCTTTGCCATGTTTTACACTTTCCCCTCTTTTGCAGATTTATTATTAATGTATTCATATAATATAACACATAAGTATAAATACTTTATCAGTTGAGTGTTAAAAATTCATTTTTTTTTACATTGTAATGTCAGTTAATCAGCCTTTCAGATCTACCTTCTAAGGACAGGCTGGCAAAGGGGTGATCATTGCCAATAATTGCAGATTTACTCTCTCCCACCATGGCTCAGAATGTATTGCTGTCACTGTAAGTTATAGGAAAAAACAAACGACTGGGCATGCTCACACCACAGAGTAATTTATCTAACCAGTATAGTTACGCCCTGGAGGTCAGAGCTTGCCCACTTGTTTGTTTTGCATATGACTTAAACTGAAGACAATCTACAATTATTGCCTATGATCTGTCATGAATAGGAGATACTGACTGTCCTCAGTGAGTGGATCAGAAAGGCTGATTGACAGATAAAAATTGCATGCTTTAATATTAGTTTGCTATAGGAAAATGCCATTTTGTAATAACCTTCAACATTCACTTGTTATTACTATTATATTTTTTTATAATACCATATTTGGGACCTGTGTCAGTCACTAGTGTTTCTGGTAGTTTTGTATATATCCTTTTGCACTTTTTCTCTGCTTCCTTTACAAATTGACACTACTCTCTTATCCTCCACCCCTGTTCTCACATGCTCTCTATTTTTCTTGCACAGAGCGCTCTCCTGGAGGAGCAGCAGTCAGTCATGGCGCGGTGTGCGGAAGAGCGCAGGAAGCTGGCGGCCGAGTGGGCAGAGTTTCATACCCAGCATAAACTTAGTATGGAGCGAGCAGAAAGAGACATCAGCCGAGCCATGATGGTGGACACACACCGGGAGGGGGCTATTATCAGTCTGGCCAAGGTAAGTGGCTGCTGTTGTTTAGTCATGTCCAACTCTCTGACCCTATGAATGCAGCACAGTGGGCACATCTTGTGTCTGATTGTGCTAATCCAAGTTTTCCAGGCAAAGATACTGGAGCAAGTTGCCAGTTCTCCTCCGCCAGTGGAGTGCAGTATTTGTCTGATCTCTCTGCTATGACCTGCCCATCTTGGGTGACACTACTTGGCATATCTCACAGCTTCATTGAAATACACAAGCCCCTTCACCACAACAAGGTAGAGATCCAGATGTGGCTGTAGCTACTGTGAAAAGAAACTGGGCATGCTCCGACTCCAGCACGCCAACAAAGAACTTAATAAAGTTGAGGAGGGAAGTATCTTCCTGAAAATGAGGAGCGAGAGCAAGATTGGTCATGATATAAATGTGTAAGATTTCTGGTTAATGCACAAAATTGTACAGAAATGGTAGTAGATAAAGGGGACAGCCTTTCAGTAAAAGTGGTAGGGTCAAACAAAGTTGAGGAATTTGAGCTGCCTGGAGTAAGCATAAGGCCAGCTTAAGGTCTTATAAAGCCCAGCTAAAGGTAGACAGAACAGGCCGGGTAGATAGATTGTTTTGGCTCTTATTTGCCACTTTCCATCAATCTGTGTTTCAATGTACACTAATAGTGACCACTCCACTGCACCCTTATTCTGCACAATATTTAGCACAAATCCCAAGAAAACAACAGAATCACAAAAAGGCACACATATATTTAATGTATAATAAACTATAGTTTAATCACAGAATATCTATGATTCTTACCACTTTACATTTGAAGTCTGTTCTACGCTTATAGGGGATATTATATGGGATAGACTGATATTATCAGGTTGGGGGTCTTATTTGTGAGTAATGGAGATTCAGTGATTAAACTATATTTTATTAAGCAGTACATGTCATTGTGCCCTTTCTTTTTAGCTTAGTATTTGAGATCCTAATTCTGCACATTCTCAATTCCGGCCCCCCAATCTGATCTCCCCTTTGCACCCCCAGGAACAGGCCGAGCTGAAGATCCAGGCCAGTGAGCTGCGGATCAGAGAGGAACAACTGAAAACCGCACAGGAGGCTCTGGAAAAGGAGAGGCAGGAGCTCCGTTTGGAGAAGGAAAGGGTTAATGCATCTGCGCTACGTGTAAAGAACCGGGCAGAGGAGATTGAAAGCATGAGTAAGGTACGGACACAATACGCTGCCATTGCATTCTAATTCCTATGATATTCTATTTAGTCTTTCAGCCTTTAGTTAAAAGCTGCAGAGAATAATATAGGAACTGAAGACTGTTAAACTCACTTGGAAGGAATATTCTCCTTAAAGTGTAGCAGCAGAGGTCACAACTATGGTAGGATTGTTAATTAGCAATAAAAATATGAATATTTGTAATTAGGCGCTGTTAAAATGTAATTTAGTGACAAAAAAAAACAGCTTTGAATTTACTACATTTTGGTTGTCACATCTCAAGACAGCCTCTCACTAGACTAGTCTTGCTATCAGTACTTAATTACCTCATTTTTGCATTAATGGATTCCTTACATTTATGGCTTCAGAGATATCAATAGAGTCTGGCAGGAGCCATTCATCAACAAAGCGGTAATTAAGTACTGATAAGAGAGCCGGACTCATCGGAGGATCTCTTGAGCTGAGTGATAGGCAAAATTCTAAGCTATTTTCCATTACTAAAAATAATTTTAGACAAACTTCCCATTTGCAAATTATCTAAGTACGTAACAAACTAACAACATTAGTAGCTGTGTTAGCCAGGGGCATAAAAGTGTTTTTAGAGAAAATCTTAAATGTATGACTGGTGTCATGGGAGCTTCCATCTTGGCCTGCTAGTTTGCATGTAACTTGAGTATGAGGTTTATCCTAAGGGGCTAACTGTGGCCCTCATTCAATTGCGATTTGGCCATTTAAATAGGGCTCTAAATAAGCACATAACATATTTTTTTTAAAGAAGTTTTGAGTTAGTAAGCATCTATCCAAAAGCACGTTTTTCACGAACTAAAAACTTCTTTAAAAAATATATGCTATGTGCTTATTTAGAGCCCTATTCAATTGGCCAAATCGCAATTGAATGAGGCCCTATGTTAAGTGGCTATCTGTATTGGCGGTCTTTAAGAAGAACTGCATAGAGAGCTTATCTGAATCCACAGTTCCTCCAAGGTTTTCTATTCCTGATAGGAACAAAGACAAAATGCCTGCTATCATTGAAGAAAAATGTAAAAAAATAGTTACAAATTAATGGTTGTATATATTTATTTTAAATTGTGTAAAACATTTAGCCCATTACCAGACAAGCTCTTAATAAGAATAAACATGACACCACAGTGGTACTTAAGTGAATTTGTGTCCTAGTTACTGGTGCTCTGGAAAATGGAGCAGCAGTGACATCTTGTGGCTGTCACCAGTAATGCAGGTTACCATGTCTTTCTGTCAGCTGGCTTTGGATCGCTATGAGGAGGGGGACAAGGCGCTGGCAGAGGCACAGAGAGTAGAATCGGAGCACCAGAACCGACTGAGGGCGATCCAGCAGAAACTAGAGAGACTACGACAGCAGGAAGAGCATCTGCACCAGGTGAGGGGTATTACTGAGCCACTGAAATCATTTACACCTCTCTGCACCATCACATAGAGCAGTTAACAGCAAGTAGAAAAGTGTGTAAACTTTTTAATTTACTATGTTAGCTTGTATAGCATTGAACCTATTGATTTAGCCTGAGCCTAAGCAGGAGTCCTCTCCATTACGTGAATTATTAAGCTTGTAGGCACATTCCATCTGGTCCTAAATGCCCTTTAAATGCTACTATTTCTCTTTACTACAAAAATAAATTCTATTTTTTTTCCATTTAATGGAATAAGCTTATTTTATTTGTGCAGCAAGCCCAGTGTATTGCACACAGTGTGTGCTTGTGATATTTGGTCCTTACTGAACCTGCTAAGCAAAGGAAGAGCCACACCTCAATTAGCTAGAATTAGTTCAAAACCTACTAGGTGATATTAAGACTATTCTAGAAAAGTAACATATGCAGGAATTTTCAAAAAAAGTTTTTTAATGTAGTATATAGTGCTCTGATTAGTGTAGAACCGCAAAATGCACTGTCCTTTTAATTCTACCCACTGGTTACACATAAACTCCTTCAAGACTGTTGTATGTCACTTTATGTGCCTGTCTCTTCTAGATTTGATATACCTTCCAATGCCTCACATGGGTACAGTCTCTTCAGTTTATCTGCAATGTATTCGCTCTCTTACTTCTGTATAAGCCCGGACTTTCTAGTGTCTCTCATATTCATCTCTACTCTCTTTCCTGTGCCTGTCTGTCTTCCCTCACTCTTTTCTGTCTCTTTCATGCGTTTATCTTTTCTCTCACTTGCATTACTCCCAATGTGTGTGTCTCATCTGCCTCACTCTTGTGCTTGTCCTTTGTGTAAGCTGTCTCTTACTCCCCTTCACCATGTGTGTGCATGTATTCTTTGTTTTCCCTCTCTAACTCCAATTACTGCATCTCTTCTGTGTATCTCCTCTTTCTGCTTCTCTCCATCCAACACCTGTGTGTCCTCTCTTCTGTACCCCCTCTCTGTCACTGTCTACTCTTCCAGTGTCTGTCTTTATTTTCTGTGCACTACACTCTCTTCTATCTCTTCTCTGCTTTAATCTTTCCTTTTCCTTGTTCTGCCCTCTCTTTCCTCTGCCAGTTTGCAATCTCTCTTCTGTTCTCCCTTTTTCTTCTCCTTTCTGTCTCTCTTTACCTCTGCATTCTCTCAGCTTGTGATCTCTTTTCCTCCTTACATTGTGACATTTCTTCCCTCTCCCATCTCTGTCTCTGTTCTGTTCTACTCTCTGTTTTTTTTTCTTCGAGTCTCTCAACTTGTGATCTTTTCTCTCATGTCTGTTCTCCCTTATGTTTTCCTCTTTTCGCTTGTGACCTATTTTTCTCCTCCCATGTGAGTCTACGTTTTAGTCTCTCTTCTTCTTCTGCCTGTCTATTCTCTGTTCTTCCCTCTCCTGTGTCTGTCTCTCGTCTGTTCTGCCCTCTCTCTCATCTTCTGATCTCTTGTCTCTCTCAGGAACGTGTGAATATGGCCCAGCAGAGGAGGCAGTTGAACCAGCTCCGTCAGGGGCTCCCCACTGCCTCGGCTCTGTTGCCTGTCGGACCCCAGGAGCCGCCATTAACCTTACCACTGGGCCCAGGACCTTCCAGTGCGCTGGGTAAGAGACATGGAGCAGAAGCTAAATCTGAGAAATTCACAATCTGAAATAGAGCAAAATTACTGAGAACCCTGTAGGTGATTGTAGGACAGCTTGTACAATGAGAGAGTGTGTGTGTGTGTGTATATATATATATATATATATATATATATATATATATATATATATATATATATACGTAAACACAAACATACACACATGTATGAGTCTGGCTAAGAACATAATAATGTGCAAGAGACAGAAATTACCATGCATCTGATGGACCCTGGAGGCATCCATGACAACTTGGTCTTGATAGCTTGGAATCCCAGGGCATAGTCTTATCTTCTATGGATGGATGTGGGAAGATGAATTGGGAAGTGGAGTTTGTTATAACATTGGTGTTTATAGTATTTGATACCTTCTCCCTTCCAGCACACATGCTCAGAAGCACATAGCTTTCAAGATAAATGGATGCCTCCAGGGACCAACAGAGACATTACAATGTATTGTTTTCTAATCTTACAGCACTTTTTTAAAGCTAATGCTGTGGTCCGTTTACTAAGAATAAAGGGAAAGTTATTTTGGCTTCTCGGGTGGTTGGATTTTTAGTTACACTATTTCTACTTTCTATTTTCTAGGTTTGTCCTCAACACAGATCACTCTTCCCCATATTGCTGCTGTCACCTCCACCCCAAGAGGGATGCAAGAAGATGGTGCTGTACAGGCATCAGAATTCCATGCCAAGCTGGCACAGCTCAAGTTCTATGCTCAGAGGGTAAGGATTTACTGAGGTAACTGTCATGATTTATAGTTGAAGGGACACTAGTCCCATATTTTCAGTGCTAAAGAACTAGAATTATTAATGGGCAAATGTTTTTACAATATAAAAAAAAATAAAACCAGGCTTTAATTTATCTTGTATTCTATGCAGTTGTATGACGATTTGACAGATTTGTTGTCTTATAAAGGCTTTGCTATATTTATATCTCAACTTCCAAATTGTATTCCTGCTTGAAGGGTAGATAAGCAAGTTCAGTTGATGTGGTATAAAAATGCTTTAACGTTAATGTCAGGCTCCAAAGTTCCAAACTACTTGACAAGAAGTATATGCTGACAGGTAGGGGAGGCCTGAAAGACAGCAGTGGATATTGGCAGGATAACATACAGCTTCATAAATGTGTAATGCATTTCAAGTTTTATGCTTTAAAAAAAAAAAAAGTTTGTGCACGTTATCAGTACTAACTCTTTACAACAGTATAAAGATATCAGACTACAGTGCCCCCCTAACTGTGATCCTGCCCAGTAATCAACAGGGCGTAGGAGGGTTGGTAGGTGAGCCATCCTGGGTGGGTAGACCAGTTTAGGCAGATGTGACCTTAGAGGGCGGATAAACTGATATCAATTAAGGAGGCAGAAAACTTCCTTTATTTCAATACCCTACAAATTCATCAATAATCAGTATATAACTAATAGTAGTGATATATTTAAAGTGTTATCCCTCTTTTTTTACTGAAGCAGATAAGGTCTCAGGGACCAGTACTGGTCCTAGGACCACTACAAAAATAAAAAATGCATTTTTAGACACACATTACAATTCCAAATTATTGATGTATATATATATATATATATATATATATATATATATATATATATATATATATATATATATATACACAGTCAGGTCCCTAAATATTGGGACATCGACACAATTCTAAACTTTTTGGCTGCAGACTTTCAGCTTTAATTTGAGGGTATTTACATCCAAATCAGGTGAATGGTGTAGGAATTACAACAGTTTGTATATGTGCCTCCCACTTTTTAAGGGACCAAAAGTAATGGGACAATTGGCTGCTCAGCTGTTCCATGGCCAGGTGTGTGTTATTCCCTCATTATCCTATTTACAAAGAGCAGATACAAGCTCCAGTGTTCATTTCAAGTGTGCTATTTGCATTTGTTGCTGTTAACTCTCAATATGAGATCCTAAGAGCTGTCACTATCAGTGGAGCAAGCCATCATTAGGCTAAAAAAACAAAACAAACCCATCAGAGAGATAGCAAAAACATTAGGTGTGGCCAAATCAACTGTTTGTAACATCCTTAAAAAGAAAGAATGCACCAAGGAGCTCAGAAACACCAAAATACCCGGAAGACCACCGAAAACAACTGTGGTGGATGACCGAAGAATTATTTCCCTGGTGAAGAAAACACCCTTCACAACAGTTGGCCAGATCAAGAACACTCTCCAGGAGGTAGGTGTATGTGTGTCAAAGTCAACAAACAAGAGAAGACTTCACCAGAGTGAATACAGAGGGTTCACCACAAGATGTAAACCATTGGTGAGCCTCAAAAACAGGAAGGCCAGATTAGAGTTTTCCAAACAACACCTAAAAAAGCCTTCACAGTTCTGGAACAACATCCTATGGACAGATGAGACTAAGATCCACTTGTACCAGAGTGATGGGAAGAGAAGAGTATGGAGACGGAAAGGAACTGCTCATGATCCAAAGCATACCACCTCATCTGTGAAGCATGGTGGTGGTAGTGTCATGGCGTGGGCATGTATGGCTGCCAATGGAACTGGTTCTCTTGTATTTATTGATGATGTGACTGCTGACAAAAGCAGCAGGATGAATTCTGAAGTGTTTCGGGCAATATTATCTGCTCATATTCAGCCAAATAATTCAGAACTCATTGGACGGCGCTTCACAGTGCAGATGGACAATGACCCGAAGCATACTGCAAAAGCAACCAAAGAGTTTTTTAAGGGAAAGAAGTGGAATGTTATGCAATGGCCAAGTCAATCACCTGATCTGAATCCGATTGAGCATGCATTTCACTTGCTGAAGACAAAACTGAAGGGAAAATGCCCCAAGAACAAGCAGGAACTGAAGACAGTTGCAATAGAGGTCTGGCAGAGCATCACCAGGGATGAAACCCAGCGTCTGGTGATGTCTATGCGTTCCAGACTTCAGGCTGTAATTGACTGCAAAGGATTTGCAACCAAGTATTAAAAAGTGAAAGTTTGTTTTATAACTGTTAATCTGTCCCATTACTTTTGGTCCCTTAAAAAGTGGGAGGCACATATACAAACTGTTGTAATTCCTACACCGTTCACCTGATTTGGATGTAAATACCCTCAAATTAAAGCTGAAAGTCTGCAGTTAAAGCACATCTTGTTCGTTTAATTTCAAATCCATTGTGATGGTGTATAGAGCCAAAAAGATTAGAATTATGTCAATGTCCCAATATTTATGGACCTGACTGTATATATAACACACCACATTAGATGGACATTTACGCTTTCTGTATTTCACTAGGACTATAATATACATATGTATTTATTTACTTTATTTACAAGCGCTTATAAGTTCTTTTTTTCTGCCTAAAATCATACAATTTGTACCTGTTTGGATCTGCCCTCTGTAGCTCATAGCTTTATTCTTGAGTTTATTGGAAGCCAATTGAGGCATTTTATCATTGGATAAGAAGGAAGAAGCAGGAGATGATACGGTCAGCTGTATTTAATACGGATTATAAATTCATTGACAGAATGCTGAGCTTCTCTTGATTTGTCATTACAGGACAGAGACTTTTTGGAAGATGAGCAGATTTTTCTGGAGAACCTGAAAAAATCCTCCACCTTCCCCTGGTCACAGACTGTATGACAGCAAGGGACACTGCGGGACAGGAGCATCTACAGCAAGGGCACAGAGGGATAGCAGAGGGCAGCGTGCCCACCATAGATAAGCGCCTCTTCATTACAGAAACACTGAAATCTCTCTGTACATCTTGCATTTCTAACAATGGGCATCTCATGTATATGTATTTTATTTTATATAATTTTATACCATGGAAACAAATTCAAGATATTTATACTCTGCTGGTTTTTCCTTTCAGTACACCCAAAAAGGATAAAAAAGAAGCAAAATAAGAGGTTTTCCAAAATAATTAAAGAACACACATTTTTTTAAAAAGTCTCTGTAAATGTATTGTTACTATGTAACTCTTCTGTGGTGTGAAAAAAATTAAAATGTGGCTGTTTAAAACAAGTTCTTTCACCTAAAGTAACACACCGGATGCAAACTCCTGAACCCAACTCTGACATGCCACCTTCTTGCAAGTTTAGAAGAAATAGGCCCAGAAAAACATACAATCATAGTCTAGAGATACAAAAATAGATACACCGCCCATTTTTTAATGAAAGATGCCATTGGCCTGTTGATCATTGTCCTACAATTTTCTAACTTACTGGCATCCCAAGCTGCCCACCACTGCCAGCGTGTAACTATCTCTGACCAAACTTTTCTAACCTGGGGACATTTTTAGCACATCACCCTTCATTCACTTAATTCTCTAGTGCAGAGTAAGTTCTAACCAAATGTAATCCCAAAGTTTTATAGTAATTTACAGTGGATATAAAAAGTCTACACACCCCTGTTAAAATGTCAGGTTTCTGTGCTGTAACAAAATGAGACAAAGATAAATCATTTCAGAAATTTTCCACCTTTAATGTGACCTATAAACTGTACAACTCAATTGAAAAACAAACTGAAATCTTTTAGGTAGAGGGAAGAAAAAATATAAAAATAAAATAATATGGTTGCATAAGTCTGCACACCCTTAAACTAATACTTTGTTGAAGCACCTTTTGATTTTATTACAGCACTCAGTCTTTTGGGGGCATGAGTCTATCAGCATGGCACATTTTGACTTGGCAAGATTTGCCCACTCTTCTTTGCAAAAACACTCCAAATCTGTCAGATTGCGAGGGCATCTCCTGTGCACAGCCCTCTTCAGATCACCCCACAGATTTTCAATCGGATTCAGGTCTGGGCTCTGGCTGGGCCATTCCAAACCTTTAATCTTCTTCTGGTGAAGCCATTCCTTTGTTGGTTTGGATGTATGCTTTGGGTCTTTGTCATGCTGAAAGATGAAATTCTTCTTCATGTTCAGCTTTCTAGCAGAAGCCTGAAGGTTTTGTGCCAATATTGACTGGTATTTGCAACTGTTCATAATTCCCTCTATCTTAACTAAGGCCCCAGTTCCAGCTGAAGAAAAACAGCCCCAAAGCATGATGCTACCACCACCATGCTTCACTGTGGGTATGGTGTTCTTTTGGTGATGTGCAGTGTTGTTTTTGCACCAAACATATCTTTTGGAATTATGGCCAAAAAGTTCAACCTTGGTTTCATCAGACCATAACACCTTTTCTCACATGCTTTTGGGAGACTTCAGATGTGTTTTTGCAAAATGTAGCCTGGCTTGGATGTTTTTCTTCATAAGAAAAGGCTTTCGTCTTGCCACTCTACCCCATAGCCCAGACATATGAAGAATACGGGAGATTGTTGTCACATGTACCACACAGCCAGTACTTGCCAGATATTCCTGCAGCTCCTTTAATGTTGCTGTAGGCCTCTTGGTAGCCTCCCAGACCAGTTTTCTTCTTGTCTTTTCATCAATTTTGGAGGGAGCTCCAGTTCTTGGTAATGTCACTGTTGTGCCATATTTTCTCCACTTGATGATGACTGTCTTCACTGTGTTCCATGGTATATCTAATGCCTTGGAAATTCTTTTGTACCCTTCTCCTGACTGATACCGTTTAACAATGAGATCGCTCTGATGCTTTGGAAGCTCTCTGTGGACCATGGCTTTTGCTGTGGGATGCGACTAAGAAAATTTCAGGGAAGACCAACTTGAGCAGCTGAACTTTATTTGGGGTTAATCAGAGGCACTTTAAATTATGGCAGGTGTATGCGGACTCCTGTTTAACCCGATTTGGAATGTGATTGCTTAATTCTGAACGCTGCTACATTCCCAGTTATAAGAGGGTGTGCAGACTTATGCAACCACATTATTTTTTCTTTTTTTTTCTCCCCCCCCCCCACGTAAAAGATTTCAGTTTGTTCTTCAATTGAGTTGTACAGTTTATATGTCACATTAAAGGTGGAAAAAGTACTGAAATGATTTATCTTTGTCTCATTTTTTTACAGCACAGAAACCTGACATTTTATCAGTGGTGTGTAGACTTTTTACATCCACTGTAGGTTGAAAAAAGACTTTAGTCCATCAAGTTCAACCTTTTTAGATCTCTGATATGCAATATGCAGATTAATTGTTAATTGATGCAAAGGAAGGCAAACAGAAAAAAAAAACAGTGAAGCTTTGCCAATTGTCTCAACAGGGAAAAAAACATAAAATTCCTTCCTGACCCCAGATGCTGGCGATCAGATTCACCCCTGGATCAATACTCCCTCTCCATTTATCCAGGATAGTCCTTAATGCCCTTTTTATTAAAAAATATATCCAATCCCTTTTTTAAATTATCTGTCGAATCCACTGTCACAACCTCCTTTGGTAGAGAATTCCACAGATTAACCACCCTTACTGTGATGAATTATTTTCTTTCTTTAAGGCAAAACCTTTTTACTTCTAATCTCAAAGGATGTTCCTTGTCAGTTGAAAACGTCTTGGCATAAAAAGTTCCCTTGTCAAAGCCTTGTATTGACCCTGGATCACATATAATAGTTGTCAAACTGCGTCAGCCGCACACATGCATTGCGTCTGGGTCGTGCGCACGAGTGGGCGGCCATGCGCGCGCGCCAGATGGACATGGGAGGCAGACAAGGGAGGAAGAGACACACAGGGGAGGAGCGACGAGAGACATAGGGGAGGAGGGAAGAGACACACAGGGGAGAAGACACAGGGGGGGGGGGGGGGGAACAGGCACAGGGGAGGGAGAGGGGGCAGAGACACGGGATTGAGAGGAGGGGGAAGAGACACAGGTGAGTGAGAGGAGGGGGAAGAGACACAGGGAAGGAGGAAAGACAAAGGGCGGGGGAAAGAGACGCATGAGAGGGGGAGGGGGGATGAGACACAGGTGAGGGGGTAACAGAAACAGGGGAGGGAGGGGGGAAAGAGACACAGGAGGGAAAGAGACACGGGAGGGAGAGGGGGAAAAGAGAACGTGGAGGGCGAAACACATGGGAGAGAGGGGGGAAAGAGACACAGGGGAGGGGGAAGAGACAAAGGGGGGGGCAGACATGGGAGGAGGTAATAGACACAGGGGAGATGGGGGGAGAGACATGAAGGAAGGGGGACAGGGGGGAAAGAGACACGGGAGGGGGTTAGAGACACGGGAGGGAGAGGGGGGGGGGGTAAAAACACAGGGGGGACACAAGGGAGGGAGAGGAGGGGGAAAGGAGACACAAGGGAAGGGTCTCATCGCCGATGGCTCTCATCGTGAGGCAAGTAAAGTAGAGGGTGGAGAGGCTTGCAATGAGCGCCTGAGCGCCTCCTATCAAGTAGAGGGGGGGAGGCTCGCAATAAGCGCCAAAGGCACTCATTGCAAGGCCCAAGATGACCGCCAAAGGCGCTCATCGCGAGGCCAGTAAAGTAGAAGGGGGAGAGGCTCCTATTGTGTCGCAAACAGCATTGCCAGGCTTCACTTTTTATTGCCGTAATTTTTGACGGGCAAGTCGCTAGTACATTTATATAAGGTAATCATATCCCCTCTTAGATGCCTTTTTTTTAGAGTAAATAAGTAGCTTTGTTGCCCTTCTCTGTACTTTTTCCATCTCTAAAATGGCATTTTTATGTAGTGGTGCCCAAAATTGTACTCTATATTTCAAATAAGGGTGTACTAGGGATTTGTATAGTGGGAGAATTATATTTGCTTCCCTTCTATACCCTTCTTAATACATGCTAATATTTTACTTGACTTTGCAGATGCTGCTTGGCATTGAGCACTGTCCACAAGTACTCCCAAATCCCTTTCAATATCTGATACCCCTAGATTTGCTCCATTAAGATTATAAATTGCATGGGTCTTTTTCCTTCCCAGATGCATAACTTTACATTTATTCGTATTAAATCTCATCTGACACTTAGGTGCCCATTCCTCTAGTTTATGCAAATCCCTTTGGAGGGAAAGTACATATTTTTCTGATTTAATTATCTTGCACAACTTTGTGTCAAGCAGAAATGGAGACACCACACTCCAATCCCACTTCCAAGCCATTAATAAATATGTTAAAAAGCAGGGGACCTAATACTGAACCCTGAGGAACCCCACTTAACACATTTGTGCAATCCGAGTATCTTCCATTTACCATGACCCTTTGCTTCCTGTCTTTTAGCCAGCTCTCAATCCATAAGCAAATATTTATGGCAATTCCTGTATCTCTTAGTTTGCACAATAGTCTCCCATGTGGCACTGTATCAAAAGCCTTTGCAAAATCCAAATAGACTACATCCATTGAGTTGCCTTGATCCAAGTTCCTACTAACCTCCTTATAGAAACTAATTAGGTTTGTTTGACGTGACCTATCCTTCATAAATCCATGTTGGCTCCTACGTATAATCCTGTTTGAATAGACATATTCTTGTATTTTATTCCTTATTAACCCTTCTAAAAGCTTTCCCAGAACCGAAGTGAAGCTCACTGGTCTATAATTCCCCAGATTTGCTCTTGCTCCCTTTTTAAATATAGGTATCACATCTGCCTTTCTCCAGTCATCTGGTAGAGACCCTGTGCTGAGTGAATCTTGAAAAATGAGATATAATGGTTTGGCTATTAAGAACCCAGTTCCCTTAGTACCCTTGGATGTCTTCCATCAGGACCCGGGGCTTTATTAACATTTATTTTTTCCAACCTCTTTTGAATTTCTTCCTGCATTAACCAGTTATTTGGCAAAGGTAGTGTAGCCCCATTATGTTGCGGTGTCCCAACCACTGGTACCTCCCTTGTATATACAGAAGAAAATAATCTATTTAGCTCATCTGCCTTTTCCTGGTCACTAATTGTCAGATGGCCTGTGTCACATTGTAATGTTCATATAGCTTTAGGGTTAGTCTTACTCTTTTACAATTAATTTTTCATTTTCTATTTTAGCCAGTCTAATAGCTTTTTTGCAAGCCTTGTTGATTTCCTTGTACTCCCGTAAAGCAGTCTCTGTCCCCTCTTGTTTGTATAATTTAAATGCTGTTTTCATCTTTAATTCATTGCTAAGCCACATTGGATGTGATTTACTCCTTTTACTTTTTCTTCCACAAGGTATATGCCGATGTGTATGTATATTTAATAAGGATTTGAACATTGTACATTTATGTTCAGTAATTTTACCTGCCAGTTCTCTGTCCCAGTCTATACTTTGTATTGCTGCCCTTAAAATCTGTCCTTTTAAAATTAACAGTTTTTGTTGGCCCCTTACATGTTTTAATTCAATCTCAAATGAGACTGTGTTGTAATTAAAGTCTCCCATTATTAGAACTTGCCCATGCTTAGCTGCATTTCCAATCTGTTGGTTTAAACCATTAAGCTGGCCATTACAATCTATATACTGTAACAGTTATAAATTCATGAATCCAAAGAAAAATTACATCCACCGGGGACTATGTATTCAACTGCGGGATAGTAGGTGTTGTGTATGTAATTACCTATTTTTCCAATAAAATCTACATAGGTAAAACAAGCAAGCAACAATGCAGAAGAACATGGGGACATATGTATTTTTTTTTTTTTAAATGAATATGACACACCAGTGGCCACACATATCAAGTTTTACCTTCAATGCTATAGATGTAGCCCACTTTGGGCCTAGAAAAATAAATCTGGACAAGTTCAAATCTTTAAAGGTATCTACATTTCTAATCTAACACTTGCTGCTTATATCAGACATACATTACATTGAGTCATTCTATACACACAGATTTATTTTATTTAAAAATAATATTTGGTTTCCACACCCCCAAAGCTGCTTTCATAGGTACAGTGAACCTCCCAATAGAAACACTGTATTTGGGTACATATTTTAACCCTTTACTAACCTTCAAGCCAGCAGCAGCTCAATGCAAAAACCTACACAGCAGTGTCTGACTCCTCCTTACTCCCTGGTTCCCGGATGAAAACAGGACTACACATCCCATGATACTTTGGCGAACAAACTGGCTTTACAGATTGATACAAATGTATTAGCTGCTTGTGATTGGGCTTAAACAAATGATTAATTTTATGCTAATTAAAGCAGGGATATGCATGCGTGTTAACTCTGAAAACCAACTGCTTGCAAACTCAAGCAATTTAGCAAACATCAGGATTATTTTGTTAATGCTTATTTTGGGTCCTTTTTATGCAAAAAAATGTTTTCATACACTACGGATTCTCTTTTCTCAGATGCATTCATAATCCAGGAAACTTAGATATGCCTTTAATGTATATATTTGGATACATGATATTATTTTTGCTACACAGTTCAATACATACAACCACTATATTGAATTTTGCAATAAAGAAAAATCCTATCACATTTTGCACAATTCAGAATATCTGCCATTAGATTAGTATGTATATACAGCGTCTTTGTCGTCATATTTTTTATGCATATATCGGACAGGTAATATTATTCTTTATGTATATAGTTGAAGAAGTAACACATTTGATCACAAGTTTTACCCTTAATATCATATCACTCTGACTGCTAATCGGCAATCTTTGATTCACTATATTCCATTATATCCTTTTAAACCTCTGATTAGGACAGTATTATTATATACAAAGGTTATCATTCTGATCTTCACATTTTCATCTTTTTAGTATATCACATTTCCACCAGCATCTTCTTAACAAACCGCATATTCTCTCCAAGGAATATTCATTATACTTTTTTTTATTATTTTTTCTTACTTATATGGTAGGTATCTTAATCTCACAGTGTATATATTATTTCCCTTTAACACAGAACATTATTCAGAACCAAACATAATTAGAATTAGAATTTTCAATAGAAAATAATTATTTATGTATTATTAACATTTCTCATTAAAAACTTCTTAGTAAGTAGGATCTAAATATTTTTCTTGCAATTATTCCAATGGTATACTTTAAAGTATTCTGTTTCTCAATCGATCACTTTTCTTCATTAGTAAATAATTTATCTTAAAAATACTATAAAAGTATGCGCTAGTCCTCTCAAGCCCACCCCCCATGGCGATAGAATTGTCTTGGCATTTCAGGTCCTACTCTAGATGACGTCATTGCGCTAAATGGTGCAAAATGCTGAGCCTCCACCGAATACAGCCACCCTATACACGTTTAGTTGTGTGAGCCTGTAAGCACCACTTGTTCTTCCTGTGCAGGAGGCGGAGGCCGCACCCCCGCTCTCCCTATTGTCTCACTGCCCCTGCAAGGCGAGGGACACACAGGAGACAGGTACAGGGCGCAGCAGGGATCGAGGATGGATAGGGGAGGTAGGCCAGGGCAAGCCTGGATAGCCAGGCCCAAGAGATCAGGGGATGTGTGTGTGTGTGTGAGGAGGGCAGGAAAAATGGAGTACACACAACTGTCACCTGCCTCTCCCTATCTCTGTGCCCTGATTCATGGTTTTATATATATATATATATATATATATAAAGGTGCTCATCGCCGGTGAGTCTCGCAAAGCGAGGCGAGCCATTGAGGCATTGAAAAACGTGGGACTTAGCCTCCAAGCAGTTAGGAAACGTGGAATTGCCCTAGGGTGCAAGCAGTTGAGGAACGCGGGACTTAGAGAAAAAAATACGAGGTCGGAAAAATACAACAAAAAAGCTCACACACAGCACGGGGGAACAGCCAGGATGTCTGGGAGTGAGGTTGCATGCAAATTTAAGCCGAATTTGCAGCACTTGAAAATCAGCTAAGCGAGAAAAAAAATGGCGTCCGGAAAAAATGAAAACGAGGCTACACGACCCCAAGCCACGCAAAGTACTGCCAGACACGTTCAAGGTACAAAATACACTATTAGAAAGGACGGAAAATGCTCGCGAGCCGCGTAACATTTCACCGCCATTTTACAACACTAACTTGCAACTAATAACATTACGAATCTGAAATCACGCTTTACCCGACTAAACCAACGGTTTGGCCTCGCGCACGCCGCCTATTCATAATGCACACTTGGCACATTGCTGACATTTTCTCATCAGGGCAGCAACAGTCCAAATGTACATTGTATACTGCTGGAAAATCAAAAGAGATCGTTAGCTCTTCAGGTTATTGATTGCTGGATATATTAATTAGAAATAGCTAAAATATATTAATTTATTAAGTAATTAATTAATTATTATTATTTAAAAAATATATAAAAAAAATACGCTAAATAGCATATTTTACACTGCAGTTACTTTATGAATACATTAATGCTTCACACTTCCTAATACATTTGTTCATTCAGAATTAATTATTAACGTACATTAATTTAATAAGTATTAATTAGTCATGGAAAATAAAAAGGTATACTTTCCACTGCACTAAGAATGTTTTACTTTTTACACTGCAGTTATATATCAGGCTTACTGCTCATTGGCTGCCAGCGATAGCACTCTCAAAGCAGTTACATAGTTAAATCACTTTATTATGCTCTGAGACCTGAACACATTTTCTAATTTACACTGTACTAAAAAAATTGTATATTTAACATTATACTTATATATCTGTCTTTGCGATGAGCGCCAAACATGATCATTGCAAAGCACAAAACTTGAAGGACATGAGGGGAGAGGCTCGCAATGAGTGTCGAAGGTGTTCAGAGGAGCAAAAGTACACAAGGAGAGATGCTCGCAATGAGCGCCGAAGGTGATCAGAGGAGCAAAAGTACACGAGGGGAGAGGCTCGCAATGAGAGCCGAAGGCGAGCCACGCAAAAGATTGGCAGCTTCAGTACCGCCGCCAACCACTAGATGGCACTGTTGATTTTCTGAATAGTGTTGCACAATATAAGGTGTGATGACAGAAGAGGCCTTGAGCTATGAGAGGCGCGCCCGAGGCCCTTGAGGGATGGCCTCGCTGTGGATTCAGCGCTGTTGAGTTGCGCCACATCGGAGGTTGGAATAATTAGGGCCTTACCTAAAACCGGACAGCGCCATCTTGCGGCTATTTGCTGGCACTGCAGCTGTCAGTGCTGGTGTTTTATTTGTGCTTACACAACGGGATAGATCCGACAGTTCTAATTGGGGCTACAGAAGGTTCTGATCTAGGAGGGACCTCCTGAGTCTGAGTTTTGGGTGGTAGGCAGGTCTGATCTGAAAGTAAAGCGACCCCTAGAAGAAAGGAGGGACATGACCCCAGCAGTCAGATATCAGACTTGCTCCTACCTCCCAGACTGCTCTATTTCTCCTTACAGTAAATCCTATTTTTCTATCCAAATGTTTATTTTTGGGTCTCTCTGGACAGTCACTGCCTGTGTTACTGAATCTGTGCCATTATCTAAGTGTCACTCACTGAGCATGGCTCATTAGCTGCCCTCTCATTATCTATTTATCATTAGCGGTCTCTTCCTCATTAGCTCTTTCTATTTGATATCTAATTATCAGTGTCATTAGTTCTTTCTCATTCTCTGTTTCTCAATATCTATTCCTTATTAGCTGCCTCTTTGACTATGACTCTCATTAGCTGTCTCATCATCTCTCATCTGTTGTCTCTTTCTCATTAGTTGTTTCTAGCTCATCATCTGTCTCTTCTCATTAGCTGTCAGTCTCAGTAGCTGTTTCTTTAACTCATTGTCCCTTTCATTAGTTGGTGCTTTCTAATTAGTTGGTCCGATGTCTCTCTCACTCTCATTGGCTGTCACTCTAGCGGTCTCCTCGCTTTCATTAGCTGTATATTCACTCTCATTGGCTGGCTGTCTCAAAATATGTCTCACTCATTAGCTGACTCTTTATCCCTTATACCTTAGGACCCACATCCGGCTCTCGCGGAGGCTCCGCCCCTGGCACTGTGACGTCTAGTGTCAGTGACAGGCAAGATGGCGGCGCCCTTGGTGAGGGCGGCGAGGAGATCAGTGACCGGGAGACTGCTAAGCACAGCGGGTAATGGGGAAAAAAGAGAGAGAGAAGTGTATGGAGAGAGTCTGTGAGCGAACTGAAATGATCCTAGAGTAAATAGGTTGGAGAGGAAGGGCGAATTAGAGAAGGGGCTGTGGAATAAGGAGGACATAACAGAGATACAAGTAAGTAACATGGAGAATAGGATAGGAAAGAGAGGGGTGAGAGAATACAATAGAGAGGGGAGACAAAGAGGTGAGAAAATACAATAAAGGGAGAAAGAAAGAAGGTAGGGACAGAAAGAGAGGGAAAGGAGATAGTTAAGAGAAAAAGGGTAATGGTAGTAGAGAAGGAAGAGAGAAAAGAGGTCGAAGAGAAAAAGAGAGAAGGTAGAGGAGGCTGTTGGAGAGAAGGAAGAGAGAGAAAAGAGGGTGTGAAGAAGGTATGGAGAAAGCGAGAGAAGAGATACAATAGTGAGACAAAAAAGGTAAGAGGGAGAAAGAGACATGGTAGGGAGAAGGTAGAGGTAAAGAGAGAGAGCGGGAAAAAGATAGGTAATAGAGAAAAAAGGGAAAGTTGGGAGAGAAGGAAGAACAAGAAAAGAGGGATAAGAGAATAAGATAGAGGTGGGGAGACGAGAGAGATGTGGTAGGGAGAAGGCGGGGAGACGAAAGAGAGAATGAGGGGAGAGGGAGATAGGAGGGAGGTGAGAGGGAGATGGCATGGAGACGAGGGAGAAAGTTGGGAGAGAAGGAGGACGTTAGAGAGAAAAAGAGATGAGAGCAGAGGGTGGAGAGAAACTGAGAAAAAGGAAAGGGTCTGGAGTACATAGAGGGAAGAAAAGATTGTAGAGAAAGTACAAATTAAAGAAACAAATGGGCTATGGAATAAGGAGGATATAATAGAGATGCAAATGAGTGCCATGGAGAAGGGAGGAAGTATAGGAAAGATAGAGAGGTGGAAGAGAGATGAAAAAATACAAGAGAAAAGAGGAGATGGGGTGAAAGGAAGACATGGTATGGAGAGAGAAAAAAGGAAGAGGAGGGATAGAAGGAAGAGAGAGAAAGCGGGTTTAGGGAAAAAGAGAATGTAGAGAGACAGAAAGGGGAGATATGGGAGAGAGGAAATTGTGAGAAAATAGTGAGAGCTGCGGGGGGGAAGAAGGGAGAGATGTCGAAGTAAGAAAAAAGCAATTAAGGGGAAGGAAAATGATGGGAAAGAGAAGAGGAGGTAGGAAATAGAGAAGTAGTAGAGAAACGAGAGGCAAAGAGGTGGGAGACAGAAGAAATAGAGAAAAGAGGGGTGGAAGAGAAGTTTAGAAAAGCTGTAGAGAAGAGAGTATGTTAAAAACTGAGAAGGGGAAGTAGACTGAAGAAAAGAATGAAGAGAGATAAAGGCAATGGAGTGGAGAAATGGGGTCAAGATTAAGGGAAAAAAGACTGGGTTGAGACCAAAGAAAAACAAACAAGAGAGTGTAGAGAAAAGAGGAAGAAGTTGGGGATAGCAATGAGAAAAGAGGAGAGAAGTGTGCAGATAGAAGTCGCTCCATATAATACTCCTTCATCTTTTTCCGCACCAGCCGCTCTATGCAGACGAGCCGCCCCCCTGGGCCCTCTCCCCAACGAGCAGTTTGAAGGGCAGGACCCCGAGTCCCTGGAGAAATATCGCAGCTACTCGCGATATTACAGGACCGCCGAGCTTGAGAGCAAGAAGACCAGCTGGTGGAAGACGTACGAACAGTACCGGCAGGAGGGGAAAGGTATCCACTTATGAGGCATGAGTTATGGTGACATACAGCGGGACATGTCTGTTATTTTACTAGTTTAGCTTTGCAGACATCAGCCCAAGGTTAAGGACCGTTTGTAATTTTTGAATAGGTTCAGGTGTTTGTGAAGTAGGTAGCAACCTAACAACATTATCAATGTGTAAGCAAAGAGCATAACAACATTTTTAGAGAACTTCTAACAAACTGCATGTTTCTTGGGGCTTTCATAAACATCAACATACTGATATCAGGTTTGGGTAATTTACCTGCCATGCTTCAGTGTAAGTATTTTTTTGCTGGGGGTAGTCAATTGGAGGAAATAGATCAAAGTCTGGACTTTTCATTGCTTTTCTTGATTTAATTTATTATTTTATCCTCCTGAAGCCTCAACACATTAAATAAATGATAACCTAAACAGAGTCCTTTCTATGGAATTCTCCTTACTGCACCCATCTGAATGTAAATAGTTGCATGTCTACAAGTAGAATTGTATACTTTTTAGAATGTAATGTAGAGCCTAGAAAAATAATTACCTACTTCGGGTCTAGTCTATGCTCCACCCTCACATAAAAAAAATAAATAAATAAGAACCCATGCACACTGCTCTGAACCATTATGTAGAACAGTCAAATTCATGCTCTCTCAATGCATACATACTCTTTTCATTCAAATAATTTACATGTGGTGCTAGTATGACTGTAGAAATCAAAGGAAAAAGATGAGTGTAAGGAGGGGTGGAGTAAGATGGCACATGGAGAGGTAAGGAATCTTTACACAGGCCCAGAAGCTGTCCGCTTGCATCAGGAAATTCAACTTTTGCTCTCCAGAAATGTAAACACCACTCTCCCACACACATTTTCCACCAAAGTATAATTTATGTTTTCTGGGGCCAGTGGATGCTTCAATTTATTCCCTAAGTAAAAATGCTTTAGTCCGACTCAAATTTTTTCAATTATACAGTGCCTTGTAAAAGTAGTCACCCCCCTTTGCATTTGTCGTGTTTTGTTGCCTCACAACCTGGAATTAACTTGGCTTGTTTGAGGATTTGCATCATTTAATTTACTGAACATGCCCACAACTTTGAAGATGTTTTTTTTTTTTTATGTGCATAACTATTTACCCCCCCTAAAGTCAATATTTGTAGAGCCACCTTTTTGAGGCAATCACAGCTCCAAGTCGCTTTGGATAAGTCTCTATTAGCTTTCCACATCTTACCACTGGGATTTTGCCCATTCCTCCTTGCAAAACTGCTCCAGCTCCTTCAAGTTGGATGGTTTGTGCTTGTGAACAGCAATCTTTAAGTCTGACCACAGATTTTCTATTGGATTGAGGTCTGGGCTTTGACCAGGCCATTCCAACACATTTACATGTTTCCCCTTAAATCAGTCAGGTGTTCGCACAGAGTGGTACAGGTTTTGCTCAAGAATATCCCTGTATTTAGCACATCCCTCTTTCCCTCAACTCTGACCAGTTTCCCAGTCCCGGTTGCTGAAAATATGGTGTTCTTTGGGTGATGTGATGTGTTGGGTTTGCGCCAGACATAGCGTTTTATTTGATGGCCGAAAAGTTCAGTTTTAGTCTCATCAGACAGAGCACCTTCCTCCATACATTTTGGAGTCTCCCACATGCCATTTCGCAAACTCAAAACGTGCCATTGTGCTGAAAGTAATGGCTTTCTTCTGACCACTCTGCCATAAAGCCCAACTCTATGGAGAGTACGGCTTATTGTCATCCTATGTACAGATACTCCAGTCTCTGCTGGGGAACTCTGCAGCTCCTCCAGGGTTACCTTAGGTCTCTGTGCTGCCTCTCTGATTAATGCCCTCCTTGCCCGGTCCGTGAGTTTTGGTGGGCGTTTGTCTCTAGGCAGGTTTGCTGTTGTGCCATGTTCTTTCCATTTTTAGTTATGATAGATTTGATGGTGCTCCTGGGGATCATCAAAGATTTGGATATATGTTTATAACCTAACCCTGACTTATACTTCTCAACAACATTGTCCCTTACTTGTTCGGAGAGTTCCTTGGTCTTCATGGCAATGCTCGGTTAGTGGTGCCTCTTGCTTAGGTGTTGCAGCCTCTGGGGCCTTTCAAAAAATGTGTGTATATGTAATGACAGATCATGTGACACTTAGATTGCACACAGGTGGACATCATTTCACTAATTATGTGACTTCTGAAGGTAATCGGTTGCACCAGAGCTTTTTATGGGCTTTATAACAAAGGGGGTGAATACATACGCACATGCCAATTTTCTGTCTTCTATTTCTAAAAAATAGTTTTATGTATATTTTTCTCATTTCACTTCACCAAGTTAGACTATCGTGTTCTGATCCATCACATAAAGTCAGATTAACAAAACATTCAACTTAAGGCTGTAATGTAACAAAATAGGTAAAAAGTCAAGGGGAGTGAATACTTTTGCAAGGCACTGTGTGTGTGTAATATATATATATATATATATATATATATATATATATATATATATCACATATATAGTTGTGAGCGTACGAGTTGTTGCTAACGCTGTGGGCTCGCGTAGCGAGGTGCGGCCCTCGCGAAGCGAGGGCCGCGGCGCAGCAAGCCAAGGCCCTCGCAAAGCGAGGGCAGTGGCCGAGGGTCTCAGTTGCTGGCATGGAGCGCTGAAGGCGCTCCTTGCCAGCAACTGAGGACCCTCGCAAACTTCACGTCGCAAACCAAACAGCACGACACACACATTACGACACTCGCAAACAACATACGACACACGTTCACACACATTACGGCCTTGCAACACTCGGACGCAACTCGCGAACATTACAAAATGTAAAACACAATACATACACACAGCACATACATAAAAAACTTACCTACACCAAGAGGGAGCACCCAGGACCTCAAAAATACAACTTACACCTCGATTTTACTCGAAATAAAACAGTTTAGAGACTAAAAAAAAATCTAAGCGAGAGAAAAAATGGCCGCCGAACAAAACGAAAACGAGGCTACAGCACTCTAAACTCGCAAAACACCACAAGAAACTCGCAAAACACCACAAGAAACTCGCAAACCGCAACAAACGACCTACGGATATTCATACCACACAGTGCACACATTCAGCATGCTTACACAGCAGCTCCACACCACTAATGCTGCAGCAACATCAACACAGATTGCCAGCTCTTCATCACAATGCTTCAAAATAGGTACAGTATATTCATTTAGTAATGTATTACATATTTCATTATTATACACCAAACAGCATTAGCTACCTTACAATTTCATTGCCGTCATTTTTTGACGGGCAATTCGCTAGTATATATATAATATTTAGTTTTAGCAAAAACATAAATGCAGCCTTTACCTTTTGTGACTTTTATGTACAATTATTCTTTATTGCAGGGTTCCATTTACTTTTTTGACCAGCTTTTACCTGCTACTTTCTCTACTAGTTATATCTCATCTCAATGAGACCTGTTGAAAACAGACTGTTTTTGCTGCCACATTCCCATTATGCAGGCAGAAGCTTCTGTGCATTCAAATTCTCCCACCACCATCATAGAAACCCAAATCACACTGCAGTGTGATTGCACATAAAAGTTGATAAATTAGGTGCTGTGTATTTATTTATAAAAAAATTTTTAAACAGTAGTTCTTCAAAATACTATGATTTAAATATTACACCATATTGGTCCTTTTTAATAATGGAGCTAACTAATATTTCTTCTTCCAGATGACAGACAAGATTTGGTGAACATCGGTTTCCCTTACAACACCCCTCATCTTCCCAAAACTGCACAGGCAAGGAAACGGATACTGAAGGAGAACCGTTGCAATGCAGAGCTGGAGAGGGCATCACGCCACCGCACACGTATGTAACTTGAGATCATGCCTCATCACAATTTGTTTTATAAAGTTAAAGAGCCACTGAAGGGCTCATACATTAAGGTTTAATTTGTTTGTTTACTAATTCATAAGCAATAAAATCAGTGTTTGAAAAGAAAATCAACAACTTACAATTGAACTTTTAATTTAACAGACTCTGATGAATCTGATTCCTTCCATCCCTATTAGGTAACCAGAATCTGCCAAGGAGGCGGTCACAATAATATTATTTATCTGCCTCCTTCGCCGGAAGTGGCCAATGCAGACAAACATAGACCTGTAGAACATTTTAGGACTGCCTCCTGGGCAGATAATATCTCACCCCCTGGACACCTAAAAGGGGGTGAAGTGAAGCATCTAGATATATATATATATATATATATATATATATATATATATATATATATATATATATATATATATATATATATATATATATATATATATATATATATATATATATATATATATATATATATATATATATATATATATATATATATATATAAATTACACACATCTGTATATTTTAAATTTAAAATGGGCACTGGAAAGGATTTTTTTTCATTGCCTTCATCTAGAGAAAATATTTACACTTAGAATTGTTGCAGTAGATGCTTGATAACTATGCCTATTGAGGATACCAACACCAAATGTAAATAAACATCACATTAAATGGCTTCAAATGTTGCCAAGCGATGGAAGGCACCATTATTAGATAGCAAATAAATCATTCAGAAACTAAACTACATGATGATCTACGACAAAATGACACATGCATTGAATAACACTCTTCCAAAATTCACAAAGATATGGGATTGTTGGATTAACTCCACTCATTCCATTTCAATTAATGAAATCCCAAATTACATATACCAGAGTCGCAAGAGGAAAAATAACCTTAGGCCACAAAGCTGATTCCGAAACCCAAATCTTCTGGGACAAAATTATAACATCATAGTTAATATAAAGAAAAAGCAAAAGCAAAACTAATGGTACATATATTTTTTGTTTTATATGATTTTAAAATATTATAATTTATTATTTAGTTAAAATGTTCTTATATAAATGCAATAAATAAAATAACACTTGTTTATCCTAGTTGCAAGGTCTAAATACAATATAGAAAGTATAAAGAAAAGAAAATAAAGACCTTAATAACCAACAATACATTACATTATAAATGGAAAAAGATGTTGAAGGAATCACAATGTTGTTTATGCTTTAGACTAGGCCAAATAAATTCATATTTTACTCAGTAGATTGTACAGTTCTGACCTGCAAGTCATACTTTATTACTTAACGAAAATGTTATTGACATTGATAATAAAAAATAAAAAAACTATTGAAACAAACAAAAAAAAACGCTTGATATTTTAATTTTCATTTGTCTTGCACTGTCTCATTTTTCCCTCCTCTCCTAGGGCCTCATTCAAATGCGATTTGGCCAATCGAATAGGGCTCTATATAAGCACATAGCATATTTTTTACAGAAGTTTTTAGTTAGTGAAGACCTTATTTTTGGATAGAAGTTCAGTAACTAAAAACACCTGTAAAAAAAAAAATGCTATGTGCTTATATAGAGCCCTATTCAATTGGCCAAATCGCATTTGAATGAGGCTCCTAATAACTATCTGTCTCCCTAATCACATGTGTTTAGCCAATCACGTGATAAAAAAACTACATCCCAGGATGTCTACTGTGATTGCCTTGACCAACTGACAAGCTATCAGCTTTTATTAAATTGTGATTCTGCAAATTTAAAAGGGCTCTATTTAAGCACATAGCAATTTTTTTTTTTTACAGGTGTTTTTAGTTAGTGACCTTCTATCCAAAAGCAAGGTCTTAACTAAAAAATTCTGTAAAAAAAATATGTTATGTGCTTATATAGAGCCCTTTTAAATTTGCCATAGCGCAATTTAATAAGGCTGTATATGTTTTGGCATGAAATTAAGGAATTAATGAGGTAGGAGAAAGCAGGGGAGCCATGACAGTGTAAGACAACTATAAAAGTAAGTTATCACTCTTTTGTAAGGTTTTCTCCAAGACAATCCAATTATCCTTTTATTTTTAAATATAGATGATTGATCATAAACAAAAAGTATATTTAAATTCAAGAATAAAACCATAATTCCTCACTCACTTAAAATGCTATATGTAATGAATTGTGAACCTATCTACAACATGCAGTCCATTAATAAAAGGCCCATTTAAAAGTCCTTATTTTCCCACATATTCTTTATCTGGTACAACAATATAACAGTCGCAGGCCTTGTGCTCCAAACCTCTGTAGTGGAAAACAATCGTAAAAGGAGTGCAAAACAAGACCTGCTGGTGTACTAAATAAAAACTTAATTTGAAAAGCTACTTGCAAAATAAATGTGAAAAGTTCTGTTATGTTGTGAATCCAATGAGACACTATATAGAAAATGTATAAAATTCAGCACATTCCATGGTTTTCCTTGCATCAAATAAAGATTTTATTTCTTATTTACTATGCCAGCAGCTCTTATTTGGATCTTATCGCTTCCTTATCTTTAAGTGATTGAGAAGAAAAATATACTTTAAAAGTGATCCTCTGCATTTGTATCCCCAGTACAAATTCCCCTGGACGAGGTGCGTGCAGACTGGGAGCAAACCAGTGGTCCTTACCACGTGCAGCGGGTGGCCGAACACTATGGCGTGTACAAGGACCTATTCGGAGAGGCCACTTTTGTCCCCAGCACCCCCCTGAGAGTTTTCTACAGCAAAGGAGAGGATCTGGTGATGCCTGTTTATTATGGAAACGTGGTGACTGCATCTGAGGTTGGTGCCCAGCTCCTGGACAGCATGAAAAAAGTTAAACGTGTAATATTCACATTAAATGATCACTGTAGTTTAAGAAAAAAAAAATCATTAGCATTTTCAAGCCTTTCCTGCTTTGCCTGAAAAAACCCTTTGTACCATGAAAAGGTAGGGTTAATGTTATGGGAGATTCCATGCACTATCAAAGTCTTCTAAAATTAAATTATTCTTTAATGTTTTGTTCTTATTGTTTACACAGCTGCTAATGATCTTAGTTTGTTGTATCCTTTCAGATTTTCCCTAATCCACAGTGGTCCTTTAAATGAACGTGAGAATATTGATGAGTGTACTCTTCTTGATATTATGTTTAAAACTACTTTTTGATGTCATTTCTAATTTAGCATTGGCCACTGATCTGTGTGTTCCTCTCTCTCAGGCTGCGGTGCCCCCTGAGGTGACGTTTGAAGCTGAGGAGGGCTCACTGTGGACTCTGTTGCTCACTAATCCAGGTTGGTCTTGGGACGAGTGAGACTTTTTGTAGGATATCACATTCGTTGAGAGACCCACAAACTGCTATTTTTCTGTCTGCCCCCTTTCCCTCTGTCACTGTCTACATCATATCCTTGTGTCTCTTTGCAGATGGACACCTGAGAGATACAGACTCTGAGTATGTGCACTGGCTGGTGTGAGTATAGTGGTACCTTGTCAATAGATAGTCACGTCAATTATTTTCTTCTGTACTTCATCTCTCCACTTTTTTATTTTATTTCTTTATTACCTAATATGATTTGCACCTCCTCTCTTGCACATTCTCTCACCAAGTCTCGCTCTTGCTTGCTCTCCTTCTCAGACTCCTAAATACCACAGACTCTGTATATTCCCATTCCCATCATCAAATTCTCTTACCATTCTCAATCTACCAAAAATGTTCTTTCAAGTTGCTTATCCAGACCCTTCTTTTGTTTTCATTTTTCACACTCTGCTTCATCTTCTCTGTCTCTCTCACTCATCTCTCTCTCTTTCTCTCACTCCTCTCTCTCTCTCTCTCACTCATCTCTCTCTCTCTCTCTCTCTCTGCTTCTCTAACACCACACATCCTATTCACTCACTTCTCTCTCATGCACCCCTGTGTTAGGCCCACACTCACCCCTATCCCTCTTTCTCATCTCTTTACTCTGTCTCACTCTCTCTCAACCTTATCTCCGTTTTTGTTTTGTTTTTTGTAATATCTCTTGCATTATTGTATCTCCTGATCCCCAACTATGTCTCTTCACAAAATCTGTCACTCTCTCTTTCTTTGCAGAGGGAACATCCCTGGGAACAAAGTCCTTTCAGGAGAGGAAATCTGTCACTACTTTCCGCCATTCCCGGCTCAGGGCACTGGCTACCACAGACACATCTTCCTACTCTTTAAGCAAGAGACGCTCATAGATTTCCGGACGGAGCAGCGACCCAACCCCTGGTGAGCATCATCTCTATTTGTATCAATATTTTATCTTCTTCCTACTTGCTCTCTCACACTCTTCTACCCTTCTCACAGTCAAAGCTTGAAGATGAGAACCTTTAAGACGTTAGATTTCTATAGAAAGTACGAAGACTCATTGACTCCTGCAGGACTGGCTTTCTTCCAGTGCAAGTGGGAGGAGAGCGTCACTCAAGTTTACCACCAGCTACTGAGTGAGTGCGGGGTACAAGGCAACATGCTTTTAGTATATCTTTATTGGGATGTGGTCCAAATTGTGCCAAATTAAGTGGCCTTTTAGGGAATTTCATGATAAAACAGCTATAAAAAGGTGGAATTTATTTGCCACACCCTGGGTCAGAGGAAAGCTTAAAAAGGATGAATCTTATGATTTTTTTTCAACATTAAATGGCCATTGTTGTTTTGGAAAATCTTCATGTATTTAGGACATCTGAAACGCTAATAACATTCACAGCTGTGTAAGCCTTGTACATAAAAGCATTGGGAGTCTTGGGAGTTTACTTCTTGAATTGCCAGGTTGCTTGCATTCTCAGCAGAGGATTTTTGCTTTTTTTAATTCATAGTGACAGTATGTCTGTTGTCACTAAAGCAAATTGAATTTAATAGTTAAAACAAGTTCTTTTTAAGAGCACAGTATAAATATGACATTCAGCAGCCCTTTAAATGATAATGATATGATGAAACACATTTGTTTGAAAGTATTGAGTCTGAGAGCAGAGTTAGGTAGAAAATGTCAGAAAATAGTTTTTAAATGGATAAATAAAATCATTATGATGCCTCTGTTGGTCCCTGGAAGCATTGATTGAATGTTATTTGTGCGAGGGGGTTGTAGATTACTCTGCACATGGCTGTTTAAGAGCATGTGTGCTGGAAAGAGTTGTTGTCCACCATCCCTGATATATAAGGTAAGCACACTCCTAGTCAGCAGTAAGTACTGAAGCCAGAGAAAATAAAACCTATGTGCAAGTGGAGACTGCAAAAATGTTGATTTGCTCCAAAAATGCATTTTTGCTTCTGGCTTACATAGCATCCATTGTTAGTTTGTTACATATTTCACAAACATGTGAAGGTCTTCCTAATCTACAGAAGTCCTTTAAGTGGCATTTGTTAAGAGAGTAATCTACGAAGGGGGATCCCAGAGTCTAATTGTATCTAAGAAAATGTATTTTTTTATTTATTTTTTTGTTGAAAATAGATTGCAGTACAGTAACAATTTAAACCTTTTCTGTGTCCTTTTAATCCCTTATCTACCTCCTCCTCATTTATTCTCCACAGACATGAGGGAGCCTGTCTTTGAATACAAGCGTCCTCCAGTCTATCACCCTCCCCAAGTGAAATACCCGCACAAAAAGCCCCTGAGATATTTGGACCGATATCGAGACTCCAATGAGCCAACATATGGGATTTATTGAGGCAGGAACACAGACATCAGCAGAGGATCATGGGAAGCTGAGGATCCTGGCTCTAGTGTAGCTGCCTCCAGTTATGGTAGGATGGTAAAGTACCAATGAAAAAAAATACTTATAAGCTGAATTTACTAAATTTTTGCTGTCAGCTCTAGAGATACGCCCACTATATTGACCTTTTACCAGCACCTAATTAAATCATTAATGAATTACTCACTAATGTATTAGTTATGCATATGGCTGCAGAGGTGTTAATCTGTGAAAATCCCATCTCTATGGATACCTCAGAAACCACATGAGGTAGGTACTGATAATCAGATCAGTCTGGTTGGTGTTGAGTTACAGTCAAAATGTAGTAAATTGGAAGTACTTCTTCTATTACTAATTTCCATTTTTAATAACTTCCATTTGCAAAATTAAAAATAAATAAAAAGGTTGATCTATAAAAGAGATTATATATTATTGGCACTTTACTATCCTACCATGACTGGGACCCCTCCTTTGAACCTTTACATCATCACTTGGTGTTCCCCAACCCAAGCCGAGTTGTGGGCGATCCAAACTCCTCTTCTGTAGCTTTTATTTCACCATAGCAAAAAACTAGACGCCACTCATGGACCTGTAATGTCACAGACTTACCTCACCTGCAAGAACTGTGAAGAATTCTGAATACACCAGAAATAACCCTGCTGCAGATTTGGAGGGGGAGGGGGGTTACTGCAGAAAACATCCACGAAACTTGGGATCTGTGCCATCTGCATGGACAACTGAACTTTAATATCACTCATCTAGGACTGTAATGAAATGTATTGTCATTTTAAGATCGATCGTGTAGTGCCTGGGATATGTTTCTGGTTTTGTACTTTAATTTACCAATACAATTATTATAATAAATGTGTGTGTTCTATTAGCTGTACTTGGTTCACTACTAGTGAGCCTCATTCTCTCCTTTTTATGTATTCCTCTATCTCTTTGCTCTTCTTTTTCTCTATTCCTTCTGTGTCCTTGCATCTTTGTTCCTCCATTATTTCCTTTTCTGAGTTTGACCATCTTTTTTCCGGTTCCTCATTCTCTCCTCTTTGCTCTTCCATCTCTTTTCCCGTTCCTCCTTCTCCATATTCTTCCATGGGGCTGAAATCTCCACAAGAACAGGCCAGCTTTGCCAAATAACAGAAAGATTCCTCCAGTAACAGGGAGATAAAGAAAAATTCAACCCATGATTTATTTTTTTTGAACAAGCAAACCCATTGAAAAAATGAGGATGAATTACCTGATAGATGTGGGAGGGTCTCTCTCCTACGGTGACGAGTTGCCAAAGGGTGTTCCTGAGAGCTAACCAGTGGTAGTGTCTAGCGTAGGCTGATTTATGACATGTAGGAAGCGTGAAATGGAAGTGTTTGAATGAGGCCCCCTCATTTTTTTATGGAATATTTTTATTTCAGTACCAAAAAAGGTAAAATTTAACATACAACAAAAATAACAATCAACCTATACATACATTAAATATACAAAAAGAATACATTAACATACTTTAAAAAAAACATTAATTCCACCAATCCAACCAATATTATTGTTTAATCTATATTAAGTATTTCGGAGAGAACAAAAAAGGAGATGGAGAGACCTTGATATACAACAGCCCTATATCTAGAAGAACAAAGGAGAAAAGCCTAAAAGACTAGAAGCAACTATAGGAAAAAAAGAACATTCGTACTACTTTCTGCCAATGGTAGGAGAGGTAATCGCAATGGAGGAAACAAGAATAAGTTATTAGATCTTCTTCTCATCCCATTTTAACCATTTGACCAAATTTTATTTTTTCTTACTGTATCGTTTCATTCCCTTTTCCAACTCCCTATCTTGATCGACTATCCTCTCAATGTCAGACCATTTAGGGATTTCCACCTTTTAACTATACACCATTTACTCACTAATAAAATATGGGAAATTAGCCATCTCTGGTGGTGAAAACTTTGGTTCTCCAAAATATGAAATAACAATAATGTTGGGCTCATGGGTATCTTTATTCTTGTTATTACTTCAATCTGATCTATACAATTCTTCCAATATTATTGTATCTGTGGACAGTCCCACCAAATATGTGAGTGAGACCCCCTGCCCCCAGATCCTCGCCAACACTTTTCTGAATTTGTTTTACTAATTATTTTCATATTCGTAGGTACTATGTACCACCTCTGTATTAATTTGACATAAAGCTCTCTATATGAAGTGCATAGAGTAGTCTCTTTTACTAAAGAGCATGCTCTAAACCAGTTTTCTCTTGTCAACATACAGTCTAATTCTTGTTCCCATTTAGTCATTCTATTTGTTTTCATACTTACTTCTCTAGTTCTCAATATTTTATTGCATTTAGAGATAGTATGAGTTTTTTGACCCCTAACTATAATAAGTTCTATCAGTGAATAGTCTCTAAACTTATTCCAAAAGATGTCATGGGATCTCAATTCCTTTATAATGGTAATATACTCTAGCCAATTAATTTCTATAGTCTGATATTTTTGTAATAGTCTCGAATGAGATAAACATACATTATTTTAAAATAGATCTCCCAGTTTAGTTACTCCCACTATTTGTAATTTCTGGAGAGCTATATTTTTATTGTTATAGTGGAGAAGACTGATAGGGGCAGCTGGTGAGGGATACCTAGCTAAGTCCCATAGATTCCTATTTTTATACCAAAATTTTAATAAAGAGTGAATCCCCCCAAATAGAGGTGTTAGATCTCTGGGGTCTGATTTAGGGAGCCATAAGAATATTTCCAGAGGAAGGTCCCCCATAAGATCCTCTTCTAGTTTTAGCCATTTTGACTTTTTAGATGCTAAATTCCATCCAAGTAAATGATTTGTCATAATGGCATTATGAATATCCAGTAGAGAGGGGATAGCTAATCCTCCCTTTTCAACGGATCTCTTTGTGATGTTCAATCGTGGTTTCTTATTATTATTGATAGATTTATTCTCAAAACTTTGCATATTGTTAATTGAGTAAATGGGTGCCACTTGGGGAATACATCTCCAAATGTATGTTATTTTAGGAACAATCAACATTTTTATCAGAGCAATCCTACCAGACCAAGACAATTATTCAGGTTTCCATTCTAGGATATCCTGTCTGAACTGTCTAAAAACTTTATCCATATTATTTTTTAGGATAGACCTAATTGATGTTGCATAGTGTATGCCCAGATGGCAAATACCCTGAATGTTCCAATTAAGTTTAAAATTACTTTTTAGATAATGAATATCTTCTAAGTCCAAAAGTCAAAGTATCAGATTTCGTCTCGTTAATTTTAAGATTACTAAATTTTCCAATCTGATCCCATACTGCTGGTAGAGATCTAATAGGGTCTGTCAAAGTAAGTACCATGTCATCAGCGAACATCATAACCTTATGTCGTTTTTTCCCAATTTTTAAACCAACAATAGTCTCTGATGTTCGTATTTCGGCCAGAGGTTCTAGGGTCAAAACAAAAATTAGCGGGGACAGGGGACACCCCTGTCTTGTCCCTTTATGAATATAGAATTTCTCGGTTTCATAGTCAATGCCAGTCACCTTCGCTCTGGAGTTTTTATAGAGTGACATAATTGCTTTATTGCCAAATTCCTCTAATCAGAATTTTTCTAAGACCAATTCAATATATAGCCAATTTACCTTATCGAACGCTTTTTTCGGCGTCCAGTGATATGTTAGCAAAGGTATATCCCTAACTTTGGCATGCCATAATAGATTAAGCAATCTTCTTGTATTCTCTAAGCCTTGTCTTTTAGGCATGAATCCAACGTAATTGTAATTGACCAGGCTGGATTACAAAGGATAGGGCTCAGTTCCTTAACTAATGTTTTGTAATATATACCAGTAAATCTATCGAAGCCAGGAGCTTTATAAACTTTTAAGTCTATAATTGTTTGTTCTACTTCCTTCAATGAAATCTCTTTGTTCAGTTCTAATAATTCTTCCTTAGTTATTCTAGGTAATTTTATTTGCCCTAAGAATTCTTCTATCCCCTTTTTAGAGGGTTTTCAAAAGTTCTCACTTGATTCAAGATTATATAGGGATTGATAATGCGACTGAAAAACCTTACGGATTTCCGTCGGAAGATTTTGTTTTCTAATATTTAGATTCCTAATCCTTAGTATTCTTTGTTTGACCCGCTGTTTTCTAATTTTGTTCAGAAGAAGCCTTCCTGCCTTGTTACCCAAAATATAATGATCTTCTTGTAACCTGAGAATAGTTTTATCTGTTTTTTCGTGTTGGATTTTCTGAATTTGTTTTTTAACTTCCTTGATTGGTAGTATAATATTAGAGTCTAGACATTTTTTGTTCTTATTTTGCAGAACATTCACTTCCATATATAACTCTCTCAATGTTCTTCCTCTATTCTTATTAAGATATGCACTTCTAGCGATACATAACCCTCTAACAAAGGCCTTATGTGTACACCAAATAGTTGTATCTAAGGGGACAGATTTTACATTTAAATCAAAGAAGCTACTGATTTCCTTTTTTAATTTGTTCACAAATTCTTCTGATTTCAACTGGATACCATCCATTTTTTATTGCCTAGGTTAATGTACATCTTGAGAGCCTTCCAGTGTCAAGCTTATCACTCCGTGATCTGACCACAAGATTTTGGTAGACTTAACCTTTTCCAATGTTTTTATATCTGTCAAAAAATGGTCTGAGTGTAACACAGATGTCTTCCGGAGAAATACGTATAATCTTTTACGTCCGGGTTATACGATCTCCATACATCGTATAGTCAATTTTTGAAGATTTCCAAGGCCTCCTCATGAAGCTGAGATGTGGTCTATCGCTACGCCCTACATGGCCTGCTTGGAGGGCAGAGTGAAGTAAGGGAGAGAAATATTAGGTCTGCGAAGGCTGATTTGGATGCATGAACAAGGTACGCCTACAAAGGCCGGTTTAGGAGCTGTAGAGAGTAGGTTGATTTGGACTTATAGAAAAGGTTGAAGGTTAGTAGATTTGTCCGTAATTCCACTAAATATGGCTTAAAAAGGCCAAAGCATGACCTCAGATACTGATAAAGACAAATGTAGTGGATTTGGGGCGGTATATTATAAAGCGTAATGTAGAGCATGAATACTTACCAATAAGAAAGCCTAATGTAGAGCAGGAATATTTACCATGAAGAACCATAGCTTTACAGCAATGGGGATGCCCTTACGGACAAGGGAAGAGACATAAACAGCATAGCAGGAAATCTGACATATTTACATTGCAAGGTTAAGGAAAGCAGAAGTTTAACAAAAATGCCCTTGCAGACAGGAAAAGGCAAAAGTCAGCAATAAGCCGAAAGCTTAACCTGGGAAAATGGTGATGTGATGAGAAGCCAGTGATAGTAATGCCCTTGTAGACAGGAAAAGGGCCAAAAAGCCGCCATGAGAAGAAATCTTACCTTGTAACATAGTAATGTAAGGAGAAAGTTAGTGATAGGAACACCCTTGCAGATAGGAAAAGGGCCAAAAAAGGCAGTAATATGCTTGCAGTCATGTAGCAAAGTAAATCAGAACTTGTAACCGTGAGAGCACTGAAATGCATCCTGCATGCATGGACCCAGAAATGGATTGGCTGTGAGGTTTCAACAGGAAGTGCTTATAAGGCTGCAGAGCCCGCCTCAGGAAGAGGTGGGGCGAGCTACAGAGCCCCACCTCAGAAGGGGCGGGGCAAGAGAGGGAGACGACCACAAATACACACACACACACACACACATATATATATATATATATATATATATATATATATATATATATATATATATATATATATATATATATCTTTTTTTTTTATTTTATAATCAAAGTATTGCAGTATTTGGTAATAACTTTTTTTTATTGGAAACAAAGTTATTTCATTATGACATGCTTTGAGTATTGACTTCTTTTTATCAAGTCTTTAACAGTACTGAAATATGTGCCAGAAAGAGGTCATATATCTGTTGAGAGTTTAGCATGGGACAAAGACAAAAATGATGTTCTAGGAGTCTTTAGATCAGGTTTGGATAAAAACATAGCAGAACCCTAATTAAGGGCAGTAAATGTCACCACAGTTTGGGGATAAGGGCAACATCAATTGAACATGTGGAATGTGGTATAAAACCTGAGTCACAAAACATTTTGGCAATGAGATAAGAATCCTAAATCCATATTTAAACCGGTATGTTTTGAATCAAAAAGTTTTTTAATTCAAAAGTTTTATGCTCTTGGAGACTTTTGAAATGTCCTCTGAGTATCTTGGTTTTTAGATTTTGGATGAAGTGGTTATTCTGGGGGAAATGTCTACATTGTGCTTTTTTTATGGAGAGTCTGTGAAGATTCATCCTCATATGTCGTTTTTGACTGGTTTCTCCAATGTAACAGCCCCAGTACAATGTATCATGTACACTAAATTGGAAGAAATACATGAGTATGATCCCCTTGTTGTTGTGTGTGGCTGTATACTCACTACAGATAAGTTGGCATAGCTTGCAGTACATTTTATTGCATGGGTTGGTGCCATTTTCTTTATCATGTGCTTCATTGGCTAATCTTCTGATGACCAATGTTTGTCTCAGATTTTGTGGCTGTCTAAATGCAAGAATAGGAGGTTTGGGGAATATAATGTTTCAATTCTGTATCATCTGTCAGTAGTGGCTGTAAATCCTTAAATATTTTGTGTATTTCTTCTAGGGCAGGGTGGTGTGATGTGACCAGTTGTGTACGTGGAGTTGTTTCTTTAGTTTTATTTTGCAACAAGTGTTCCAGGGGTGTTCTGATGGCAAAACACCACCAAGCACATACGACTTTTACACAAACCCGTACGAGGTACAAACTACACTATTAGCAAGGACCCTAAATCATCCACACCCGCGTACCACATGCACAATCGCCGCCATTTTACAACACTAACTTACAGAATGCGGAAGTACACAGCTACACTAACGGCTTCCCCTCACGCACGCAGCCTATTTACACTACACACTGCACACATTGCTGACACTTACACCTCAGCTCAACAACAGTGCAAATCTACATTGTATGCTGCAGGAACATCAAAACAGATTGTTAGCTCTTCAGCACATTGCTTGCTGCATATATTAATTACAAATAGGTAAAGTATATTTCGCCAACCACCTCCCCACATAAAACCGTACTAAAAATCCTAAAACTTCTTGAATCTCAAACTTATGGAAAACTAATTCTAGGAGGAGACTTCAATTTGACCTTTGACCTAAAATTTGACTGGTCCAGTAGCCTCTCTAATGGCCGCATCTCAAACAAATTGAAACAAATAACAAAGTCACTTATTAATCTTGGTCTGATAGATGTCTGGAGAGGACATCACCCCAACAGAAGAGAATTCACTTATTAATCCCACACCCGCGGGTCATGCTCCTGTATAGACACCATATTAATAAACGTAATCCCGAAAGGCTGCAAATTATGCCTGCCCATGGTCTGACCACGCAGCAGTCACATTAAATTTAGATTTGAGCCCAAATATAAATAACCCATACCCTGAATGAGCTTCTTCTTACAAATCCCATGCTCCTAGATCAGATAACTAATGGTTTACATCTATATTTTGAAACTAACTACTCTACGGAGTAAAAAATTGGATGGATCTGGGTGGCCCACAAGGCTTTTTATTAGGGGTACTTGTATAGAATTAGCAACAGCCTATAAGAAACAGTGCAAACAAAAAGAAAAATAACGTATGGACACATTACAGAGATTAGAACACCAAAATCAGCAAAAGTCCACTCCCCAAATGTGCTAACAAATAGATAAATACATATTTGAATTAGATAGTATCCTTTCAGAAAAGACTGAGAAGGCTTTGCGACACACAAACCATCGGTTTTTATGCAAAGACCAACAAGCCTAACTTTCTTTTTTTTATAGCCAAGAGGCTTAACTCCAAAAATTCCCAAACAAAAATTCTAAGGATAAAAAATTATAAAGGCCTAACAACAGTGAGACAAAATGAAATAAAAAAGACCTTTAAAATCTACCAGAAAATCTAATCTACTAAATCTCAAAACAATCTAAGACTCATTCAATCATACCTTGACACCTAACTTACACAATGCGGAAGTACACAGCTACCCTAACGGCTTTCCGTCGTGCACGCAGCCTATTTACACTACACACTGCACACATTGCTGACACTTACACCTCAGCTCCACAACAGTGCAAACCTACAATGTATGCTGCAGGAACATCAAAACAGATTGTCAGCTCTTCAGCACAATGCTTCCTGCATATATTACTTTCAAATAGGTAAAGTATATTCATTTATAAATGTATTAATAATTTTATTACTATACAAAAACAAATATACACAAAAATAAAAAAAACATTCTCACAATAAACACAAAACCAATTCACTGCGCGACTCGACAGCGACAACAAACGCCAACCCTGCTCATAGCACACAAAGCCTTGTAATAAGCACACAAAAAAGATCACCGCCAACAAAACAATAACAGCAAAAGCGCCTATCAGAAAAAAAAATACAACAACCTCGCAATGAGCACCGAAGACGCTTATTGCGAGCCATGCGATGAGCGCCGAAGGCACTCAGCGTGAGGCTCGCAATGAGCACCAAAGGATCTCGGAACACCCAAAAAATGAATGTCTGTCCCAAACAGCATTCCCTGCCTTACAATTTTATTGCCCCAGCATTTTTGACGGGCAAGTCGCTAGTTTTAAATATATAAATAGCATGCTAGTATATAGAGAATATGTGGTCGGACTGTAATATGGTGATCTGGGAACTGCCCATTAAAAGAAAAAGCTGCAGAACCAGCACTACACTCAGATACCAATATGACTAGTACAGACTATACATTCCTGGCACAATGTGAAAGGCTTAAATTTTCAGTTTAAAAGGAGAAAAGTCTTCCTATAGCATAAAAATATTATGCCCTCCATTTTATTTCTACAGGAAATGCACTTCTCACATAACAAGGTTCCCACGTATCTAAATAAAGATTATCCAACATACTATTCCGCCACCCAACCCACCAAAAAATCTGGCACATCAATTCTTACACATCGCAATTTCCCATTTCAAATTGAAATTAAAAAGATTGATAAGGAAGGCCACTCTATAATCCTTAATTAATGGCAAGGTCTCAGATGCCAAAATAACCTTAGTATCCATATATGCGCCAACCACCTCACCACATAAAACCGTACTAAAAATCCTAAAACTTCTTGAATCTCAAACTTATGGAAAACTAATTCTAGGAGGAGACTTCAATTTGACCTTTGACCTAAAATTTGACTGGTCCAATAGCCTCTCTAATGGCTGCATCTCAAACAAATTGAAACAAATAACAAAGTCACTTAATAATCTTGGTCTGATAGATGTCTGGAGAGGACATCACCCCAACAGAAGAGAATTCTCTTATTAATCCCACACCCGTTGGTCATGCTCCTGTATAGACACCATATTAATAAACTCAATCCCGAAAAGCTGCAAATTATGTCTGCCCATGGTCTGACCACGCAGCAGTCACATTAAATTTAGATTTGGGCCCAAATATAAATAACCCATACCCTGAATGAGCTTCTTCTTACAAATCCCATGCTCCTAGATCAGATAACTAATGGTTTACATCTATATTTTGAAACTAACTACTCTACGGAGTCAAAAATTGGATGTATCTGGGTGGCCCACAAGGTTTATATTAGGGGTACTTGTATAGAATTAGCAACAGCCTATAAGAAACAGTGCAAACAAAAAGAAAAATAACTTATGGACACATTACAGAGATTTGAACACCAAAATCAGCAAAACCCCGCTCCCCAAATGCGCTAACAAATAGATAAATACATATTTGAATTAGATAGTATCCTTTCAGAAAAGACTGAGAAGGCTTTGCGACACACAAACCATCTTTTTTATGCAAAGACCAACAAGCCTAACTCTTTTTTTTTTCTAGCCAAGAAGCTTAAAAAATTCCAAAACAAGGAATAAAAAAATTCTAAAGGCCTAACAACAGTGAGACAAAATTAAATAAAAAAGACTTTTAAAATCTACCAGAAAATCTAATCTACTAAATCTCAAAACAATCTAAGACTCATTCAATCATACCTTGACACCTATGACCTCCCTAAAGCCACTGACAAGAATTTAGCTACTCTGAACTCGGATGTAACAATAGACGATATCCAAAAAGCTATTAAGAGTCTTAAATCAGGCAACGCCCCAGGGCCCGACGTCTTTACTAACTCTGACTACAAAAAATTAGCAGACTGCCTGGCCCCCTCTCTTTGTAAATTTTTCAACTCAATCCTAAGTGGCGATATAATGCCCCCGGAACTTAACCAGGCAGACCTAATAGTATTCACCAAAGAAGAGATGGACCCCCTTGAAGCCAAAAAACTTCCACCCAATATCTCCCATGAATGGGGTTATTAAACTCTTAGCCAAGATCATGGCAGATAGAATTTCCAGATTCCTCCAAGACTTGATTCCAAAGATCAAGCTGGCTTTGTCCCTCATAGAAAGGCAGCAGCCAATATAAGAAGGACTCTAAATATACTACATCTAGCACATTGCACCAACACCCTGGCCTTAGATATAGAAAAGGCCTTTGACACAGTTGAATGGACTGTTTGGGGTTAATCAGTTATTACATGTGTGGTTAGAAGGTACTAACAACAACATGCTTAACAGTTATATCATGGGTGTAATGAGATATCATGGTTGTAATGCATACATGTAGGTATATCATGGATGTAATAAGTGTATATAGTACTGTCATTGATTAACATTAAAATTAACATCTGTATTATAAGTTAGAAGTAAGATAGTAGGCTATACTTAGATAAGCAGATGGGGGATGTATTATGGGATAGACATCTCCCAGGTGGTGAGAGTGTAACAAGCTATTGCCCACAAGATGAGGGGTTAGGCATGTGGGGGGAGTGAGATCCTTCTGTGTTTTTATATATCTCTGTAACAATAAAGAAGTGCCAGTCTGATTTTGGACACACTAAACAAAGGTAGTGTCGGAGTCTACTTGTACTAATCAAAGGTACATGGTGAGTGATACTTAGATCCTAAGAAAAGGGGTCTGATGGTGCATGTCTCTTCAGAAATGACGCTGTCATCGGAAGTGTCTGCTGGTGTCGAGATATGAACAAAGAGTTGCAACCCATAGAGAGAGTTATAATTGGGGTGAGCGTAGTCCCCCAAATCTGGCAGGCGTAACAGCCTGGAATTATAGGAAATGAAGACATTAGCTTTCAACTGGCTGGAACCACTAGGCCCCCAAAACCAACCTGGCTATTGGTGACTTGCAAACGGGAGCTAGGCAGAGAACTAGATTCTAATACATGGAAAGAGGCCTGTTCTAACCTGACTAGGGGATCTCTTGCATACAATTTACCGTATATACTCGAGTATAAGCCGACCCGAGTATAAGCCGAGGCACCTATTTTACCACAAAATACTGGGTAAAATGAGTGACTCGAGTATAAGCCGAGGGTGGGAAATGTGCTGTCCCCTGTGTCCCTCTTGTGCCCTCTGTGTCCCCCTCTTGTGTCCCCCTCTCTCTCCCGTGTCTCTTCTCCCCTCTCCCTTCTTTGTGTCTCTTCTCCCCTCTCCCTTCCCTGTGTCTCTTCTCCCCTCTCCCTTCCCTGTGTCTCTTCCAACCTCTCCCTTTCCTGTGTTTCTTCCAACCTCTCCCTTCCCTGTGTCTCTTCCCCCCTCCCTTATCACCCTCCTCAACCCCACCCCTAATCCTCCCTCCTCATCCTCAACCTCCCTCCTCATCCTCAACTTCCCTCCTCATCCTCAACCTCCCTCCTCATCCTCAACCTCCCTCCTCATCCTCCCTCCTCATCCTCAACCCCCCGCCTCATCCTCAACCCCCTCCTCAACCTCCCTCCTCATCCTCAACCTCCCTCCTCATCTTCAACCCCCTCCTCAACCTCCCTCCTCATCCTCAACCTCCCTCCTCATCCTCAACCTCCCTCCTCATCCTCAACCTCCCTCCTCATCCTCAACCCCCTCCTCAACCTACCTCCTCATCCTCAACCTCCCTCCTCATCCTCAACCTCCCTACTCAACCTCCCTCCTCATCCTCAACCTCCATCCTCATCCTCAACCTCTCTCCTCATCCTCAACCTCCCTCCTCAACTTCAACCCCCCTCAATCTCAACCTCAACCCCCCTCAACCCCAACCCCCTCCTCAACCTAAATCCCCCTCAACCTAAACCCCCCTAAATACCTTCCCCTCTCCCCTCATTTACCCGCTTTTGCTTCGGCCTCCGCTTCTTGACACAGCGTGCATGTGCCGGCACCCGGTATATGCTAATGACGCAGTGCACATGTGACGTCACATGCGCGCCGGGTCAAGAAGGAGCGGAGGCCGGAGCAGAAGCAGGTAAGTGAGGGGAGAGGAAGAGGTATTTAGGGGGGGTTAGAATGAGGAGGGGGGTTTAGGTTAAGGAGGGGGGTTGAGGGGGTAGGGATAGAGACACAGGGGGGTTAGAGAGACACAGGGGGGGTAGAGAGACACAGGGGGGGTAGAGAGACACGGGGGGGGGGGAGTGACTCGAGTAGTAGCCGAGGGGGCCCTTTTTAGCCTTAAAAAAAGGGCTGAAAAACTCAGCTTATACTCGAGTATATACGGTACTCAAATTCTCAATTAAGGTTTTACATGGAATCTATTATACACCTACAAGAATGCACAAAATGACCCCCCTAGTAAATGAAAATTTCTTTAGAGGCTGCCACTCTTTGGGAGACTTTAATCATGTATGGTGGACATGTTCCGGGGTGCAAGATTTATGGGGGAAAAAGACTCATCTACTATCCCAACTAATAAGCATTCCAATACTCCTCACAATGGAGACGTGCCTACTGGGCATCAATGTAAATAACTTAACCTCACACCAAAACAAACTTTTGCAATATTTCACACTAGCTTTGAAAAATCACATAGCTAAGAACTGGAAAACACCCACATTAAAATCAAGGGAAGTTACACTTAAAATCAATTATATAATGATCAATGAAAAACTGACCCACATTCTAAAAGATACATAGCATATTTTTCTTAAAACTTTGTCTCCCTGGCTTAAATCCCTAAATCCCCACACAGTATTCCAATATAGAAATATGCTTCCGACCCTTCGCTACTGTTTGTGGCGGGATGTTGAGGCCAGAGGGAACTGGATCGTCAAAAATTCTAGATGACATTAAAGAAAGGCTGGAGGAGTTTTTAAACTAGTAGGTGGAGAGGAGGGACTAGATATAAGTAATGGGGTAGAAAGTGTAGGGGGTGTAAGGGATGAATTAACAACTCATAGGGGAGGAGATGGGGGAGGGGTAGTATAGTCAATAGGGATGTATTACTAAGTAACTCAAGTATAGTGGCAGGCACCACCAAACTACAAACTCATAACATAAGGTGTATGCTTGCTAATGCCAGAAGCTTGCCAGGAAAAATGTGAGAGTTAGAATTATTAGCAATTAATGAAAAATGGGATATAATAGGCATTACCGAAACGTGGTGGGATGAATCTCATGACTGGACTGTTATCTGGATGGTTATAACCTATTTAGGAAAGATAGGGGCAATGGTAAAAGAGGAGGAGGGATTTGTCTGTATGATAAGCCTGAATTTAAGCCTATAGTCAGAAAAGATATTTATGGTGGAACTAGCAGTAATGTTGAATGTTTGTGGGTAGAGTTAAATAGCGGAGCAGCAAATTCCAAAATATTATTAGTAGGAGTATGCTATAAACCCCCAAATATAACTGATAGTGAGGACATTCAATTATTGTTACAGATTGGAAATGCAGCTAATCACAGGCAAGTTCTAATAATGGTAGATTTTAATTACCCTGAAATAAACTGGATAAATGAAACCAGCAGTTCAGCTAAGGGGAGCAGGTTCTTGAGTACACTCAGGGATCATTATCTGGCCCAGGTTATACAAGAGTCTACTAGAAATTAAGCCATCTTGAATTTAGTTATAACAAATAATATTGATATTGTATCAAATGTTGAAATAGGGCAACCTTTGGGAAACAGTGATTACAACACAATCTCATTTGAGATTGAATTAAACAAAACATTTTTTAAGGGGCCAACAAAAACTCTTAATTTTAAAAGGGCAGAATTTAATGGTCTAAGGGCAGCAATACAAAGTATAGCCTGGGACAGAGAACTGGCAGGTAAAAATACTGAACATAAGTGGACAACATTTAAATCCTTTCTACATATACATACTTATCACCATATACCAAGTGGGAATAAAAGTAAAAGGAGTAAATCCCATCCAATGTGGCTTAACAATGATTTAAAGATCAAGATATGGAGTAAAAACAGGCATTTAAATTATCCAAACAAGAGGGGACAGAGACTGCTTTACGGGAGTATAAGGAAATCAACAAGGCTTGCAAAAGGGCTATTAGACTGCCTAAAATAGAAAATGAAAAATAAATTGCATATATTAATGGGAAGAAGCCGAGGAAGGAAGCTATAGGAACATTACAATGTGACACAGGCCGTCTGATAATTAGTGACCAGGAAAAGGCAGATGAGCTAAAAAGGTTATTTTCTTCGGTATACACAAGGGAGGTACCAGTGGTTGGGACACTGCAACATATTGGGGCTACACTACCTTCACCAAATAACTGGTTAACGCAGGAAGAAATCCAAAAAAGGTTGGAAAAAATAAATATTAATAAAGCCCTGGGTCCTGATGAAAAACATCCATACTGAGGGAACTGGGTTCTGTAATAGCCAAACCATTACCGGTATATTTAATTTTTCAAGATTCACTCAACACAGGGTCTCTACCAGATGACTGGAGAAAAGCAGATGTGATACCTATATTTAAAAAGGGTGCAAGAGTAAACCTGGGGAATTATAGACCAGTGAGCCTCACTTTCGTTGTGGGAAAACTTTTTGAAGGAATAATAAGAGATAATATACAAGAATATGTCTATTTGAACAGGATTATAAGTAGGAGTCAACATGGATTTATGAGGGATAGGTCATGTCAAACAAATCTAATTAGTTTCTATGAGGAGGTTAGTAGGAACTTGGATCAAGGCAACTCAGTGGATGCAGTCTTTTTGGATTTTGCAAAGGCTTTTGATACAATGCCATATGGGAGACTATTGTGCAAACTAAGGAATACAGGAATTGCAGTAAATATCTGCTCATGGATTGAGAGCTGGCTAAAAGACAGGAAGCAAAGGGTTGTTGTAAATGGAACATACTCCGATAGGACTAATGTGGTAAGTGGGGTTCCTCAGGGTTCAGTATTAGGTCCCCTCCTTTTTAACTTATTTATTAATGACTTAGAGGTAGGATTGGAGTGTGGTGTCTCCATTTTTGCTGATAACACAAAGTTGTGCAAGGTAATTAAATCAGATAATTATGTGCTTTCCTTGCAAAGGGATTTACATAAAATTGAGAAATGGGCACCTAAATGGCAGATGAGATTTAATATGAATAAATGTAAAGTTATGCACCTGGGAAGGAAAAATAGCCATGCAATTTATAATCTTAATGGAGCAAATATAGGGGTATCAGATATTGAAAGGGATTTGGGAGTACTCTTGGACAACCACCTAGGTAACAGTGCTCAAAGCCAAGCAGCAGCTGCAAAGGCAAATAAAATATTAGCATGTATTAAGAAGGGTATAGAAGCAAAGGAAGCAAATATAATTCTGCCACTATACAAATCCCTAGTACGCCCTCATTTTGAATATGGAGTACAATTTTGGGCACCACTTCATAAAAAGGAAATTTTAGAGCTGGAAAGGGTACAGAGAAGGGCAACAAAACTAATATGGGGAATGGAGGGGTTTTGAAGAAAGACTAACCAAATTAAGCTCATTTTCTCTAGAAAAAAAGGTGTCTAAGGGGAGAAATGATTACCTTATATAAATACATCCAGGGTCAGTATAAAGAATTATCAAGGGAGCTTTTTGTTCCAACAGGTTTTCAACTGACAAGAGAACAACCCTTGAGGTTAGAAGTAAAAAGATTCCACTTTAAAGAAAGAAAAGGGTTCTTCACAGTAAGGGTGGTTAATCTGTGGAATTCTCTACCAAGGGAGGTGGTGACAGCAGGTTCAATAGATAACTTTAAAAGGGGACTGGATTTATTTCTAATTAAGAAGGGAATTCAGGGTTATCATGGATAATTAGAGAGAGTGTATCGATCCAGGGAGAAATCCAATCGCCAGTATCTGGGGTCAAGAAGGAATTACTTTTTTTTTTTTCTTTGAAACAATTGGCAAAGTTTCACTTTTTTTTTTTTTTTCTGTTTGCCTTCCTCTGGATTAATTACTAATTAAAATAAATAAATAAAAACATAGTTGATTAAAAATTAATTAACAATTAACAACTAATTAATTAATAACTAATCCTCATATTGCAGAGGAGATCTCAAAAGGTTGAACTTGCTGGACTGAAAGTGTTTTTTCAACCTTAATTACTATGTAACTATGTAACTAATAGCTCCGGATTGTAAATTCACCAGATTTGCAGAGCCCCAAATTAACCCTATCACTTATGGGGGTCTATATCACTTATGCAACCTGGGTTTGATTACAGTCAGGGAGCCAATAGGTCACACCACCCTGAATCCTGGCCAGTACTTGGCTGGGAGACCACCTAGGAATACCAGGAGCTGTATGCTGTGGCCCGCTGTCAGTTTCTACCTTGTGTAGAGCTATATATATATATATATATATATATATATATATATAGGACATATAAAGTTGTCAGTGTGGGTAACGTTTGCGATGTTGGTCACGCTTTGCAAGCCTGATTGTGGCCCGTAGGGCGGAAACTGCAAACCTTGCGGGACTTAGGCTGCAATGAGCACCAAAGGTGCTCATTGCACTACGAACCTTGCGAAGCGAGGCGGGCAGTTGATGCACGCAGGACCTAGCGAGGCGAGGAGGTGAGGCATGCAGGACTTACGAGCCTTATGACTTAGGACCAAAACCCGTACATGCACTGTGCGCCTCGAAAAATTACGGCTTTAATGGCCGAACCACAAAACTGAAAAGACATAAAAACAACAACAAATATGCCTCAAATTAACTTACACACACAGCACAGAGGCCGGGAGCCTGTTAGTCAGGTTGCAAGTTATTGTCAAGCATTGATAACTATTTGTTTTACTGAATACTGTTTTTCTATTGAGCTTGGATTATTTAAGCCTGTATTACGAGGGGAGGGTGTGATATACAAGATGGCTGCATTCTGATTGTATGGAGTAGTGTCAGGTCAGTACCTCGTGCTCACTGACATTATGCATGAGGTGTGTGTATGTCCCCACCTCGATGGTCTGCACCTCCACATCATGTCCGCCGCAGTACGAAGCTTCTCTGTCTCAGTACTCTGACTAACTGGACGACTTCCCTACAGGATCGTCTCATCTTTTCATGTTAATATTATTTCACTTGTTTGTGAGTGCATCTATTGTTATTGTTACATATTTTGGCCCATAGCTTTTTTTAGACATTACTGCAAAATTTTACAGTTTGCATGGGAATTAAAAATAAATATTTACAACACTAAGGTCCCTTTTCAATTGAGCAATTGTTTGTTACTGGAGCTATTCAATTGGGGTCTTTTAGCAAGCCGCAAACAATTTTAGGGTTACAGGCTGAAAATCCCTGAAAATGCCTGCAGTTGTCAAAATTGTAAAAAACGACCCATCTAAGCCTTTGATCTTTCAAGCCTGCAAATGTTACAATCGCAAATCGCTATTCAATTGCTACAATTCCTCAAGCCCGCAATTGTTTTCACACCCGTAAATGGCAAATGTAGAAGAAAATCTTATGGGTACCAGATAGGATTTGCAAGGGGGTTAAACACCTGTTCGTAGCACTATAAATGCAAATTAATAATCAATACTGCACTTTAAAAGGTGGGGAAACCGATTGAAAGACATTAGAATTAATTGCACAACAGTGTCAAGATCGCAAATCTGCAATAAAAAAAAAATGTTAACGTTTCATTTTCATGGTATATCATTCTTGGGAATCAAGGAGTTAATACATATCAGGCCAGCCAAAGCCCAACCTCCTAATACTATCCTCTCCTCCCCATCCCTCCTACATGCTGTCAGCTGCTTGCTCGGAAAGTGAAACTCACCCTAGTTTCATTTCGTCTTATCAGCTCTTTCCTCCAACACAAACACCTCTCCTGTCTCTCTGCCCACAGTTCTCACCTATTTTTGTTCCCACTTCATTTATTCCCTGCCCACAGTCCTCACCTATTTTTTGCCCCCACTTCATTTATTCCCTGTCCACAGTCCTCACCTATTTTTTGCCCCCACTTCATTTATTCCCTGTCCACAGTCCTCACCTATTTTTGTTCCCACTTCATTTATTCCCTGCCCACAGTCCTCTCCTCTGTTTTTGTCCCCACTTCATTTATTCCCTGCCCACAGTCCTCTCCTCTGTTTTTGTCCCCACTTCATTTATTCCCTGCCCACAGTCCTCTCCTCTGTTTTTGTCCCCACTTCATTTATTCCCTGCCCACAGTCCTCTCCTCTGTTTTTGTCCCCACTTCATTTATTCCCTGCCCACAGTCCTCTCCTCTGTTTTTGTCCCCACTTCATTTATTCCCTGCCCACAGTCCTCTCCTATTTTTGCCACCACTTAAAGTATTCCCTGCCACAGTCCTCTCTTCTTTTTTGCCCCCACATCCTTTATTCCCTGGCCACACGCCTATCCTTCTCTTTTCTTTTTTCCCACATCCTTCATTCCTTGCACCCCTGGAAGATGTCAGGGTCTGCTATGTCTCGAGATTCATTGCGGGACAATCTGAATTGTTGCATTTGCCTGGAGTATTTCACATCCCCTCTGACTCTCCCATGTGGGCACAACTTTTGCCAGAAGTGTATACACGATTATTGGGGTAGAGAAGAGCTACAGCCGTCCCCCGCATTCACTTGTCCCGAGTGTCGGAAGGTTTTCCCCCAACGCCCTGAGCCTTGCAGAAATGTCAACCTCTACGCTGTGGTGGAGCATTTGAAGGAGAAAGAAGAACAGTTACGTACAGCAACTCGACAGGCATCGGAGGGCAGTGCATTGGTCTGTGGAACACTATGCCCACGGCACAGACGGGCACTAGACATGTTCTGCTGCACCGACAATCGATGTATCTGCCGCGAGTGTTCAGTAAAGGATTGCTGTGCACACCAGCTGGAGCTCATTGAGGACAGGAGAAAGCAACAAGAGGTGAGACCCCAGATTAAAAGGTACTGAGGGTTAGTTGTTTCATGAAACAGACTTGCAGTAGAGATGGTACCAACAGATTGAAAGGACTAATGTAGTTCAAGACAAACTGCACTTTTTTTGTGAAGTACAAAACTAACAACCTTAGCAATGAACATAAAACATGAGAAAATCTGATTTTTTTTAAAGACTTTGTTTATATACAGTGGATATAAAAAGTCTACACACCCCTGTTAAAATATCAATATTCCTGTGCTGTAAAAAAATGAGACAAAGATAAATCGTTTCAGAACTTTTTCCACCTTTAATGTGACCTATAAACTGTACAACTCAATTGAAAAACAAACTGAAATCTTTTTGGTGGCGGGAAGAAAAATACAAAATAAAAATAATGTGGTTGCATAAGTATTACATTCAATAATGACTTAGAAGTGGGACAAGAAAGTATTGTCTCCATTTTTGCTACTGTTGTGCAAGGTAATTAAATCAGATAATTATTTACTTTCACTCCAAAGGGATTTGTATAAATTAGAGAAATGGGCAAACTAAATGGCAAATTAAATTTAGTACCAATAAATGTAAAGGTATGCATTTAGGAAGGAAAATTATTTTATAAAAATAAAATTATAAATTTATAATCTTAATGGAGCAAATCTAGGGGTATCAGATATTGAAAGGGATTTGGGAGTACATGTTGACAACCGCCTAGGTAACAGTGCTCAAAGCCAAGCAGCAGCTGCAAAGGCACATTAAATATTAGCATGTATTAGGAAGGGTATATAAGCCAGGGAAGCAAATATAATTCTGCCACTATACAAATCTCTAGTACGCCCTCATTTGCAATATGGAGTACAATTTTGGGCACCACTTCATAAAAACAGTTGGACTGTTGCTGGCCTGAGGAGATAGTGTTATGAATGTTGCAACTGTGTATTAGAAATAGGCTGCGTGCGCGGGGGCAAACCGTTGGTTTATTTGTGTAAAGCACTACTTTAGATGCGTAATGTTGGTAGTTGCAAGTTAGGATTGTAAAATAGCGTTTGTCTATGTGCTACACGGTTCACAAGCATTTGCCGTCCTATGTAGTAGTGTATTTTGTACCTCGTACGTTCCTGGGTTAAAGTGGTACGCGTTCGGCTGTGTTTTGCTCTGTACAGTGTCGTGTAGCCTCGTTTTAAATTTTTTTAGCCTCCATTTCTTTTCTCGCGTAGCCGATTTTGGATTGGCGAAACTCGCCTAAATCAACCTAAATTTGCATTCCCCCTCGCTGTGTGTGATGGTTTTGTTGTATTTTTTATTTTTTATTGTGTTCGTGTTTTTTGCTTTGCGCGGTTCAGCCGTTAACTTCGTATTTTTCCTATCTCATTTTTTTTTTCTAAGTCCCGAGTCTCAGATTTTTTTTTCTAAGTCCTGCATCTCTGAATTTTTTGTTTTCTAAATCCCGCGTTTGTGAACTGCTTGCTTTGAGGCATACAGGCCTAATTGAATAGGGCTCTATATAAGCACCTTGCTTTTGGCAGATGCTGCGAGTTGTAGTGCCTTAACGGCTCGCCTCGCTACGCTTTGGTGCTCATCACCTAAGTGCTGTGCTGCAAGTTTTACTGTGTTAACGGCTTGCCTCGCTCTGCTGATAACCTAAGTTGTACGCACCACGCAAAGCGTGACGTCTTGTAGTTCGACAATTATATGTGATGTGTTAGAATATCAGAGGGATGATACTTATCCACCACTAATGGAAGCAGAGATCTGAGGCAGTACAGATTCTCCCTCTCAATTATAATGGTATCAGTCCAAGTATGGATGAATAGCGAGCTGCTATCCTGCATATCTTGAGACCTCCCTGTAAAATAAATCAGCTTGATGAAAAATTATTTAGAGAAGAGGGCAAAAGAAGGAAATCAATGGAAAAAATATATGTTGAAGTAAGTTTCAATACATGCATAAATATTGTACTTACACCACATAAAAACTGGTTATCTGCTTATTACTAAAAAAAGTTATTTATTTAGTATAAAACTTATTTAGAACATTTTTTTTAATGTATGTATTATGGCAGATTATTTCCTTTTTTAGTATTAAGTAGATGACCTGTGATTAATCTCATACTCTGTGGCTATAAGGTCTATTTATCTTAACAAGACTTTTGTGTGTACTGTCAAAAATCTTCTGCAGCTTTATGTTTTGTAAGTAACATTTTTCATGTGTGTATTAAAATAACCCAAACTTACATAACTAAATATTTTTACTGTTTTTAACCTTTTTTGCGATTTTCTTCAAATTCTTTTTTTTTTAACCGATTAGTACAACAGAAACACAAAGATAAGGTGGCACGACTTTACTGCAACTAAATAGTGCGCGCCGTCAAATGCGCACCCCCCTGCAGGCACATTAAACCGCGCAAGACTATAGTGTGCACGCAACAAATGAGCACGCGCAAGCGACTAATGCGCGTGACCGGCATGACATGACACTTGTGTGAGAAAGTGTCAAACAGGTTCAAACCCTGCACCATAAAACAGGGGCTCAGAACAACCTTCACCCCACAGGCACATCCTACATCAAGGTAGACCCTGCACCAACATCAATACAGCAGGTGCTCAGAGCAACCTCCGCTACCAGGCACATCCTCAGCAACATCAAAGTTAACATCTTACTTGAGCTGAATATTGGTTTGGATTAGACCCTGGAGGAGACTTTGCTGTCTCTCTGTGTCTTCCACCAAGGAATTGATGGCGCATCTCACTGCCACAGATGCCTGCAAGTCCAACCCAACTGCACCTGCAGCGAGAAGTATTTTAGTAACACCCTGTCACCCCTTGGCATCCCACCCTTCAGACCCTCCTACACACTCCCCAGCTCTCACTCGAGAAGTTTCGCAGTGCCTGAAGTTTTGACAAGTCGTGTGCCTATCTAACTTATTAAGACATTTTACATTTTGAAGTCTCCTTCCAGTCTTAAATGTCAAATCAGCTTTCTAGAAATCGGAAGATCTCTCACTTTAGGACGAGGACAATATAAACAAGCTCCTGAAGCGTCATGGCTGCAATCCTGTGTGCGTGTCAAAACCTCAGGAACTGCAAAACTTCTTGAGTAAGAGCTGGGAAGTGTGTGGGAGGGTCTCAAGAGTGGGATGCCAAGGGGTGACAGGATGTTACTAAAATGCTTATTGCTGCAGGTTGGCTTGGACTTGCAGGCATCTGTGGCAGTGAGATGCGCCATCAAGTCCTTGGTGGAAGACACAGAGAGACATCAAAATCTTTTGTCATCCAATCAATGTTTCTATGTTTAAGGGAGGAGGCAAGACAAAGGAGCAAGAAATAGACAGTCAAGAGAGAGACAGAGAAGGGAAAGAGCAAAGGATAACAGAAAAAACAGAAAGAGACAAGGAAGAAAGAAGGGAGGGAAGAAGAGATAAAAGAGATGAGAATGGATTGAGAGGGGAAGGGGAAGGGAAAGAAAGGGAGAAAGCAATGTCTAGAGAGAAGGGAAGAGGGAAAGAGGAGTGGAGAGGCTAAAGGGAGGGAGACAGAAGGGATAAGAGGTATAGAAAGGAGCAAGATACACTACATAAGGGTTAATGCTGCTAGACATGTCCCTATGTTCCCCTTGTTATTATCACTATAATAGTTGTGGATCTTTGCGATGTTCGTAATGTTTGTGATGTTGGTAACGCACTTGCGGCACTTACCCTAGGCTGCAAGGTCTGACTTAGGCTGCAATGAGCGTCAAAGGCACACATTGCACTGCAAGCCCTGCGAAGCAAGGCGAGCAGTTGAAAAATGCGGGACTTAGGCTGCAATGAGCGCTGAAGTCGCTCATTGCAGTTAAAGCACGCAGTTGGTTAAAACGAGTAACTCGAAAACACAGAAAAACAACATAAATAATTGAAAACAAAAAAAAACACACTCACACACAGAGGAAGAGCCAGGAAGCCTGGGAGTTAAGTTGCAAATGAATTGGAGCCATATTTTCAGCTTTTTGCCACTTGATAATCGGCTAGGCAAGGGAAAAAATGGCTGGCGAAAAAAAACGTAAAAATTCCGAAACAGGATGAAAACGAGGCTCTGCAATGCCAGGCACACAGAACTTAGAAAATACATGACGCCAAACACAGTAACACTTACACAAACAACGCCAAGCACATGGGACTTGGCAAATAAAACAGAGGAGCAAAACCATCACATTTTGTGGCAAACAGCATTGCCAGCCTCACAATTTAATTCCCGTCATTTTTGACAGGCAATTTCCTAGTACACATATAATTATAAATAAGCAACATGTTTGCAAAACAGTCAAAAATCTGATACAGAGGAAAATGTATTTGTGCTGTAGTCATGGATGACTTGGAATCTACTATCATGTTTTGCTAATGTATTATTACACTATTATAACACTGCATAACACAGGCTTCCTCCCATCTCAATATCATATCACTGTATAACACAAGCTTCCTCTCATATCACTATCATATCACTGAATAGCACAGGCTTCCCTCATCTCACTATCATATACTGTAACTCATAACACAGGCCATCTCCCACCTCACTATCATATCATTGTATAATGCAGGCTTCCTCCCACCTTGCTATCATATCACTGCATAACACAGGCTTCCACCCTCACTCCATTATACTTTCCCAGGGGAACAGCGAGTGTGAGGGTAGGTGATATTTGAAAAGAAGAAGAAAAGCAGAGGAATGTGTGAAGAGCAAAAAGCAGAAGGCTGAGAGAGGAGGTAGAAAGTGAGATGGGGAAAGGTGAATACTAGAAAAAACAAAGAGTAGAAGTGAGTTGAAAAAATATGAAAATACAATAAAAAACGAAGAGTAGAAGTGAGTTGGAAAGATATGCAAGGGTAAGTAAATAAATATAAAAGCCAGGTATTGTGGTGCAAAATACATTACAGTAAAAGCATACTAGTTATTTGTAATTACAATGTTGTGTATACCTTGGTGCAAATAATCTTTCTGCTGCTGCTTGGCTGCCCATTGCAACCCCCAGGGTTGTTAAAAAAAAAAGGGGGGGGGGGGTAAAAAGCTTTCCTGAGTCAAAGCTTTCCAGGGAGAGACTTGCTCTAGTGGTGCCCTTGGGTAATGCATGATTAAATATAATTTTGGTATTTTGTGTGTGTTTAATTCATTGGGAGAATGGAAGGGTCTTTCAATGTAATGTATGCTTAAAATACAGAATGTCAAGCTCAATTATCTTACACAACCAACTTAATTAAATGTATTTTGTTTTCATTTCTGCAATAACAGTGACCTTTGTGTGTCTGCTCCATTACCTTATTCATTATATGTACTAGCTTGACAATGTCCTTGTTTTGAAACGGTGCCCAAAACTGTTCTCCATATTCCAAATGTGGCTGTGCAAAGTTTTTATATAGTGGTAGAATTATTCAAAATGTAGAACAATGGGAATTATTGGGGTTTTAAATACAGTTTGATGGAAGAATGTAAAGCCTAGACCTCAATGGGTAAAACATGGAATATGCAGGACACCGAATCTCATAGAAGAAGGCTATGAACAGGTTCCTAACATACTGTGTATCTCCACCCACATAAAGGAACACCTACGCCAGACTCTGAAGACAAGCACCAACCAAAAGAAGCAGACAGAAGAAGTTATCTCCAGGCGGGAGCAGGATGTGCAGAACATAAAGGTATGGGAAATATGTGTGAAAAATCAGAATCTATCTGTGAAATCAATATTGATGTGACAGGACATAGATGTCACTCAGCAGGTCTTTTTCTCTGCCTTAACGCAACAGGACTCCTGGGAGAAGATGTTGTCTGGTATCGGGGCTCAATTTGACCAGCTGAGCAAAGCCTTGGAGGAGTGTCGCTCGCTGACCGTACAGGCAATGAAGAGGGAGCAGGTAGTAGCATTGGAGAAGGCGGATGATGGCCTGGGGAATCTGAGGAGCTACCTGATGGCACTGGAGAAGCACAAACAGGAAGCGGAGCAGCTACTCCAGAATCCAGATGATGCAGCTTTCCTACAGGTAGGACAGCTAGACAAAAGGTGCCTGTTGACTCCAGCTGAGTGCATATTAAGCACCCAGCATGTGCCAAGATAATCTAGTTGAGTATTTAAGAGCCCTTCAATATGTAACTTGATTTCAACTGAGTCCTTATTACGAGCTCAACAATGCATAAGTGGAAACCAGTTAAGTTCTTAACAGCTAAGAAATGTGCCTGTAGAATCAAGTGGAGTTCTTATGGGCCTATAAACATGTTGGCAGAATCCAGTTGAGTACTTATTAAGAGCGCATCAATGTGCCACTTAAGTAAAGCTTGTTAAGAACCCATCAATGTGTTAGTTGAATCCAGTTACGTATTTAAGATCCCAGTAATGCTAAGATTGAATCTTGCTAAGTACTCATTAAGAGCCCAACAATATGTCAGTGAATTTCTTATTACAAGATGAGTAATATGCTACTAGAATCCAGTTAAGTTCTTATTATGAGCAAGACATTGTGTTGGTGTAATTCAGCTGGGTTCTTAAATGTCCAGTGTAAGCACCAGCAAGTGTTTAATTACCTCTTGTTAGTTCCAGAAATGTGTGTTTATATAATGATTTTGATATGAATTTTTACCTGTCTAAAGTGCCAAGTTTATGTCTACCTATCTCCCATCATGTGGACCATCTTGATGGTCTGGAAGCCAGTAGAGCTGTTTAATTATTCAGTAGCTGTGACATATACCCAATGTGCCAGTTGGGTAGAGTTAAAAATTACTAGGTTTCATTGAGTGCTGGGACAATAGTACAGTGGTGCACTGGAGAAAGTCAGAAGTGACATAAGCTATGTGGACAGAAATCCATTCCAGTCTATCCCATCTTATACAGGGGTATACCCTTTTCTAATATTGATCACTTTATGGACACAGTCTTTATTGTGATTCACTTTTTATTTTCTTGCCCTGTCACATGGTTCTTGGACACTGTGAAAACCTTAATTCATTTGCTTAGTCATTGTCTATCATTTTAGGCAGGTATGGACTTATAAAACAGGCTATATGATCCATTAGATGTGTCACAGTGTGTAAGAAAAAGGTCACTTCATCCCTTCCCTCACTATATCTTTGTTTCAGGGTCTTGCACTCCTTACGCTTCCTGGGTCTGCCCCAATTATGCCAGTTGTGCCATCCTGTGTGAGTGCGCACGCAGATGCTGTGAATTTGAAACTACCAGAGGCATTACGTCTTTTCCAGATGGAACTGCCCAACGCTTTGTATCCTAGTGTGCCAGATAAAGAAGTGAAAGGTCAGTCTATGGTGTGAGGGGATTGAATGTCTGAAGGAAAATATGGATTTATTTACTTACATTTATATAGCACTTTATAATTTTATAGAAAACAGTGCAATCAATCATGGTACAAGTGGGTAAAGCAAGATAGGTAACAGAAGATAAAGACAGAAGAGATGTTTAGTTTATTGCTGATGGTTACATGGTATCATGTTATGTTACTCTGGGTTGTAGAGTCATCAGAAGCAGCATCATCAACCAGTGAGAAGCCGCAGAGGAGCACTGATCTTTATCCAATGAGTGAGCTGCGAAAACAGCTTTCTACAGGTGAGGGCTCTACCAACTGCACTGAGTGGCTACTTCATGACTGTACCACCCCTTCTATACCTTTCCCTGTATTTATGTATTTTTATTTCTATAGTGCCCTCAATATTCACAGAGACAAGCGATAAAACAATTACTTAACAAAATAAATTAAAGACAACCAATGGTTTACCTATCCTTTGTCCAGAAGAGCTTACAATCTACTTATATGGTGGTGGTGGTGGGGGGGGGGGCAGATTCAGACATGTTATGGTAAAGGAGAAGTGTATATGGAAGGCAGAGTACCACTAAGTGTCTACAACTTCATTTGCTTTGGGTGTTGTTTGAAATCATTTTTGAAGAGTTGACTTTTAAAGGGACATGGAAGATTTCTGGATTTCAGTAGGAATTTAATATTCCTATGTATGTATTTACTTTTATATACTTTATTTTATTAAGAAGTGCTTAAATATTCAGTTTTTCTGCCTAAAGAATGTTGATACTAATTGGTTACTAAAAGACAATGCAACCCCTGGACATTGAGCCTCATTCAATTTGGGGCTCGCAACTCGATCGCAGACAGCCCAATGCCTATGATTGAGTTGCAAGCTCCTGTTTCTCTACTTTTGCAATGCTATTCAATTGGCTGAGACCGCAAATTAGGGGCCTATTGCAAAAATCGGAACACCATGCCATCGGACGTAGCATTTCCGAGCTTGAACATGTTAGGGGAGCAAGCCTGTAACTCCCGATGCAGAAACAACCAATGGAAATAGAGATCGGCATCATGACAAACCTCCAAGCCTGTAACTCGTAAGTGAAGGCCAAAATCCAACCTCCATTTTTTGAAGTCCTACGGGCTTCAACCTTCAAGCCCGTCGGACTTTGCAAAAAGGAGGTTGGATTTCAAAGTCCTACGGGCTTGGAGATTGAAGCCTGTGGGACTTTACATTGATTGCCGTGATCAATATAACTCAAGAATTGAACATGAAATTAAGTATTGGAGAATGTTGTGCTATTAATTCTAAGACCTAACATCACTTTCACTCTTAATAAAAGTACTGTATTGCTTTGTTATTCGTCATTAAGCCCTTTGCAAGTCCTCCTTGGTATCAGTAACTTGTGGTTAGATATTTGCCATTTGCGGGCTTTACAGAGTGGTTAGCGAGGGGGAATCGGAGCAATTTAATAGCGATTTGCGATTTTAGCTTTCGGGACTCTTGCGGCCATTAAAGATCAAGGGCTTGGAGGGCATTAACCTTGGAGCCCTTAACTCGATCGGAGCCTGCAAACGGAAAACAATTGAATTGCAAAATAAATTGCGACCTCCACTTGCGAGTTCGGATCTCCCGTACAGCTCAATTGAATGAGGCTCATTGTCTTTATGAGCTGAAGATGGAAGATACTCATTAGGAACTATTTGTAAGATTTTAGTTAAAAAAACAGAGCTTTTTGAACTTCTTAATAAAATAAAGTACACGGAAATAAATAAATACATAGGTATATTATATTCCTAGAGAAATACAGAAACAATTCATGTCCCTTTAAGCTGGGCCTTGAAAGCGATGATATTAGGGATTTCGATGATGTTGTGGGGCCTTGTATTCAAGAGGTGTGAGGCTGCCAGTTAGAAAGATTTTAATTGAGAAGGCGCTCTTGGACTATATGAAACAGTGAGGGAACATTCCTGGCAGAGTGAAGAGAATTAACTCAGGTATAGCAAGTGATGAATAGAGATATAAGGAGTAGCCTAAGAGTGATCAGTCCTGAACAAACTGTATGAGAAAGGAAAGTCAAGTGTTGTGTGAATCATGTATAACTAAGCAGTGGACACTGCGGAAATTATAATAGGGAAGGGGATGACTGGGAAACGTTTGGGAAGAAATAGTATGGGTTTGTTACTCTCAGCTTCATCTCTTGCTACAACAATTCTAATTTTTAAGTATTCCCATTCTGACCTGCAGAATACTGTGACCTTACATTTGACCCTAAAACACCCTGCAAATACATCAAGCTGTCGCGGGAGAATTGCAAGGCCACCCATAAAGTCCAGCTACCAGAAAGAGGAGTGCCCGAGCTGCCAGAGCGCTTCCACACCTGGCAGGTGATGTGTACAGAAGGCTTCTCCCAGGGACATCATTACTGGGAAGTGGAGATCTCAGACTTTTTTGTGCATATCGGTGTTGCGTATGAATCCCTGCCACGTGCCAAAGCAGAGGAGAATAAAATTGGGCGCAACCGCCTCTCCTGGAGCCTGCAGGTTCTCAGAGGCCGCCATTCAGCCTGGCACAACAACAAAGAGATACAGCTACAGGCCCCGGAGTATCGCAGGATCGGGGTCAGTTTGCACTGTGATAAGGGCAACCTGACATTCTACGGAATCAAAGATGGCAAGTTGGAGCGACTCCACTCCTTCACCTGCCTCTTCTCAGACAAAGTTTACCCCGTCTTTTGGATTGGAGAGACAGTTACTGTTCGTTTGTGCCAAAAGACAGAGCTACCAAATTCAGATGTTGACATTTATACTTAAAGGGAATTTTTAAAGAGTAATTTACCTCATGGTAAATGTTCTTCATGGTGTGAGCACAGGATTGTATGTTAAAATTATCTATATTTGTGATTACACTAATAACAGATAAAAAAACTAAAGTTTTAAGTCTGTTACATAACAAAGTGTAGCCTATACATGAGTAATAACAGATAGATGAGCCGTGAGGTGAAGACAGTGATTGATTTTTTCCCTACACTCAGGACTGCACTGACCAGTTAACTCATAACCTGTTTAGGTGATTACAGCATTCAATGCTGCACAGATGGATTTGTTAATGGTTAACCTTTATGTTTTGCTCACTACACAGAGTTGTATCAGCAGGCCTGGCATGTGGGCAGTCTGTTATTCATGTAAAGACAGATTTTATTTTTCAATGAAAAAATGCACGTATTTAAAAAGTTCAAAATGTATTTCAACATGGTTTTAGGTGATGTTTATTGTGATGTGGTCCAAATTGTGCTGAATTTGAATTAAGTACCTTGTAAGAGAACCATTCAGCGACAGTTTCTCAGCACAGTGATTTCTAAATAGTTGGGGCCTCATTCAATTGTGATTTGGCCAATTGAATAGGGCTCTATATAAGCACAGAGCATATTTTTTAGAGAAGTTTTTAGATAGTGAACTTCTATCCAAAAGCAAGAACTTCAATAACTAAAAACTTCTGTAAAAAAAATGCTCTGTGCATATATAGAGCCCTATTCAATTGGCAAAATTGCAATTGAATGAGGCCCTTGTTGTTTAACCTTCCTGGCGGTATGATTATGTCAGTATTTAGAATGTTAAGGCTGTACATTCTATAATACTGACATAATCATACCACCTTTAGACACCATTGCCCCTTTCCCCTCTCCTCCTCCCTTTCCCCTTATACTCCTCTTCATTCTCCATTCCCCCCTCTACCCCTTATCCGCCCCCTCCAATTCACCCCTTATCTCCCCCCTTTCCCTCCTTATCCTCCTCATCCTCCCCCTTATCCTCCTTCCCCCTCATCCTCCTCCACCCTCATCCTCCTCCTTTCCCCCTCATCCTACTCCCCTCTCATCCTCCCCCCCTCATCCTCCTCTTCCCCCTCATCCTCCTCTTCCCTCCTTATCCTCCTCCTCTTCCCCTCCTCTCCCCTCATCCTCCTCTTCCCCCCTCACCCTCCTCCCCTCATCCTCTTCTTCCCCCTCTCACCTCCTCTCCCCCCCTCATCCACCTCTCTCTTCTTCCCTCCTTCCTCCTTCCCCCTCTCTTCTCTCTTCTTATTAGCCTCTGATCAGCTCCTGCTGCTGATCAGAGCCTCCAGCGCGTCTTATGCCTTTCTCTGGAACCGGCATATGCTAATGATGTGATGCGCTTGTGATGTCATGTCAGTAGTATATGCCGGTTCCAGAGAAAGGCATAAGACGCACTGCAGGGCTCCGATCAGCAGCAGGAGCTGATCGGAGGCTAGTAAGGAGACGTGAGAGGTGAGAGGGGGGAAGGAGGAAGGATAAGGACGGAAGAGGAGGATGGGGAAGATGAGGATGAGGTGGAGGAGGATGGGGCGGAGGAAGATGGGGAGGAGGAGGAAGGAGGAGGAATGGTGTGCTGAAGGGGCCCAGGCAAACTCGGCAGCACTAGGCTTTTCTTACTGTATCCTATCATGTGAAGATATTCACACTACCAGTGCATGCTGTTATACAGCAAGCAGAAAATGACTTGCATGATACTGCTAATGTAATTACCCACTCCTATAGCAGTGTCCTTAATGCACAAAGTACAGTGGTACTGGTCACTGAAGTACAAGATGGCAACTTGCAGGAGAGAATACATAAAGAAGATGGGAGGTTTCAGAGCAGCAAATCTGTTATAGAGGTAAGTGCAGTGCAAATATATATAGAGGAGGATCAAATCAATTAAAGTAGGCTAAAATATTTATATAAAACAAAACAAAATACCTTTAAAGGAACTTGTGATCACACATTAAACATATCCTGTTTTGAAGAAAAATGCACCCTCTTGCCTTTGCTTTTATATGCAATTATACTTCTGAGAAAACTACCATTATAGTTACCAGTTCTTTACTTCTTAAGGTGTTGGGAAAGTACCAAATCTGTCTTGTAATACTACAGAATTTTAGAACCACTTTCTTGTGTTATGCATTTGGTTGGGTAAAAGAAAGAGGTTATATCCATCTAATATTTACATTATATGGTTGTCGATTGGTCTTGCTACTATCACTGTAAATATACACAAACATTTATAGTAATAGTAAGCCTTTTTTTAACATATGAAGAGTTAACCATTCTTCTTTTTCAGAAAATAAGTTTTGAGTTTATAAAATAAACTTCTGAGTCTGATAAGCATGTTTTAGCAAGCAAGACTCAAGTCAATTCAAAAGACATAACAGAGACCTTCAAAATGCAACTTTAAGATGTGTGCTAAGACATATGCATCTCACTTCAATTCTCTATTGTCCCAAATAAATATTATTAAGCAGGTGTTAAGTAAGCGTACAATGGCCTAGTCTAATACTTGGGACAGAGGTCACATATATTAATATTTATCCAGTTTAATATTTTGTACCAGAGTGCTCTCAATAGGCTAGAAAAAGATATACACAACATATTTATCAATACATTTATACATATACATACAAATGGGGAGTAATTATTTGTGATTGGTGGAAACAAAGCTTGTGACGACGAGGAAGAAATAGTTATCTAATGGCAGAGAGGAGGTTCTGGGTCTTTCCTGCTTTTTTTCTGGGGTATTTCCTTCTTCTATACTATTGTCTTGCCTGAGTCTTTTCTTCTGTACTATTTTCTGTCTTGTCTTTTCTGTCTTATCTGATAGTCCTGTCTGTGGACATACCTGACTATCATGCTGTCGTATAAACGTATGCCCCCTTCATATCTTCCCGAAGATATCTTACTATATCTGTCTGTATCAAATTATATTCTATCTCCACAACTCATCCTAACAAACCAATAACATAAAGAGGGATTACTTCAGACTATCTTGAGAAGTGATCCTAAAAATGAGACAGTTGTTACCCTGAAATTCTATACATGGTGTGCATAAACTGGTTTAACTTTCTAATTTTAAATTTAGCCCAATATACCACAATCCTTCTGTTACCCTTGGGGAGTGGTCACAGAACCCAGACTAATTAGCACCTTCATTCTGGACTGTAGGTATTAATAAATATATTTCAATCTGTGCCCATATTCCCTACAACGGTCTGATTGACCTTAGTCAATAATATAACCGTTTAACTCTGTTACAAAACCAATTATTAAAACACATATACAACAAACCATAATTAGCAATACTCCACATATATAATCTTGTATCAAACAATCAACAAAACTGTTTTCATTCATTATTGATTGAATTGACCAATTTCATAAATTAAATTGAATGTAATCAATTTTGATGTAAAACCAATAACCAAACAACAGCTTGCCAAATACAAAGGTTATTTAGCTTGGAATCTCAGATACAATATGCATATTGCTTCAATATATATTTCTATATTCTAACTGCCATATACATTGTTATACCATATTTTGCTATTTACTGCTTTCATAGAGTAACAGGTTATATTGCTAATTGCAATATCATATATACTGTATCAAATAGTAAGCTGATTGTTTATACACTATATTGTTTTAAAATACATTGTTAATCCACATTTGATAAGTTTATATACACTGCTTATTAATTTCTGTATTAATCTAACCAAATATGAAGTGTGTTAAGACAAATTGTTATCCAATCGTCCAAAAGGGATTGTAATAGACATTGAGTAGATTGTATATTGTGATCTAACTAAATATCAAAGCTTACAATTGTAAACAATTATAAGGTCTCTGCTACGTCTTTTGAATTGACTTGAGTCTTGCTTGCTATTGTTTATCCTTGATTTTTACTGCTATACCAATAAATGCTATTTCTGCACACAGCATATACTTGTCAGTTAATTGATCCTCTAACTCAATTAATCTATTCATTGTAACATTTTAAGAAACTATATTAATCTATACAGTGTAATATTTTTTATCATATCAATTGCATGACACTTGACACATGTGTTACTGCACAGCTATGTGTCATGTACCTCTGTATATATTGTATTTTCTCATAGTTCTTAGCTCTGGGTAAAATATTTGTGCTTGATAAATAAAGGCAAATAATAATACTAACAATTTTGTGTTTTGTTGATCTACTTCCTGGGGTGGGAAGAGATTGCCAGCTCTTTCAAAGGGACTAATAGAAAGAACATTAATTACAAGTACAAGTACACACACTCCTGAGAAAGTATCAGCCAGAATCAGCTTAGAATAAGCTGCATTGAAGAATAATGGTATATACTGTACAACATAGAAATCTAAAAATAGTTGTGGTAGGGTGTTTTACCCTTTCTAGATGCTGTTTTGCCCCTATGATGTGTAGTTATTCAAAAAACTAAATACAAAGCAACTGAACATGCCTTTAATTGTTTCAGTGCCAGGGGTTTGTATACGTTTTAGTACCCCAGAGGCTGGACACATTTTCAGCAACTTGCTTTGCATCTGTTTTAGCATGATTCCTGTGATTTCAGCATAAACGAGGCTTTCTAGAAATATGTTTAGCTTCTTTTTTATATTGAATGTCGCATTTAAAAGAAAAAAAAATGTAGGTAGGATAAAATAAAAACAATACTAGTTCTCTTCTTTAATTTATTTTTACTCAAAAAAATTCCTACGTGTGAAAGATAATATAATGAAAGCCCTGTATCTTCTGAACATGCAGATAATAAATATACTGTACATATTTTAACATTTTTATATGACAAAGGCCAGAAATGTCAAGAAAGATTTTCTATGTATGTGGACCTTAAATACACACACACTGTTAAACAACCCCATATCAGGAATAAAGGCCTATAAAATATCCTGACTGCAAGAAGACTCCATCATGTGTTTTTCCACAAAACTAAAAGCTTTTTTGTAATTTTAACTAAAAAAATAGTAAAAAAATCAAAACTTAATGCAAGAAGCATACAGATAATTCAATATGAAAGCCCAAATTCTAGACACCAAGGCCCCTGTTCAATTACAAGGCAGCTGATTGCATTATACAGGCTGCGGGCTTGCAATTTGCTACAGTTTCAGAGCGATTCAATTGAACAAGCCCGCAATTTATGGGCCGAAAGCCGAAACCGTAAACCATGCAAACGTAAGGAGCATTTCAGTGAGTGATTATGAACAATTAAGTAAGGCCGTAACTACCCATTTAGAAACAGGCCATAGTAAATGAGACCGTCATCATGACATCATTAAAACATGGAGGTTACATGTCAATCAAATAACGTTTAGAAGTTCAATATGCGATTGTACAATGTACAATGTTGCAATGTACAAAATAATAAAAATGAATGAAGGAAATGTTCTAGTCAATGTGGGTGGCCTGATATATATTAACTCCTTGATTCCCGAGATTGATATAATCCCAAAATGAAACGTAAAAAAAAAAATTTTCATTGCAAATTTGCAGCTTGACACTGTTGGGTAATTAATTATAATGTCTTTCATAGCTGTCCCCGTCTTTTAAAGTGCAGTATTGATTTTTTATTTGCTTTTACAGTGCTACGACGAACATTTGCGAGCTTGAGGAATTGTAGCAATTGAATAGCGATTTGCGATTGTAACACTTATGGGCTTGAAAGATCACAGGCTTAGATGGGTCGGAGTTACGATTTTAACAACCGGAGGGATTTTCAGCCTGTAACCCTGCAGATCGTTAGTGGGTAGCTAAAATATGCCAATTGAATAGCAAATGAGATTACTGGCTACATTACGGGCTCCAGTAACCAATAATTGCTCAACTGAATAGGGGCCCAAGTATGTAGGGGTCCACTCAATTGTTGTGGGTATGGGGGATCCATTACTTGGAAATATATAAATAATGTGTTAAACATATATATATATATATATATATATATATATATATATATATTGTATAAAAAAGTAATTACCCATTAGCCCTCCACAGTACTCACCCTCTCTGGGGGTTTCTGGAGACAATCATTGCTGGGACAGTAGGCTGGGGTAGATTCTGCGCCTATTCTCCAATGATCGCCTCTATGGCCCCTTAGAGAGATGTTTGCCCTGGAGGACAAAGGGGATATACTATATAGCGTGAGATTGCCCTGGGGCATTCTGATGGGATTTATTATTATAATTGAGCAGGGTTCCCACCTCCCTGTGGCTAACAGGTGGCCATTTATTCATTTTTTACGAGTTTAGATATTTTTTAGATAGTGGAGGATTAGGATTATCTCCCATCCCCCCATTAAGAAACAAATGCCACCAATCTCCTGCAATGAGCAGCTGGGCCAGGTGATCAACCCTCCATGCCTGCTCATAAGAGGTATGTGCTTGGCCCATCTGGGCCACATACATTTTGTAGCGTTAGTTAGCCAGGCCATTATCTTTGTTTGTATTTCCTCTCTCTAATCCATCAAATGCTCAGCAAATGGATGTGAAACCAATATAGAAGCCTCACTGTCAGTTACAATAGATCATCTTGTCTCTTATGTTTTAGATATTTTCATCCACACCTGCTCATAGAAAATATCTGCCTGATACAAGACAAATCTAACTAATGTTTATACACAAAAAGTTAAAAAGGCAAACAATGCACCTTTTGCACATACTTCACAGAACCATTTCTTATCTTGGTCTGTGCTCCCCCTCACCCCCAAACCAGAAAGTTGTATTACTGTATACCCGATCAACCCTGAAACATGTGGATATTCACGTGTTGTTTTTTGAAAATGCAACTGGGTCCTATGTTGTTATGGTTACGGCACCAGTCCGCATAGTCCTATCCTGTTATGCGTACAGCACCAGTCCACGGCTGCATTTGGGTGACCAACCGACTGATGGTGCTGCCGATATTCCAGGGCCATATCATAGAGTCAACGCTTAGGTAAACTGTTAGGGTTAGGGTGAGGGTTTGGGTTAGTTTAATGGTTAGGCTACAATTCTAAGCTTAGAACTTTGCTAACATATCAGTAGTGATACAAAATATCGTCAGAGCCATCTAGTGTTTGGTCGTCGCACTGCAGCGACGACCAGTGCCGTAACTATACCAGGATAGATCCTGCAACTGTATTTATGGTTGTGTCTGGAAAAGAAGTGTCATAAAAAATGTTCTTCCTCTTTCTTTTTGTTAGGTATAGGGTCTATTCTAACGTAAGAAAATGTATTATTTTATGTTTTCACATCTTCATTGTTGTACTTGGCCATACTGCCAATATTTGTTTCAGAGCTACTGAAAGTAAGATATCTAGCAGCCTTTCCGTTTTTCTTTTTATCTAATGCTATAGAGCAGGGATTGTCTAATATTTTTACATAAATTCGCAAGGCCCAAATCTCCTTTTGAAAAAGTAGTCAAGGTTTGTTATCCATAGCTTTGTTATGGATCACAAAAGAAATATTTTCATATAATAGCATAGAAGGGCAAATAAGGAAGACTAACCTAGTGAAGGATTGCCTCTGAAAGAGCCAAAGGTCTAAACACATTTTCAAAATCTATAATTTAGTTTGGATTTTTTATCTTTGTTGTTCCTTATCCTGCATGATTCTGGGGACGTGCATAGCAATAGTTTGATTTTTTTGTCATTCATTACGTTTTAACTCAAACCAATCTGTTTATCAGTATTTTGCTAGGGTACAGAGAGCACAATATTTTTAGTCCTTTTTCAATAGAACATATAATTTATGAAGGAACATCTATTTGTATCCATGTGATATTTTGGGCTGGAAATTAATCATTTGTGTCAAGTATACTAGGTATCAAGTGATATAATGGCATATAATATTCACTCTCCTCCCTCTGCGCAGAATTGGCACAAGTGCACAGGCAGAACTCACATTACAAACTATTATAGTGATTGCTTACTCTATACTGTTATGGGACATAGCATACCCAGTTACATAGTTACATTTAGGTTTCAAATTATTAGGTCATGAAGGACAAATGATCATTACAGTGGTACCTTGATTCTCAACCTTAATCCGTTCCGGACGGCAGGTTAAGTTAGCATTTTCCCATAGGGATCAATGTAAATTGAAATAATCCGGTCCGGACATCAGAATTTTCCCATTTTATTTTAAACTGATATTGTTGTTTTTTTACACAAATCCTTAAAACTAAACAGACATAAATACAATTGAAATGCGATATGGCCAAATAAATAGGGCTCTATAAAAGCATGCAGCATATTTTTTTTACAGAAGTTTTTAGTTAGTGAACTTCTATCCAAAAGCAAGGTCTTAACTAAAAACTTCTGGGGAAAAAATATGCTATGTGCTTATAAAGAGCCCTATTCAATTGGCCAAATCACATTTGAATAAGGCCCATAGAATTTAAGTTCACTTTGACTGTACTGAGAGGACTTTAGGGTCCGTAGGGATAGAGACAATGTAGAGGAGGAGGATAAGGAGGAGAGATATTATTGCTTGGAAGCTACACTTTGGTTCTTGTAAGCACAAGCGACACTTTGATTCCTATAGGCACAGTCTACACTTTGGTCCTTATAAGTGCAGGCTGCACTTTGATTCTTGAAGGCACGGACTGCTCCTCGGCTCTTGTAGGCACTAACTACACTACGCCACAGTATTCCATTTCCCGAAAGACAGGATGTGGGGTGGTGCGTGCGCTTCGAGTTCCAATGCAATTTTTTTGGCAGCCAAATAAAATCTGGGGGGGGGGGGGGGTTCGGGGATCCCGCAATAGTATAAAAGTACCACACAACTCCTTCTCTACACATAAAAACACACATTCAAAGATCAAGATACCGAGTAAAAAACAGGCATTTAAATTATACAAACAAGAGGGGAGAGAGACTGCTTTACGGGAATACAAGGAAATCAACAAGGCTTGCAAAAGGGCGATTAGACTGGCTGAAATAGAAAATGAAAAATTAATTGCAAAAGAGAGTAAGACTAACACTAAAATATTTTTTAAGTATATTAATGGGAAGAAGGCGAGGAAGGAAGCTATAGGAACATTACAATGTGACACAGGCTGTCTGATAATTAGTGACCAAGAAAAGGCAGATGAGCTAAATAGGTTCTTTTCTTTGTTATATACAAGGGAGGTACCAGTGGTTGGGACACTGCAACATAATGGGGCTACACTACCTTTGCCAAATAATTGGTGAACGCAGGAAGTAATCCAAAAAAGGTTGGAAAAAATAAATGTTAATAAAGCCCCGGGTCCTGATGGAATACATCCAAGGGCACTGAGGGAACTGGGTTCTGTAATAGCCAATATATTATATTTAATTATTCAAGATTTATTCAACACAGGGTCTCTACCAGATGACTGGAGAAAAGCAGATATGATACCTATATTTAAAAAGGGAGCAAGAGCAAATCCTGGGAATTATAGATCAGTGAGCCTCACTTCTGTAGTGGGGAAGCTTTTAGAAGGGTTAATAAGGGATAATATACAAGAATATGTCTATTTGAACAGGATTATAAGTAGGAGTCAACATGGATGTATGAGGTGAGGGATAGGTCATGTCAAACAAATCTAATTAGTTTCTATGAGGAGGTTAGTAGGAACCTGGATCAAGGCAACTCAGTGGATGTAGTCTTTTTGGATTTTGCAAAGGCTTTTGATACAGTGCCACATGGGAGACTATTGTGCAAACTAAAGGATACAGGAATTGCAGTAAATATGTTAATGGATTGAGAGCTGATTAAAAGACAGGAAGCAAAGGGTTGTTGTAAATGGAACATACTTCGATTGGACTAATGTGGTAAGTGGGGTTCCTCAGGGTTCAGTATTAGGTCCTCTCCTTTTTAACATTTTTATTAATGACTTAGAGGTGGGACTGGAAAGTAGTGTCTCCATTTTCGCTGATGAGACGAAGTTGTGCAACGTAATTAAATCAAATAACCACCTAGGTAACAGTGCTCAATGCCAAGCACCAGCCGCAAAGGCAAATACAATATTAGCATGTATTAAGAAGGGTATAGAAGCCAGGGAAGCAAATATAATTCTGCCACTATACAAATCTCTAGTACGCCCTTATTTGGAATATGTAGTAAAATTTTGGCACCACTTCATAAAAAGGACATTTTAGAGCTGGAAAAGGTACAGAGGAGGGCAACAAAACTAATATGGGGAATGGAGGGGCTAAGTTATGAAGAAAGACTAACCAAATTAAACTTATTTCCTCTAGAAAAAAGCCATCTAAGAGGAGATATGATTACCTTGTATAAATACATCCAGGGTCAGTATAAAGATTTGTCAAGGGAGCTTTTTGTGCCACAAGGTTTTCAACTGACAAGAGGACATCCCTTGAGGTTAGAAGTAAAAAGATTCCACTTTAAAGAAAGAAAAGGTTTCTTCACAATATGGGTGGTTAATCTGTGGAATTCTCTACCAGAGGAGGTGGTGACAGCGAATTTGATAGATAACTTTAAAAGGGGACTGGATGTATTTCTAATTAAAAAGGGAATTCAGGGTTATCATGGATAATTGGAGAGAGAGTATTGATCCAGGGAGAAATCTGATCGACAGTATCTGGGGTCAGGAAGGATTTTTTTTTTCCTTTGAGACGATTGGCTAGGTTTCACTTGGGTCTTTTTTTCTGTTTGCCTTCCTCTGGATTAATTAATAATTAAAAAAATTAAATTAAATAAAAAATAAATATTTCAATAATTAATTAATAATTAATGAATTAACAACTAATTAATAACTTAGCCGCATATTGCAGATCAGAGGAGATCGGAAAAGGTTGAACTTGATGGACTGAAAGTCTTTTTTCAACCTTAACTATTATGTAACTATGTATTTTCGGCTCAGAATTCCAAGAAACACAGTTATTGCACTGCATTCTGGGAACCTGGGCAGGGACATGCAAATGTACCCTCAAAGACTTAGCTATGTAATTCAATACCATTTCAAACACGGCTCCTTTTAAGTATATGCCTGTTGTATTGTACAGCTTTAAGCAAAGCCCAGGATGGATTATGGGTCATTTCCCATCAAATCAACGCATAAAACAAGGGTTTCGTCACCCTCCGACTCACATTTGATGAAACTTGGTGTACACCCTTCCCTTGTGGTTGAAAGAACCCCCCTCAATTTTTTTCCCTCTATCTCAAACGGATTTAATTTTGTAGCACTTCAAAGTTTTATTAAATCTGAGTTGGCTGTTCCTCTTAAGACTCTCGGCACAAGATGCCCATGGTTATATTTTATTTTTTTTCTACATAACAAATGATCAGATCTCTTCAAAATTTTACACAGAGCTCAATAAAATTATGAGGATTTCAGAAAATGTTTTTATAAATGCCTACAAAAATATATAAACGTACTTGTAGCATAGTTTTTTTGGTGGAAAAACTAGGTTTAGAAAACCTGAATTCTCAGCGTGTGGGCACGTTGGAACCAAAATGTTTTGAAAATTATTGCAAAAATATGCTTTTTGACAAAGAATGAAATTTATGGGGTTTTTATTCCTTGTAACAAAAATGTTATGTTTTTTGGACATCGTAGGGAAAAAATGGCTGCTGGGTTTTGTACACCTTTCCTACAATCCCTAGCTGTAATAGAAAAAATTTATGAAACAAAGTTGTTCATCTTAAAATGTAACATAATATTGATTATTATAGTTTTTTTTAAAGTGTTTTAATTTTGGGATATTTGAAGTTATGAAAATTGGCTATTGGGAGTAAAAAAATTTAAAAAAAGAAAGAAAAAAAGAATTTACAGTCAGTAGAACATTAAATGCTGACATGTAAGAAAATAAGACCTAGCAAGAAAAATATTCCAAAAAATATAAAATTGTGAATTATGTACAAACTAGGCACTTGCCCATCAAAAATGACGGGATTAAAATTATAAGGCTGGCAATGCTGTTTGCCACACAATGTGAGGCCTTTGGTCCTCTGAACACCTTCGGAGCTCATTGCGAGCCTCTCCCCCTGTGTACTTCAAGTTTCCTGCTTTGCAGTGATCAACTTCGGCGCTCAGTGCGAGCCCCACGCTGGTGGGTTTTTAGAGTTACGGGCTTGAACAGTGCTACGCCGCTGCTTCACAAGGCTTGCATATGTGACGGGGCCGCTGGCTGCAATGAGCGCCTTTGGCGTTCATTGCAGCCTAAGTACTGCACGGCTGCTTTGCCTAAATTTGTGAAGCTTGCATGTGTGACGGCGGCGTTGGCTCGCCTCGCTTTGCAAGGCGATCGGTGGCGCCCTCGCTTTATGAGGGACGCAACTGCGTTACCAACATTGCAAACGTAACGAACAGCGCAAAGATCCACCACTGTGCCACAACAGGCACAATTGAAGCAAGAAGAATGAGCATTAATAAAGAACCCTCCCTCACTTTCAACCTGAGGAGCCTCACCAAACTTCTTGTGAATGCTGATGATCAAGTATGATCATTTGTGGTACTTTGGAATGATATTGGAGAAATATTCAAGACGAGGGAGATGCTTTTGTAAAACTTCTTCACCCAAATGGACCTTCACCTTCATTCTGCTGGCCTAGCCATGACGATTCTTGCGCAATACCATCATATGCTTGGTATTGTACACCCCCCACAGACAATAACTGGCAGAAGATACTTCTTTCCAAACGAATAGATGGCGTTTTTGGAAGAAAATATGGAAAACTTACAGGTGATACTGAAGCTACAGCAAAGGTAACTGAGGACCATTAAACTTGTAAGGTAATCAGTCTGTGTTAATTTTTTACTTTAGTTTAATTTTTGTCCTTATTGTTATTAATATATCTGCTTTCATAACTGCCTCATTGTGAATTACGCCTCAATATATTTAACATAAATGTTAAAAAGTCTCCATGCATCCATTATTTCAAGATGGCACGCAAACATCATTCTTTTTCTTTTCTTTTGTAAGATAGACATGTCTTTGTATGCAATAATATTCTGAAAAACAAATTGGGGATCATGTAATGTTGCATAATTGAATAAAATGCATATTTTTAAATTATTTTAATCATTTTATTGCTAGATCTTATTACCTTACTTGTCAGCATTTAAAGTTTCTGACCATTTTTTTATTGATTGTATTGATAGTCAATTTTCATTTCAATTTTAAATAACCCAAAACTAAAAACAAGTCTGCACCAAGAAAAAAACTATAATAACCAATATTATGTTACATTTTAAGATGAACAACTTTGTTTCATTATTTTTTTCTATTACAGTTATGGATTGTAGGAAAGTTGTACAAAATGGCTACCCAGTAGACATTTTTTTACACAATGTCCAAAAAACATAAAATTTTCGTTACAATGAATAAAGAACCCATGAATGACATTCTTTGTCAAGAAAGGGCATGTCTTTGCAATACTTTTCAACATCAAAATATTTTGGTTCCATTGTGCCCACACGCTGAAAATTCAGGTTTCCTAAACCTAGTTTTTTCACAAAAAAAACTATGCTACAAGTACATTTATACATTTTTTTAGGCATTTATAAAAAAAATTGAGTGCTGGTGTATTTTTTTTCTGAAATCCTCATCATTTTATTGAGCTCTGTGTAAAATGTCAAAGAGATCTGATCATTGCTTATGAAGAAAAAGAAATTAAAGGTACGCAAGGGCATCTTGTGCCAAGGATCTCAAGAGGAACAAACAACGTAGATTTAATGAAACTTAAAAATGCTATAAAATCAAAACCGCTTATAAGGGGGGGGGGGGGGGGGGTTCAACCACAAGGGAAGGGTGTACACCAAGTTTCATCAAAATCAGAGTCGGAGGGTGACATGACCTCATTGAATTGATGTGGAATGACCCTTATGCAGAAGCAAGGAAACCTACCAACAGCATTTTCAAGTTTAAAGCCTCTTATCAGCGTGGGGCCAGTTCCTAGTGTGTGTGATAGATTTGTGGAGCGGTAGTTTACCACAACAATCATTTAATTTATGGTATTTGGATTAAAGAGCGAAGCCTTTGTGGGCACATTTGCATGTCCCTGTCCAGGTTCCCAGAATGCACTGCAATAACTTTATTTCTTACAATTCTGAGCAGGAAGTACATTTTTTTAAACTTATTTTAGACCAGGGGTTACCAAAGTTGGTCCTGCTTGGCCGCACACAGGCCTGGATTTGAGGTTAGCCCTGCAGCACCCAGGTGAGACTATCATTTCCTCAGTCATGTAGTCTAATTAACTCATCTGTGCACATAAAAGAAATCCACAAATCCAGGTATGTGTGCGGCCCGGCAGGTCCAACTTTGGACACCCCTGTTTTAGACATTCAAATGTGAACACAAATATACTATTTACTATATATATAAATTGTTGTTGTTCAGTCCTTCAGTCGTGTCCTACTCTTGGTGACCATATGGATGCAACATGCCAGGCACATCAGTCTGTTTCTGGTTGTGCTTATAGATATGGCTGTGCCAGCTCCTTATTCAGTGAACTGTGATTTGTCTGACCTCTCTGCTATGATCTGCCCATCTTGGGTGACCCTACATGGTATAGCTCACAGCTTCATTGAGATACATAAGCCTAATCACAAGAATGGGGAATATACATATACTCAATTTCCACTCTGACACATTGCCGACGCATAACGCATGTCTTTACAAAATAAAGCTTTCATACAGCGGTCCTTTAATAAAAGGCACTATTCAATAAATGCCTGAGGCAAGCAAGGAGCTGAAGAGATACACAGTCCCACTCTATATTACTCTACGCATTGAGCAACCCATATCATGTTTCTGCTGCACTTCCTGTTATTGATTCTACCATCACACCGCTAGCCAATCAGAACAAAGCAATGATGTGACGTGCAGCATGTGCGTCGCTCCCCACTGGCTAATTCGCTGACAGTGGGCGCGTTTAACTGGTTGCCTCGTGACAGCCTCTGCGCGCGCTGCCATTGGTCGTTGCTAGGAGCACTGGGCGTATTCTTCGTGTCTGGTCAACATGGCGCTCAACATGAACCATACGGATGGCGGAGGTGTCGTTATTAATAACAGCGAGAGGTGAGCTACTGTATTTTAGCGAGGAGTCCTCATCCTCAGCCACTGCAGAGCGCTGCGCAACCTAGCAGCGAGATGCCACCCTCCCATGACTGTGTTATCATAACCAACCAATCAGGAAAGGACTTATTGTGATGGGCGTGGGTTTGGACCAATTACATGCTTATATGACCATTGGCCTTCCCACTGTGGCAATATGAGTAGGATGTTTATTTATAGCCTATTTATTAGAGCTTTGTAGACAGACTAATTACTTGTAATTAAGGAAAGCACGGGACATTATTCGGGAATAAAGTTAATAAATTACGCATCATTTTGTAATCATATGTAAAGAAGACATGGATAGATTGTATATAAATGACATCTAGGTGATATCATGATTACTGCTTATAGACATGATGCAGTCTCACTACCTCTGTAATGGATGACATAATGCAAGGCCATGTATACTCTTGTGATAGAATTAGATTGTAAGCTTCTCCTCTATTGGTAACCTAGATATATGTACAGCCCACACCCCCTGTAGTTTTACTGTGATTGGTCATAGAGGAAAAGAAGTATGTGCAGAAGGAGATAAGGAAATGGAGGAAAGAATAGACATGAGGGAGGAAAGTAGGGCGAGGGGAAAGAAAGGTTAGGTGGGGAGCAAAATGGATAAAGGGAGAAAGAGGGACGGAGTGAGAGAAAGACAGATACAAAGGAACTAAATGCAATGAGAGAAAAAGAGAAGGGAAAAGAAAGACGGGTTGGTGAGAGGGTGACAAGGAGCAAGAGGGGAAGAATGGACAATGAGGGAGGAAAGAAGGGTTATTTAGAAAGAAAGGTTACGTGGGAAGAAAGAGAAGGGGAGAGAGAAAGGGACGGAGTGAGAGAAAAACATAAGGGAAATACATGCAATGGGAAAGAGAAATATTGAGTAGGGAAAAGAAAGACGGGATGGTGAGAAAGAGGGACATGGAGCAAAAGGAGAGAGAAAGGGGAACAAGAGGGGGAAGAATTGACATGAGGGAGAAAAGAAGGTTGAGGGGAAAGAAAGGTTAGGTGGGGAGAAAAAATGATAAAGGGAGAGGGACAGAGAGAGAGAAAGACAGATAAGAGGGAAATCAATGCAGTGGGAAAGAGAGATTGAGGGGATTGAGAAAAGCAAGGTGGTGAGAGGAAAAAGGAGAGAGAGAACGGGGAACAAGAGGGGAAAGAATGGCAACGGAAAATAGGGCAAGAAGAGAGAGAGAGAGAAAGGCAAGGAGGTGGCAAAGAGGGATAATGGGGCAGAGAAAGATGAACAAAAAAAAGAAGAGTATTCAGAAATAGAGCAAAGGAAAGATAAACAAGGAGGGGGAAGGGGGGGAGTAAGAGGAACAGTTGGAGATAGGAAGGATAAGGAGGAAAATAGAGCCAACGGGTGATAGAGATGAACATGGTTGGAGAGTAAAAGGAACAAGGACTGAGAGAAAATACACACAGTGAGAAAAAGGAGAGGAAAAAGTTTGGAAAAAGAATGATGGGGGAATAATGGTTAGAGGTAGAAGCAATGGAGGAGAAAGGTTTAGTGGGGTGGAAATAAGAATTAATGTAGAGAAGCCCACCGTGGGAATCCTTCAGTCGGCTGCTCCTGACCAAGTGTGCAGAGAGCTTATAGAACCCAGAATTAGGTTCCAAATCTACTTTACTTTAATAAAATGCACATATGCAGAACTAGTAGAAACAGAGATACATTATCACCGCAGTGATTTGCATTTGAAACTAAAATGTCCTGTTATATTCTTCAGTTGCTGGTTTCCCTGTTATTCTTCAGTTCCTGGTTTCCCTGTTATTTTGCAGCGTCCTTATGTCCTATGATCATGTTGAGTTCACGTTCAGTGATATGGAAAATACGCCAGATTATTTCCGTGGGACGAAGAAGGGCAGCATCCTCCTGACTCCATTCAGAGTAAGACCAGATGTGTGAGTGTAAGCTTTGGATGAGAATTATTCTAGTGACATGGAATTCGTCACTACTGCTTTACATCTAGCTCTTTTAGCACATTAAAGTGTTTGTTTAATCTGATCTAGGATGTTTACAGAGATGCAATCTTAACACATTTGGTGATAGATGTTAACAAGGGATTGGATGGAGAGTCATGGGTGACTGACCTTTGTGCATTGTTATGGTTTGGTGCCCATGTTTTACTGACATTGTCTATGTTGAACCCACAGGTTATATTTGTGTCTAAAGGTCGAGATCCCATGCAGTCTTTTATGATGCCCTTCTACCTTATGAAAGATTGTGAAATCAAGCAACCAGTGTTTGGAGCTAACTTTATCAAGGGACATGTGAGGGCCGAGCCTGGGGGTAAGTTCTAACACATCGGAACATTTACCACTTTAATATAACCTTAATGGTATCAATGATTAGAATAGTTCTACTGGAGGAGAGGGAGGGCAGATTAGAGCAAAAGGCAAGTTTTGTGGTTGGGGACCCTGCTTTTAGAAAGGTAGAGAGGGTGATTTGTCACGCAGATCCCAGCAACTGAAGAGTTTGCTGTCTCCCGGGTGCTTAGGTACGGCATGTTGTGGATTAAGTTGATAAATTATTGTGAAGGGCTGAAAATGACCCAGCAGTCTTGTACATACAGTATTGGTACCAATTACAAATGAATTGGAAGATGAAGCAAACAAGTTCAGGGCAAGGACCTCCAAGGTAGTATTTTATGCGATGTTACCAGTGCCACGTGCTATCCCAGGGAGACAGAAGGAACTCAGGGAGTTTGGGGTTTTTAGAGTGCTGTACTAAATTTTCTCTTGTGAACAATCTCTATAGCAGTGATGGATTTCACCTTAATGAAGAGGGAGCTTGTGTGCTAGGAAAGAGGATGGTAAAAAGGCTGGGGCAGTTTTTAAAATAGTAGGTGGGTGAGCGGATTCTTGAGTACACTTAGAGATAATTTTCTGGCCCAGGTTTTACAAGAATCTACTAGAAATGAGGCTATCTTGGATTTAGTTATCACAAATAATATCGATATAATATCAAATGTGGAAATAGGTAGAGTTCAAAAAATAAAGTTATAAGGGGCCAACAACATTTTTAGAAAAAGGAACGTTTTAATGGTGTAAGGGTAGCAATACAGCACATAGACTGGAACAAAAAATGATCAGTAAAAATACATAAAATGAATGGGCAAGATTTAAAGTTTTACTAAATATACATACTTCTCACCATATACCTTGTGGAAATAAAAGTAAAAGAAGCAAATGACATCCCATGTGACTTAACAATGATTTGAAGATCAAGCTATGCAGTAAGAAGCAGGTATTTCAATTATGCAAGAAAGAGGGAACAAAGGCTACTTTAAATGAGTACAAGGAAATCAACAAGGCTTGCAGAAAAATTATTAGACTTGCTAAAATAGAAAATGAAACGTTAGTTGCAAAGGAGAGTAAGACAAACCCTAAATTTGTTTTTAAATATATTAATGGGAAGATGGCCAGGAAGGAATCTATAGGAACAATACATTGTGAAACAGGCCGACTAATAAACAGTGAAAGGAAAAGGCACATGAGCCGACTAAGTTATTTTCTTCTGTATCCACAAGGGAGGTACCAGATGTTGGGACGGCAACATAATGGGGCTACACTACCTTCACCAAATAATTGGTTAACGCAGGAAGAAATCCAAAAGAAGCTGAAAAAAATAAATGTTAATAAAGCCCCAGGTCCTGATGGAATACATCCAAGGGTACTGAGGGAACTGGGCTCTGTAATAGCAAAACCATTATATCTAGTTTTTGAAGACTCACTCACCACAGGCTCGGTACCAGATGACTGGAGAAAAGCAGATGTGATAACTATATTTAAGAAGGAAGCAAGAGCAAATCCAGGGAATTTCAGACCTATAAGCCTTACTTCTGTAGTTGGGAAGCTGTTTGAAGGGTTAATAAGCAACAGTATACAGGAATATATCCATGTCAACAAGATAATAAATAGGAGTCAACATGGATTTTTGAGTGATAGGTTATGTCAAAAAATGTAATTCGTTTCTATGTGGAGGTTAGTAGGAACTTGGATCAAGGCAACTCAGTAGATGTAGTCTTTTTGGATTTTTATACAGTGCCATATGGGAGGCTATTAATGGACACAGGAATTGGGATAAATATCTGCTCATGGATTGAGAACTGACTAAAAGACAAGAAGCAAAGTGTTGGTGTTAATGAAACATACTCAGATTGGACTAGTTGTGATGACATACTGCTTCTGTTTATCCAGTTTACAGTACAGTCACCCAGCAAATGTTACAGACTGTAACAGAGTCCAATGCAGGTTCAGCAGAAATAATCCCAGTAATAAGGATTATTATTCCCTCAGAATAAAAAATACACATCAATTATGTAGTTCAGGCTGACAACGCCTTTAATGATTGTGGTACAGCATGTTTATGCACAACCCAGTCCAACCAATCTCCACCAGCCCCCACCCTGACCACGTGGGGAGGCCTGTCCATCAAGTGATTTCACCCCCCACCAATCAACCCACTTAGTCCGGGAACCTAACTTACTGTTCAGGCTCTCCTTTTTAACATATTTATTCATGACTTAGAAGTAGGACTGGAAAGTATTGTCTCCATTTTCAGATTTATTTAAATCAGAAAATTATGTACATTCACTCTAAATGGACTTACATATTAGACGAATGGGCAGCTAAATGGCAGATGAGATTTAACACAAATAAATGTAAGGAGAAAAAGCATGCAATTTGCAATACAAATGGAGCAAATCTAGGACTATCAAAGATCAAAAGGGATATACAATAGGTGTGCTAGTGGACAGCCACCTAGGTAACCGTGCTCAATGCCAAGCGGCAGCTGCAAAGTCAAGTGAAATATTAGCATATATTAAGAAGGTTATAGAAGCAAGGGAAGCAAATACAATTCTGCCACTTTACAAATCCCTAGAACACCCTCATTTGGAATATGGAGTACAATTTTGGACACCACTTCACAAAAAGGATATTTTAGAGCTTGAAAAGGTACAGAGAAAGAAGTGCCTAAAAGGGGATATGATTACCTTATATATATAAATAAATAAATAAATAAATAAATATATATCTTTGCCAAGTGAACTTTTTGTACCAGGGGTTTTCAACTGACGAGACAACATCCCTTGAGATGTGAAGGAAATAGATTCCACCTTAAAGAAAGAAAAGGGTTCTTCACAGTAAGGGCAGTTTGACTGTGGAAAATCTCTTACAATGGAGGTTGTGACAGGAGAATCGATAGCTAACTTAAAAAAGTGGTTGTGTATATATATATATATATATATATATATATATATATATATATATATATATATATATATATATATAAATAGTACATCTGTGTTCACATTTGAATGTGTAAAACAAGTTAAAAAAAAACTGTTTCCAGCTCAGAATTCCGAGAAAAACAGTTATTACGCTGCATTCTGGGAAGCTGAGCCGGAACATGCAAATGTGCCCACAAATGCTTTGTTCTTTCATCCATAAACCATTTCAAACATGGCTCCGTTAAGCTTATGCCCGCTGCATTACACAGCTTTTATGTAAAGCCAAGGTTGGATTATACACAAGCTGGGAATCCTATCCACGTACAGCTGTTTAAACCTTATTGGCGATCATCAGCATGGAGTGGGATCCCAGCTTGTGTTGTGGACCTTATGAGTAGTTAGTTCACCACAACAATCATTTAATATATGGTGGGCAAAAGAGTGATCGAAGCCCTCCACAATACAGTAGTACAGTAAGTAAATAGTACATCTGTGTTCACATTTGTATGTCTAAAACATGCAAATGTGCCCACAAATGTACCTGCTCAGCTTCCCAGAATGCAGTGTATTAACTGTTTTTCTCGGAATTCTGAGCTGGAAAGAAGTTTTTTTTAACTTGTTTTAGACATTCAAATGTGAACACAGATGTACTATTTATTTACTGTACTACTGTACGGTGGAGGGCTTCTATCACTCTTGTGCCCACCATGTATTAAATGATTGTTGTGGTGAACTATATATATATATATATATATAATCACATATAATAGTTGTCAATCTGCGATTTGACAACTACGTTTGCCGGCGGGGCGCACATTGCGCGGGGTAAGCCACACATGCGCATTGTGGCAGGGCCGTGAGCGGGCGCCAGAAGAGGAAAATAGAAGTGAGGAAGAGACACACGGAAGGAGTGGGGAGACACAGAGGAGGGGGAAGACACACAGGGAAGGAGGAGGAAGACACAGGGGGTGAGAGGAGGAGGAGGAGAGACACACGGGAGTGAGAGGAGGGGGGAGAGACACAGGGGAGGGAGAGGAGGGGGGAGAGACACAGGGGAGGGAGAGGAGGGGGAAGAGACACAGGGGAGGGAGAGGAGGGGGAAGACACACAGGGGAGGGAGAGGAGGGGGGAAGACACACAGGGGAGGGAGAGGAAGGGGGAGACGCACAGGGGAGGGAGAGGAGGGGGGAGAGACACTGGGAGGGAGAGGAGGGGGGAGAGACATAAGGGTGGGAGGGGAGGGTGGACACACAGGGGTGGGATAGGAGGTGGGTAGACACACAGGGGAGGGAGAGGAGGGGGGAAGAGACACACGGGAGGGAGAGAAGGGGGAAGAGACACAGGGGAGGGGGGACAGACACAGGGGAGGTAAATGGGGGAAGAGACACCAAGGAAGGGAGAAGAGACACAGGGGAGGGAGGGGGGAAGTGACACAGGGGAGGGAGAGGAGGGAGGAAATGAGACACAAGGGAGGAAGTAGACAGAGGGAGAGACTCGCAATGAGCACCAAAGGTGCTGATTGCGAGGCCCATGAATACTGTATCAGACAAAAAATAGAATGATTTATCAGGAAACTAAGAAAATCTAGGTTGCATGTACAGAAGTTCTCTCTATTTGTAGACCGTTAGGCAGACATAAAACATCAAGCTCTCGAGTGACTAGCTCACTACAGTAAAGTCGGGGGGGGGGGGGGGGCGTTTAGCAATGAGCGTATCCCGTCAAGTAGAGGGAGGGAGAGGCTCGCAAAGAGCACCGATGGCGCTCATCGTGAGGCCAGTAAAGTAGAGGGGAAGAGGCTCCCATTGTGTGGCAAACAGCATTGCCAGGCTTCAAATTTTATTGCCTTCATTTTTGACGGGTAAGTTGCAAGTATATATATATACTAGCAACTTGCCCGTCAAAAATTACGGTGATAAAATTGTAATGCTGGCAAAGCTGTTTGCCACCTAATGTGAGCACCTTTGGTGCTCACTGCGAGCCTCTCCCACTGTCTACTTCCTCCCTTGTGTCTACTTTCCCCCCTGCTCTCCCTCTCTTGTGTCTCCTTTTCCCCCTCCTCTCCCTCCCATGTCTGTTTTTGCCCCCCTCTCGCTTCCCTGTGTCTCTTTTCCCCAGTCTTCCTCCCCTCTTGTGTCTCCTTTCCCCCTCCTCTCCCTCCCTTGTGTCTCCTTTTCCCCCCTCCTCTCCCTCCCCTGTGTCTCTTTTCGCCCCCTCTCGCTTCCCTGTGTCTCCCCCCCCCCTGTGTCTCTTCCCCCACTCCCTCCCCTGTGTCTCTTTCCCCCTGTCTCGCTCCCCTGTGTCTCTTTCCCCTGTCTCCCTCCCCTGTGTCTGTTTCCCCCTCTCCACCCTCTGTGTCTGTTTCCCCCTCTCCATCCCCTGTGTCTGTTTCCCCCTCTCCATCCCCTGTGTCTATTCCCCCCTCTCCATCCCCTGTGTCTGTTCCCCTCCTCTCTCTCCTGTGAACTGGCAGTTGTAGCTGCCGCATTTGCATTGTGGACATAGAAGCTTCCTCTCTACATTTGAAGTCTCTTCCCATCTCAAGAAGTAGATAACTGGAAATTAAGACAATAGATTCCACCGTAGCATATTTGCAAATGAAAGGTAATAGGTTAGAGGCTGTATTGTTTTACATTCTAAAAACATGTTGCCTATTTTCAAATGCAGTTCTTTAAAAGCGGGTGATTTAAATGTATAAACTCAGTAGTCCTTTAAGCTGCCATTGTTCAGTGAATAAAATGTAGTTTTCCAGGCCTTAGATCATTTAGTTATTATAAAATGGTTGCTCTCTAGAAAACATGAGCATTGAATGGCATTATTAATAACTTTGTCAATAATACATTTTCACCCACAGGTGGCTGGGAAGGGTCTGCTACATTTAAACTGAGCTTTCCATCAGGGGGTGCTATAGAATTTGGCCAGCACATGTTACATGCAGCCTCTCAAGGTAAGTAGAAGGGATGTACGGTATATGTTTTATAGCATCACATATTACACAAACTTTTATATCTTAGCACGTGTGTAAACTCCATGAGCATAAGAGCATTTTTAGAAAAATATTACTTTTAGAAAACTCTCTTCTAAGTGCTGACATGTTTGTAATACATCCTGCTCGTACATGAAGAGGGTAGGTAAAGTAGGAAGACTCCTATCTTCAACCTCCCGTAAAAGGCATAATAATTCCTCAGCGATGGTAGATTGCCTAAAATGTAAACTATAAAGGAGCTGCCCCTAAACCCGGGTATCCAAAGGGATTCCTCCTAAATACCAGCTATGAATCTGTTATGCCCCAAGAAATACCCTATTATACTTGTGAGGCATTATGCCCCCTACCCCTTGTGCTGTGTAGTGGGCTCTATTTACTCCAAAGGGGTCCCTATGGACCCCTATGAGACCTCTAACTATCTCCATGGGTGTTTCTATGGACCCCCTGATAATCTTAAGTATATCCATGGGGTACTTTTGGACTACCATGGCACCTAAAATTAACCTCCTTACCACAGGGGACCTTATGGCAGATCTCATGACTTGGCAAAAGTATGACACGTATGACAGTTTTGTGCCATGGCAACTACAGCTATGTCAGAGATAGTCGTTGTTAAGCCCCAATCTTTCTACAGGGCAATCACACTTCATCTTGTACTATTTATTGCTATGCCAGCCTTCAGTGTCTTTATGTAGGTTCATGTTACTGGGGGTGCTGCTCCTGTGTCTTCCTGCTATGTTTTGCTACACTTCCTGCTCCCTACTGGACTGAACTTGGAGTGTTGCTGACCTTGTTGGATTCCTGCAGCCCATGATCTTTGGTGTGTCTGATCATTCTTTTACCTGTGCCCTTAGATTTGCCATCCTCTAGTACCTCGCCCCTGAGGGGTTTCACCCGGACAACCCTGATGGCACGTTATCTTTCAAAACTCCTGTAGCTGCAAGTCAGACAGAGAGTTCTTACTGGAGCTATGAAATAGAGGCCATAGTTTGCAGTTTAGGTATCTTTATTGTAAGATTAAAATGGAACAAAATATGCAGTTATGTTCATGGAACTTAACTTTACTCCTCTATGCATTTAATAATGAGTACGTTTAATATTGATGTTTTTTTCATATATTTTAATTTAATAAATACTTTGTATACATGGGTAAATGCTCTCACTACAGAGAAAGATAACAATTGAAAGTGCTCAAAGCTATATACTTTCTGTATGTTCAAATAAACTATGAGCATAAAACCATTTCTAAAAAAAAAATACGTTCACAGACTTTATCAGTGTTTAGGGGCTCACATGATTGTCAATGCAGTAAGATGGTGGGTACAGAGCACAAAAAAATTGTCCACTTTGTAGTGGAAATGCCCACATCTGAGCATGTAGGGGAAGGAAAGGTATCAAAAGCTAAAGTTGAACTCACTCTTTAATAAATCCACTGCTGAAGAGCAAAAGATTGGCATAAGTTATTCCGCTCAGACACCAGGCCACCAAGGAGTGCTGGAGAGGTCCAGCCAAGGGGGCCCAGGGTGGCCGTGGCAGGTTGGGCCGGGGTGTGGAGCCCCAGGAGGGCCCCTACACAACAGAAAAAAAGAAAGAGGGCCCTGGAGCATTGCAACACCTGCACCACTGGTAGCTCCTCTCCTGATTAAGACACAAGTCTGATAAAATGCTCATGGCTTATACACCAGCCAATGTGGTGAGGTTTTTCCCAACTTACAATGGCGTTTATTTATTTATTTATATATATATATATATATATATATATATATATATATATATATATATATATAATTTATATATTATGACAATATTAGCCATAGGTTATATGAGGATATGTGTGGTTAAGGCATATAATAAAGCTGTATTCCTATTATTTTCTATACAGCATCAAGAGGAACCCCCATAAGCACTGGGTACCCATACATGCCTAATGGTGGCTACTCATTCCCACCCCCAGCCGCCAACGGGATCTACCCACCTCCCCCAGCTGGGTATCCTTATCCACCACCACCCACTGGTAAGTTGAAGATTTAACTTCAAGAATAATGTGCTTTTAAAATATATGATTGCATCTTTTGTAAGAACACTGTTGTAAATAAAGGGTCATTTTAGTGCTTATGCAATTTGATCTTTAGCTTTTAAGACTTCAGCAGATATTTCTATCCACTGACCAGAGGGTAGGAGTAGGCCTGTCCAGGACACTGTCCTAAAATTTACTACAGATGGCTCTGTCTGCCTACAGAGAGGAAGGACAATAAATACTTCTTTCAGGACAGGCTCTTGAACAGGTCCCTTTTCACTTCCTGGAATGCTAATAGGAAGGGGACTGAATTAGATATGACTGAACCTGCAATGCTTTAGTTAAACGTAAAGTTTGAAATGTACGTATAATTTGTTTTCTTCAATTACATATTTCATTACTAATCAGTTATTAAATAAACACATGAAACCGTATTATTCCAGCATAAACTTGGGCATTTAATTTGATCTCTCATTTTATTCTGTGTTTTATTGTCCTCTTTTGTAGAATTTTACCCAGGACCTCCAGTCCAGGATGGTGCCCTGACATACATGCACCCACCTCCTCCTCCCTACCCAGGACCTATGGAGCCACCCTCCTCTGCCAGTGCACCTGACCTGCCCGCTACTGCAGCAGGTGAGAAAGCAGTAAAGTAGCACTGAGAATCAGTGTCACCAAAATCCAATACCACCTCTACCCTCCATCTTTCATTAAAGTAAAATTTACAAGCAAGGTCGGCTTTATCATTTAGCTCTAGTAGTAGCATTATTATAATGAATTTTGAAGGCCTACTGAAGTGTCTGATATATACTATGCTTTTTTTAAGATCTCAAGTTTTAAATAAAGTACAACAGTTTTTAAAGGTTTATGGAAGTTTTCCTGTTTTTAGTATTAAAAATAAACCATGTATGAGTTTGTCTGCATTGTTAAAAACAGGGAAACTCCTATATACCTGCACTCCTGTAAGATCTGTACTCCCTCTCCCAATAGCACTTTTGATAAGATTTATCCATGGCAGATTAAAGCCTCATTGATTAACCTTCCCCTTCAGCATTACAGGCAGGCTAGCAGAGTTATCTAAATATATTTTCTCTTAGAATGTTTTTATGTCTCACATACCTCTTTAAGATGTAATTGTCTTACATAATTCACCAGCATGGGAGGTTTTTACCAAACTACAGCGGTAATTTAAAGCAGGAGTGGTCAGTCACACAACTCTTGATAAAATATCTATTCAACCCAGGCCAGTGAGGATATCAGACTGTGACAGTAATGATACGAATGTGTAAAAGTGTAATTTTATAAATAAGAAATATAGAAAGGGAAAAGAATAGAGTAATTAATTGATTAAAGTGTCTCTGAGTACTCCGCCTTCCTTTAAAGGGGCACTATAGTTTTGCAACATATACTTTTAAAGGGTGGAGCCTTATGTTATCTAGCTAAATCAAAACCATATAAGCTAAATTATATGAATTATTACTATTTATAAAAAAATTACTCTTTAAGCAAAAGTATTGTTATATAAACTTTACACTTAACTTACTAGTAAGCAGTACCAGAATAATACATTCTCACTCTACAGCCTAACCATTTTTAATCTCATGTAGGATGTCATGTTTCACAACTGTGACCTAAAACCACACCCACATGAAGGGGCTTCACACTAAAGAGTCTCATGCTGCTTGTAAGCAGACAATGACATACTGTGTATCTGGGGAGCAGATGGGTGTGGCCTTATATTTCAGCTGTGAAATATGGCATCCTACATGAAAGAGAACAACAAGAAATGCGGTGGTTCCCGAGGTGTTTTGACCACTTGAGCAGGATAAACTTACCGTAATTAAATCAATTAGTTAAAATATATGACAAAAAATTGCCTAAAGAGTGTTTTTAGAGGCTGTATGTTTTACCATCCACATTTTATTTTCCTTTTTTTCTTGTGTAGTTCTTTGAAAAAGTACATTTTCCACAGTGATGCTTTAAAAAAATCACACTAACAAATCATACATAATTGTCTGTAAATTGTAGTTTATTGTTAGACGTTCATATATGTATTGCTATACAACATAGAGCTAAACAACATAGAGCATTATTTGTTACCCAAGAGGCAGTAAAATCATTCAGTGGTCCATAAAGACAGTCAGCAATATTCAGATGGTCTGCCAAGACCATCAGCAATTTCTGAGTGGACATTCACACAAATAAAAACAAAAACGAGAACCACTATCTTAGAGCATGTCACTATTTGATGTGGCCAGCCAGCCAGCCAGCTGTGAATCTCCACTTTGCAGATCCTAATGCACCATTGCAGAGACTTTCTATTGGTCCACATAATTACGTGGTGCAGCTTCTAGTACAGGTTCCATGCTGTTTTTGCATTAGGAGATGTAGGTTGTGAAGTGTTGTAACAAAGTGATACAATTAGAAGCTGTGTAATCTGTGAAAGTATTTTAGAGAAAATCTCCATTTGAATAAACATGTGTTGTGTCTAAGAGCATTCATGTCTTCCAAACCTTCTTTTGGCCTGGAGTCTTAGGGGATGAGCTCTGACAATTCTTTTTTTTTCTTTCTATTCAGCAATGGGGAAAGGGGTATTTGTGGCCTCACTGGTAAATGAGTTAAGTTTTGATATTGGATACCTACCTCCTTGCACACGCAAGTGATCATAGTTCAGAGTCGATGTCTTGCTTTCTCTGCTCCTACATGCACAGGAAAGAAAGGATAACAGGCAGAGTCGGTCAAAAATACGTTTTTCTCTACGATATTTTGTAATGTTTCCTGCATTATAGTGGCTAGTGGTACATATACAGAAACAGGAAGAGTCATCAGACTGGTCTAAGGGTAAATATATATTTCACAGAAGTAAAGTTATTTCTTAGAAAAGGAAGTACCAGAGTGCAAGGACTCTGAAACTGGAATTTGAGGAAGTTCTAATTCAGTGTTGGCTTCCTGAAATAGCATCTTAGCAAAGGTGTATCCTAAAAAACCCCACAAGAGATGAATATAGATATAGAACTAAATCCTGCTAATAAAATAATGTAGAGGAATAAGAGGGTTGGAAGGTCTGTTCTGGTGGGGGTATGGGGGTCTGTTCTGATGCGGGCAGGGAGGGGCTCTTTTCAGGATCAGAGGATGGACTTGTTTATGTGACTTCATGGAGAGACAGGCTGGTATCAATTTGGGCGGACAGGCATGTGTAACTTCAGGGGGGGACAGGCTGGTGTAATTTCTGGGGTGGACAGGCAGGTGTGATTTCATGGGGTTGCAAGTGTGAGTGACCTACGGTGGGACAGGCACGTGTGACCTAGGATGAGTCAAGAGTGTGTGACCTGTAGTGGGACAGATGTGTGTAACCTGGGGAGAGGACAGGTGAGTTTGAATTGGGTAGAGACAGATGCTTCTGATTTCTGGGGATGAGGCTGACATGGGGTGGGGACTGGTAGGAATGATGAGGGGAGAGGAATATGGCAGGGCTAAGATAGGGAAAGGAAAAAGGCAGTCTGATCTGAAGGAGGGAAGCAGGTGGGTCTGATCTGAGGAGAGACAGGGGGGTCTTATCTGGAAGGGATGACTGGAGGGTCTGACCGATGGTGTGATCTGGGAAAGTGAACAGGCATGATTTTTTGTAGAGAGTGTGAGGTCCATATTTGGGGAGGCACTGGAGAGTCTCATCAGAGAGTTGCATCTGATCAGGTTACTTATATTTTTAGAGGTTTGAGTGGACGTGTCAGATAGAGGGGCCAATTTTAGCAAGAAGGGCTAGGCGGATGCTAATAGTTTATATTTTTTCTTCTCTCTTCTTTAGCAGAGGCCAAAGCTGCTGAAGCTGCCGCCAGTGCTTACTACAACCAGGACAACCCTCATCCTGGATACATGTCCATGGTAAGCCTGGCATCCTCACACTCTCACTCCCTCTCTGCCCACATGCACACCTTCTGTAGTGTAACTGCACACCTCTCTACTCTCTCTTTCAGGATTTTCCTCCGCCCCCTCCTTATTTTCCACCAGACGAGAAGAAGAATCAGTAGTCCTCCAGACCTCCTCTGCTGGGCAGTCGCTCTCGTCTCTTCGACCCTTTACTGCTTGCAAATTAGAAACTTGACTTCCTCCAATCTAGGTCAATTGTGCCTGGCAGATGCTTGGAATCTTCTCCAAAGCAAGTTCCCCTACCTCTTATTCCCAATCTCTACTGAGAGACCTATATTACATTGCAAAGCAATATCTTGCAGGCCTCTGAGTTAGAAGGATGTAATTATGTCACTTGAAGCTGCTGATGTTTCCCCATTATACCCTATTTTCATGCCATCTCCCCGGGGTCTCATTCCCGCCCATTGCCCTGGGTTTTTTCCACATTGATTGAAAATAGCATGCCCTAAATCTAGATTGTATGTTAACTGCTTTGTAAATTAAAATGCTATTTAATTATATTTAAAAAAAATAATTTATTTTAAGTAGGCAATGTAATTTTAGGAATGCTATTTGCATATTGTATTAAAAATGTAAGTAAAACACTGTGTCAGCCATCATTGGAGGGGCCACACTGCTACAAAAGAAGGGCCAGAGAGCTACAGATCTGTGACACACGGGGTAACACAGCTTTCAGGGGCAGTAACTGTGGCACATACACTGCTACAAGATAGAGGGGTCACACATCTCTCGGGCAGTAACTGTGACACATATATATCTACTAGCCCGTCAAAAAATTACGGCAATAAGATTGTAAGGCAGGTAATGGTGTTTCTTTGCAACAATCAATTTATTGGCGCTCATTGCGAGGCTGTTGGTTGTTTGTGTGCTATGAGCAGCGTTGGTGTTTTTTTTTTTGTATGCTAATGAAATAATAAAATAATAAATTAATATACTTTACCTATTTTGAAGTAATATATGCAGGAAGTATTGTGTTGAAGAGCTGGCAATCTGTTTTCATGTTGTATTTTCACTGCTGTGGAGCTGCTGTGTAAGTGTCAGCAATGTGTGCAGTGTGTAGTGTAAATAGTGTGCGTGCGCGAGGAAAATCCGTTAGGGTAGCTGTGTACTTCCGCATTGTGTAAGTTAGTGTTGTAAAATGGCGCCTAATGTGTGTGGTACGCGGCTGTGGCTGATTTTGCGTCCTTGTTGTTGGACCTCGTCCTGGATTGGTGGTGTTTTGCGTGTTTAGGGTCCTTTAGCCTCATTTTCGTTTTTTTCAGCGTCCATTTTTTCTCTCTTAGGGGATTTTCGGGTGTCTAAACTCTTGTATTTCAACTTAAATTGAGGTGTAAATTCACTTTCAGAGGTCCTGGGTGCCCCCCCCCCCCCCCCCCCCCTGCTGTGGGTAAGCTTTTTATGTGTTTATATGTATTTATTGTGTTTTCATGTGCGGGTGTTTCATGCGCTAAGGTCGTATTTTTGCGATCTCGTAATGTTTATTTTTCTAAGTCCCGCAGCTCGTATTTGTGTGTTCTTTGCCAGCAACTGTGGCCCTCGCTTTGCGAGGACCGCAGGCTCGCAATGCGAGCCCACAACGTTGGCAACGACCCGCATGCTCACAACTATATATGTGATTGATTATACACAGTTGAGTCACCTTATTATGACCACCAGCTAATATCCTGAATAATTGCAGTGTGCAGCGTAGACATCAGCTAGACAGCGTGGTAATGAGTCAATAAGATGCTGGAAGGTTGGTAAGGGTATCTGGAGCCATGCAGACTGCAGTGCCTACGACAGCTGCTGAAGAGTGCTTGATGGAGGATCCATACATTAAGCATGGCGATCGAGGTGGTCCCACAGGTGCTTGATGGGGTTCAAATCCGGGGACTTTGGAGGCCAGGGAAGTACTTGGAAGTCTTTGTAGCTCTCCTTCAGCCACTCTCGGACAATACTGGCCATATAGTTGCATTGTCCTGCTGGAAGATCTCATCCGCTCCAGGGAAGACAGTCAACATGTATGCGTGGACTTGATCTGCAAGAATGGATAGATAAACAAATTGGTTGAGAGTGCCTTCCAGGGGTACTGTAGTGTAAATTTGAAACATTTTCTACCCTTGTCAACATAGGTGCAGTGACCAGCCCGTTTGCATTGGAGCCCCATATGCAACAGGTTTCTCTGTACTGTCATTTTTGACACGCGTCTGGTAGCCCTCTGGTTCGTTGGAGCGGTGAGTTGCTCAACTGTAGCGTGTCGGTTGGCCCTCAATGTTGCCGTTTGTACTGTCACTCAAACTGTTCACAATCTGTGTTGTTTCAGAAATACTGCCACCCTTGGCCCAAAAGCCAATGAACATCCCCATTTCAAAGTAGGATAAATTGCACGTTTTACCCATGGCATTCATGGTTGATATGTTTGCATAATGCCTACAGTTCACCTTATATACCCACCAAGCCAGCTCACAACACGTGCCATATTTCATTGGCTACAAGCTGCTGACATCAAAAGTATGGGGTGGTCATAATGATGTGACTCTACCTTGATATAAGATGTATGACTTACATAGACATAACAAACTTCCAAGTGATTTCAAGTCTCTAGTTCTCATGGTGTGGGTTGATATGCATGCTTAGCATGTTCAGGCGTTTAATTATTAAATCCTGTGTTACTATATATATTTATACCAGCTGGGCATTCCTATCTTTCTTTTTCTACCCAGACTCTAAGAGTTAATTTATGCTTCTTGATAAGGGGACTTAGAGAGAGTGATGTGCTGTATAGATATCTTTTACTTAAAATAACCAACTTTAGAGCTCAATTATTTAACGATTCCACTCAAACTTTTTAACAGTGAATAGTGATTATAATTATTTTATATGTGCACTTTTCTGCAATAACTGTGGCCTCTGCTGCGTCACTTTAAAATTGTCATTTGAAGTGGTATAGCAGGTTAAGCCACTTCAAATATTGGAAACAGAGTCTTACTGTCTGTGGCTCTTCTGCAATACAATAACTACTATTCAGATTTAAAACAAACAGAAGTATAGATCACTCTACAAACACACACACACACACACACACATATATATAAATATTTATACACATGTATACATATATGTGTGCGTGTGTATATATATATATATATATATATATATATATGTGTGTATATATTAATTTGTTTTGAAAACCTTGAGCTTGATGCAGACTACCTGCTTCTGGGGTAGTTGTCAAAGTTGTTACTTTGTTACACACTTCACAGACAAGTGTACTTTTTCTTGAACTACATTGGTCCTTTAAAAAATGGTTTGAATGACCTGACTCTAGAAAATGTTGCAACGGCTAGTTCTAGTTTTATAAATGGTTTACAATTCTGTGCATACGTCAGTATGAAGTAAAGGCCAAAGTCCACGTGAGACCGGGAGCAGAGGCACAGACCAGGTCTTCATATTAGGTAAGTCCTTCTTATATCATTCATTTTACTGCCAGCTAGGAGGAGGCCCCAATGTGCAAGCATCCAGAGGAGAGGATAGAAATGATCAGGGATATTTATAGGTTAAAAGGGAAAGTATATTTGGGTAGAGAGATGTAAGTTTGGTAGATATGTGAGCAACTGGATATAAATATGTATTGTTTAGTGCAATGTATGAGAGCGCCAACCAGCACTGTCTAAGCTTGTCCTGATAATGTCAGGTGAGGAGATCTCCCTAAAATACATAGGCCCTCATTAAATTGCAATTTGCCCAGTTGAATAGGGCCCTAAATAACCACCTTACATATATTTTTTAAAGAAGTTTTTAGTTAGCAAGCATCTATCCAAAAGAAAGGTTTTCACTAACTAAAAACTTCTTTAAAAAATATATGTTATGTGCTTATTTAGGGTCCGATTCAATTGGGCAAATTGCAATTGAATGAGGCCCATAGACTCTGAGTCTGTCCTGGTAATGTGTAATTTATAGGTTACAGTTTATTAGAGAGAAACAGCGCTGTCTGGGCCTGGCCTGATAGTGTGCAGTCTAAAAGCCTCCGTGTATTAGAGAGAAATACAGAGCCAGTCCAGGTAATGTGCAGTCAGGTATAATACATAAACGAACAACGCTGCCTGAGTCTGTCCTGATAGTGTGCAGTCTAAAAGCCTCCGTGTATTAGAGAGAAATACAGAGCCAGTCCAGGTAATGTGCAGTCAGGTATAATACATAAACGAACAACGCTGCCTGAGTCTGTCCTGATAATGTGCAGTCTAAAAGCCTCCGTGTATTAGATAGAGATACAGAGCCAGTCCGGGTAATGTGCAGTCAGGTATAATACATAAACGAACAACGCTGCCTGAGTCTGTCCTGATAGTGTGCAGTCTAAAAGCCTCCGTGTATTAGATAGAGATACAGAGCCAGTCCGGGTAATGTGCAGTCAGGTATAATACATAAACGAACAACGCTGCCTGAGTCTGTCCTGATAATGTGCAGTCTAAAAGCCTCCGTGTATTAGAGAGAAATACAGAGCCAGTCAAGGTAATGTGCAGTCAGGTATAATACATAAACGAACAACGCTGCCTGAGTCTGTCCTGATAATGTGCAGTCTAAAAGCCTCCGTGTATTAGATAGAGATACAGAGCCAGTCCGGGTAATGTGCAGTCAGGTATAATACATAAACGAACAACGCTGCCTGAGTCTGTCCTGATAATGTGCAGTCTAAAAGCCTCCGTGTATTAGATAGAGATACAGAGCCAGTCCGGGTAATGTGCAATCAGGTATAATACATAAACGAACAACGCTGCCTGAGTCTGTCCTGATAATGTGCAGTCTAAAAGCCTCTGTGTATTAGATAGAGATACAGAGCCAGTCCGGGTAATGTGCAGTCAGGTATAATACATAAACGAACAACGCTGCCTGAGTCTGTCCTGATAATGTGCAGTCTAAAAGCCTCCGTGTATTAGATAGAGATACAGAGCCAGTCCGGGTAATGTGCAATCAGGTATAATACATAAACGAACAACGCTGCCTGAGTCTGTCCTGATAATGTGCAGTCTAAAAGCCTCCGTGTATTAGATAGAGATACAGAGGCAGTCCGGGTAATGTGCAGTCAGGTATAATACATAAACGAACAACGCTGCCTGAGTCTGTCCTGATAATGTGCAGTCTAAAAGCCTCCGTGTATTAGATAGAGATACAGAGCCAGTCCAGGTACTGTGCAATCAGGTATAATACATAAACGAACAACGCTGCCTGAGCCTGTCCTGATAATGTGCAGTTAAGAGGTTGCACTGTATTATTATTATTATTATTATTATTATTATTAAATGTTATTTATATGGTGCCAGCATATTATGTAGTGTATTAGAGAGAAATGCAGTCCTTTCTGAGCATGTGCTTTAATTTGCAATCTGTTGGTGTCTGTGTATTATATAGCAACACAGAGCTGCCTGAGCTGGTCCTAATCAGGGGCGGAGCTACCGGTGGTGCAGTTAGTACAGTGCACCAGGGCCCACCTCTGGGGGGGCAGTGCTGTGTAATTTATTTTTATTTCTTCGGGAGGAGTTCTGTCATGGGAAGGGGTTTGTGGAATGCACTCAGTGAGTTGGTACCAAGAAGGCCCAGCACACAAAGAAAATTACAACCTTGCCCCACTGGGGGAGAGGGTCCAAAACTTTTTTTTTTTTACACCAGGGCCCTCTATTTTTTAGCCTCGCCACTGGTCCTGATTATTATTATTATTATTATTATTACTTTTATTTGTAACGCGCCAACATATTCCGTAGCGCTATACAGGGGAAAAGAACAAGGAAAAATATTATTTTAACAAACTGCAGAAAGGGGCCCTGTTTTGAGCTTAGAATCTTTGTAGAAAGTGCTTTTTTCCCAAAGCACTCTACAAGATTGAAAACTCTCTACTTAGAATCTAATGAGAATGGAAGAGGCAGATAAGGAAGGTATGCAAAGTTGGAATGGTTTTTTCATATAGAAGGAAAAGGAAAGCATCTGAGAAAGTAATTTGGTAAGTGATACTTTCTGAGCCAGTTCTAATAATGTGCAGGTTTTCCAGCAGTTAGGAAAAAGCAGTTAGGAGGGCAATTGGGTAATGTATTTAGCCATAACTATGTTGGTAACAGTCCAGTTGCAGTGTGGTGTGACTGGGCATTAGATAAAATATGAACAGCAAACTCCTGATGAGCAGATTACATTATCTGCACCCTGACAGAACATAGATACAGACTGATTAACCCCTTTGGTGCTAAAGGAGTCAACTCTGCATTATACTGAAGGTCTTCTTTGCCTTTCAGCGGTTAACTGTATCACAGGCAGGGGGTTCTCAGTCACTGAAATGGGTACACTTTGTGTTAATCTTTCTGAGTGTATCTTATTAGGTAGGACAAGATCAAGCAGTGCTGTGTCAAAAGTAGGTTTACCTGTAGACTGTATATTATCAGAACAATGCTATGTCTATTTACTGTAGGATGGCTGCACATTATCAGAACAGGCTCAGACAGCTCTGTGTGTCTGTCTAGTGTAGGGTGACCTCCTAAGTTTACCTTATTAGATAGGACAAGCTCAAGCAGTGCTGTGTGTCTAAAGGTAGGTGTACCTCTAGACTGCATATTATTAGGACAGTGCTGTGCTCAGTGGCATAGCTAGAGCTTTTGTCGCCCAGGGCTGTCCCCAAGTTTGTCTGCAACCACTAATGTACAGCCAATGTAAGAGCCAATGTGCAGCCTCTCTCTTCTCTAGCTCTCTCCCTCTCCCCTCCCTTCTCACTCTCTCCACCTGCTCTCTCTCTCTCTCTCTCACACACACACACTTCTCTCTCCTTTCTCCCTTCCCTCTATATTCACTCCCTTCTCCTCCTCTCGCTCCCCCTTCTATCTTCTCTCTTCCCTTCTCCCTCTCCTTCTCCACCTCCTCTTCTCTCTCTCCCTTCCCTCTCTTCCTCTCCCTCTCCCTCCTTCTCCAGTCTTCCTCTCCCTCTCTCCCATCTGCTTCTCCCTTCTTTCCCTCTCCCTTCTGCCTCTCCCTCCTTCTGTCTCTCCCTCTCTCTTCTCTCTCTCCCATCTGCTTCTCCATTCTTTCCCTCTCCCTTCTGCCTCTCCCTCCTTCTGTCTCTCCCTTCTGTCTCTACCTCTACCCCCTTGTCTCTCTCCCTCCCCCCCTTGTCTCTCTCCCTCCCCCTTTCTCTCATCTTCCCACTTGTTGTTCCCCTTTCCCTTGTCTCTCCCCCTCTCCCATCCTTCATCTCTCCCCCTTGTTTCACTCCTTCCCTCTTGTCTCTCTCCCTCATCTACCCCCTCTTGTCTCTCCCCCCACTATTGGAGAAAGCAGAGGCTGACAGGGGGAGGAGCCAGAACTGGGAGGATAAACAAGGGGGAGGAGGTGGGGGGAGAGACAAGGGGGTAGGAGGGAGCCAGGGGGAAGGCATATGAGTGCCGCCCCTGAAGAAGTAAGGCCCGGGGCACAACCCCAGCTACACCACTACAACCCCCCCCCCCCCCCACCCAGTTACACCACTGGCTGTGACTATCTATTTTAGGGTCAACAAGATCAACAAAGATATCATAAGTAGGTAGTCTTATGCAAATACTCAATTGCCTATTGTTACATAAGTAACCCTCACTAGATAAGTTAAATTAATAATCAAATCGAAAACAAAGAAAAAGACATGTTTAAATTAGCAAGGGATTAAACAAACTCTATAGAGATAATATCCTTGGTAGTAATCATATAGGCCAAAGCTATAAAACATAACTTTTATTTCATTATATAAAAAGAGAAAGATAAATGTTCGCTTTAGCATAATTAATTATTTGTGAAAACGTCCATGTTCGTTTTAGCGTAATTCATTCTTTATCACAAATAAATAGCGTAATCTATCAAACCATGAATAGCTATGAGCATTCTCAAACTTTATTACATTCAAAAGTAAGATTCAACAAAGTGAAACTTTATAAAACTTTATTATTTTTTTTACAGTTTTTAAACTAGTTTAAGAATTGCTTTCTACTTTTAGCAAAACTATTTTATTACAAACATTATGCACAAAAAATGCGAAAGTATATGTGTAAGCGTGTGTAACACTGACTTAAACATGATACTGTCAGCAATAACCAACAGGAACTCGGCTAAAACATTACCATCCCCAACTTGAAAGCGAAATTTGAATTCTTTCAAATACGAAGGTAATAGAGTACTACTGGTGCCGAATTGTCTCTGCAATTTTCTCTTGGCTCTCATCCATAGATTGTCGATATTCTGTGTGTGTACATCCATGTCATCAAGATCAACAAAATTCCTTTCATGCACCACAACAGAGTGATCATATATTCCTTGTCCAATCCGTGATATATTGGCATAAGCCGCCCACCCATCCGACATTATTTGTGTACCAGGTAGGATATGTGTAGTTATCGCGTTTTCAAGAGTGTCTCTGTCTCGGTTCTGAACTTCCACTAGGAAACACCTTCCGGAGCCCCTTTCCACCCCACCAAAGAACGAATGGCCATCACGACATTGAGCACGGTTATACTTCCTATGGAAGTACTTAGTCTCATCCATTTCCACAACGATGGATTCTCCGTGAGCATCAAAACCACCGAGTTGCAGTGCATGTGTATCCAGGTATACACCAAAATCTTCCCTGCAGAAGTTGAACTAGTCAATAACTGTCGAAGATCTTTGGATGTGGACTTCATGCATGGTGATGTTCTGCGGGAAATCGTTAGCAAAGCAGTACATAATCAACGTTATCTTTTTCAAGGGTAGATGACTATGCACAAAAAATGACCCTTCATGGATCGTTGTTTTCTTGCCACATGTCTCACACAAGCAACGCTTGCAGTTCATACTGCTATTGTACACCTGGAGCAGGCATTGAATATTGCAAATGGAGCAAAGCATCTATTTTTTTATCAGCCCAAGACTAGCTAACCACGTCATAGCTTCATCCATCACTTAATGTTGGCAGTCTCCAGGATTCTGCGCGTATTTGAACATCGTTCAGGACATTAAAAAGTTGAATTATAATTCGACGATCAAATCTTGGTTTGTCGGCCATTACTATAAATGTTATGAAACTTTTGATTCAGCAAACGCCAACACCGGAAATATAATAACCAGAAGTTATTAGACCCATTCAATTTAGGGAACAGTAGGGCATATAGGTTTGGAATGATAAATTAAGCTAAAACGAACGTGGACGTTATCACAAATAATTAATTATGCTATTGTTTTTTTCTAAAATTGTAAAATAATTAATTATGCTAAAGCGAACGTTTACCAAAAGAAAAAATAATAAACACAGAAAAACGACGAATAAAATACATAAAAAATGAATAAGAAATTCCCTCTTGATGTATTAATTATAATCTGTTATGCACATAGTCTGTTAATGACCTCATTTATTAGAATAGACACCACTGAAAACCTGATATAACAATATATGTACAGTACTCTCAATTAAATAAGGAGTCCCTATTCTTGTGTGTGATGGAGTTTGGACTAGGACCCATCACTTGCCTCTATCTAGACATATTCTATCTATACTAATTGGTATACCAATAATTATTAATCACATATGTGTATAAGCTTACATAGATCTGTATGTGAATAGCTCTAAACATATTATAGACACATTATTATTATTATGATAGTTTATTTACAGCGCACCAACATATTCCGTAGCGCTGTACATAAATTAGGTTCAGACAATGATAAATACAGATTAACATTTAACAAAGGAAGGAGGGCCCTGTCTTTGAGCTAGGAATCCAATGTCCATGGTGAATTCCACATCATTAGCTATATAATACATTAGGACACGTATTCAAGTCACGTTATGCACTGTACATATGTATCAGAATATTCCAAGTCTGTCTTAATATTTATTCATATATATTAGCCACCTGCTTCTTATAATTCATAAAATATTCAAATGTTCAGGATCAGATATTTACATATATATATTAATCATCTGTTACTTGCAATTCATAATTTGTTATATTTGATATTTAATGATCGTTTTTCATGAACTATTATAACTATGTGATCAATTGTTGTGTACTCATGAAACTCATGTATGAGAGAGTGAGATTATGTAAATATCTGATTCTGAATACTTGAATATTTAACAAATTAGGAATTGCAAGTAACAGATGATTAATATATATGTAAATACCTGATCCTGAACATTTGAATATTTTATGAATTATAGGAAGCAGATGGCTAATATATTTGAATAAATATTAAGTCAGAATTGGAATATTCTGATATATATGTACAGTGAATATTTTAATAATGTGCAATATATATATATATATATATATATATATATATATATATTTTAAAAAAAAAGGGAAGTCAGAGGCACTCATCAGAGAACGAACCAACCTTAATAGGTTAGTTCTATAGCCATGATACGCCACTCTGAGAGCAACCTCGTCAGTGAGGTGCAGCTGAACTCCCTAAGGCACAGTGAGCAAGGGGTCCACATCTGGAGTCCCATATTAACCCTTAGGGAGACTAAACCCTAAGGGTAATTTGCATAACCCCCCCAAAAAAAGGTAAGTCAGAGGTGCTCATCAGAGAACGAACCAACCTTAATAGGTTAGTTCTATAGCCATGATACGCCACTCTGAGAGCAACCTCTTTTAGCTCACTTGCGCCCTTCACATACTTGCGCCCAATATATATAACTTGACTTGATGTCAATATGTCTATAATATGTTTAGAGCTATTCACATACAGATCTATGTAAGCTTATACACATATGTGATTGGTATACCAATAATTATTAATCAGTACAGATAGAAAATTGTTTTGTCTAGATACAGGGCAAGTGAAGGGTCCTAGTCCAAACTCCATCACACACAAGAATAGGGACTCCCTATATATATATATATATATATATATATATATATATATATATATATATATATATATATACAGCGTATATAGGTTTTCAGTGGTGTCTATTCTAATAAATGGGGTCATTAACAGACTATAATTAATAGATCAATAAGGAATTGCTTATTATTTTTTTATGTATTTTATTCGTTGTTTTTCCGTGTTTATTTTTTTTTCTTTTTATATAATGAAATAAAAGTTATGTTTTATAGCTTTGGCCTATATGATTACAACCAAGGATATTAACTCTATATAGTTTGTTTAAACCCTCGCTAGTTTAAAGATGTCTCTCTCTTTCTTTGTTTTTGATTTGATTGCCTATTTTAGGGTGACTGCACATTATCAGGACAGGCTCAGATGCCTGTTGCTGGTGATTTGTTCAAGGGAAGTCTTCCTCTGCTCTTGTTTAATTCCTCCCTTGCAGTAGCCAGTTTCCCAATTTCTTGGTTTCCTGCTGCCTCAGAGTTCAGCGTGTGTTTAAACTACCCCAAACTGCAGCCTTCATTGGTGCTATGAATATATTTAGAAACCATTTTCCTACAATAATTTTTTTTAAATGTATTGGGATTTGTGGTAGAACTCTATCTATTATCCTAATAAGTTACAAGCTGTGGAAAATGGTATATTTGCCCACCTGCCATCTCATCTTTGTAGCCCTTAGTCATCTGTTTAAAACGAACCCTAATGCTTCACATGAAATCAGCAAAAGCATCTAATACCCAGGAAATATAGAACTAATAACCTCTTTTAGATGCTCCTCTCCTGCCAGGCGTCTTTCACAATGAAAATTCCATTTGTCATTTTAGCCAGTCAAAGATTGCATCCCATGATGTTTTAGTTCTATGTATCACAGTGATTGGCTGCAAATCCAAAATGGCAGTAGGTTGAGAAATTGTTTGGAACTTTGTGAAGCATCCTAAGGAAATTACTATGCTAGATTGTCTGTTTCCTAGATGCTTTTACTTATTTCAGCATTACAGACTCTCATTGACAAAATAATTTTACGGTGATTCCAAGTTAGTTATAGATAAACTAACAATATATGTTTTATGATTAAGAAAATAGCAAATGTGACTTATATGGGATACCTTTTATTGCCAAACTATACCATCTAAGTAACAAAATATATCAGGAACTCATTTACAAAGATCACATTAATACTGGGAGCTAATAAATGCTTATTATTTATCATAAAAGGTACATTTAAGAAATGTCATATTGTCTTCAGTTGTTGTAGCTGTATCCAATCTTGGTATAATAAAATCCAGAAACCTTCCATATCCCTTTAAAAGTCATCTCTTCAAAGAATACCCCTAGTGAATGCAGTTGTAGCCACTCAGTGGCACCCTACCTTCCATATACATTTCCCCCTTTACTACAATATGCTTTTAAGCACTCACAAAAAGTAAATAGATACATATGTATATAAACTATATAGTTGTCGTACTGCGAGTTGTTGTCACGCTTTGCGAACCTCACGAAGCGAGGCGAGCAATTGAGGCACGCGGGACTGAGGCTGCAATGAGCTAAAAAGGCACTCATTGCAGGGGTGGACACGTGGTGCTCATCCAGAGACACATGGAACTTAGATGCAATGAGGCCTCATTGCAAGGCCCCTGGAATTTAAGACGGACACAAAATTATGGCCCATATGATGGACTGCGGGGCTCGCAAAAATACGACTTTAACGCCCGAACCAACGAACTGGAAAAGACTGCAAAAACACCCAAAAATCCCTCAAATAAATGTATACACTCACACACAGCACAGGGGGAGAGGCAGGGAGCCTGTGAGTGAGGTTGCAAGTTAATTTAAAGGCATATTTTGTCTTTTTTAACAATCGAAAATCGCTGAAGCGGGAAAGAAAATGGCTGCCGAAAAAACGTAAAAATTCTGAAACAGGATGAAAACAAGGCTCAGCAAAGCCAGACACGCAGGACTTACACAACGGCAAAGACAGTAACACTTACGCAAACGACAGGTACGGGACTTTGAAAATAAAACAAACGGCAGTCCGCACTCGCCACGCAAAGATTCAGCAGACACAGAGGAGAAAGGGACAGGGGGAGATGGTGGAAAGAGACACATGGCATTCCCAAGCACAAACGTTGCAGCAAGGACCGTAAAGTAGATGGGAGGAAAGGCTCACGATGAGCGCCGAAGGTGCTCAGAGGGGGCAGAACATCACATTGTGTGGAAAACCGCATTGGCAGGCTTCAAATTTTATTGCTGTCATTTTTGATGGGCAATTTCCTAGTTACTGTATATTCTTAGTAACAATCAGAAACCTTCCATGTCCCTTTATTTAAACTTTAGACCTATAATATACATTATTTGCAATATACTCTTTAGAAGAACTGCATAGATAAAGAAATAAATCATTTTAAAAGTAAACACAACAGAGTACAGACTTTAATTTATTAAAGGGCAAGTGTAGACCAAAACTTTTTGGCATGTTTTATACATTACAAGTTATTTCCACCATAGAAAATAAATTAGTTTGACCCACCGTTATCTTTCCAGTGAATGAACTAGACTAATGGAAATCTCATCATTCTACAAGGCTGTATCCTGGTGAAAAAGCAGCTATACAAGCAAGTTAGTGGCTGTCCCAATAATAGAAATAATTACATTTAATTAGCAATAAAGGCATCAAATTGTTCTTTACTCCTAATTCATTTTTTTTCTTCTCGGCTGATTCTGCTTTTACTTTCTGAGAAAGCTGTGTACTTGTAATCTAATGCTATTTCCAGTAGTCATGCTGAAAGCACTGGCAGTCTTAGCTGCAACATTGTGCATTCAAATTACCCTCTCACGCCAGGAAATTGAAATCAGAATGGTAGACCCCACTGCGACATAATTGCATTTAAAAGATAGTAAATTAGAAGCTGTATTAATATTTTTTTACGTTCTAAAACCATTTAGTTGATCGTTTTAAGTACAGTTCTTCAAAACAGTTTCTTATAGGCTTTTTTGTCTTTTACGTCTCTCTATGACCTCATGGACCCTAACACACCAGGTACATCTTTATGTCCATGGTCATGCTGATCCAATTGGTTTTCATGGCAAATATACTGGAGTGGGTTGCAACTTCCTTCTCCAGTGGGCCACAGCATACAGCTCCTGGTACTCCTAGGTGGTCTCCCATTCAAGTACTGACCATGCCCAACTGTGCTGGTGTGACCTCTTGGTTCCCTAACTGGAATTGAAACCAGGTCACAGTGGGGAAAGTACTGAATCCTAACAAAGGGACCACCAGGGAGATTATAGCTTACAGTGGTCATTTATGAGAGAGGTATTGTAGGGTGTGGCCTCCTCAATACCAATAAACATAATACTTCTGTACATGCTATGATTGGCTGGGCACCTTTGTAAACAATACAGAGTGTGTTGAGCTGTGTAGGATAATATTATGTTTTTCAAGTTTTAAGATCATTTTTTTTTCATGCAAAAAATCCCCTTTTTCATATTTAAAGTTTCCTCTGTTACTTACATCATGGGAAATGAGGGCTTCTGTGGGAAAGGACATTGCCTCTCATGAGCAGTTAGTCTCTTCTTGGAAAATAAAGGGTTTAAGCTGGGCAGTTTGGGGACATGCCCCACACACCTCCCTCCCTCGGGGACCCTGCTCTGTCACACATGCTGTCTCACTTCCTCTCACAGACAGATAAACTTGTGGTTTCCTTTGTGAAACTGTTAAAGGAGACTGCAGACAGAGCACCCTGCACTTAATGAGGATCAGTGAGTGAGGATCATGGAGTCCCCTGATGATGGATCCCCACCTGGAGAGACACAAGGCAGGGTATGTCACCTTGCACGCACTCACTCTTACTTTCTTTCTTTTTATCTTTCTTTCTTTCTCTCTTTTTTTGCTTTCTTTCTCTCTCTCTTTTTTTCTCTTTCTTTCAAACGTCTTTTCCTCTCTCATTCTCCCTCATCTTACAAACTTCGTTTCAATGTCTCCTTTTCTCGTAATTGCTACAGTGCTTTTTAAATGTTTATCTGTATGAAGTCACTTATGTCAGCAAGGGTTAAACTTTATGGTGTGCACAGTACAAGCAAAAGTAGGCTTGATGTTTGTCTCAATCTCATGTTAACTCTTTGGTTTTATATAAAGAAGTCTTATTTGGTGTAAAGTTTAAAACACTTTTGAGTCTGACTAAGAGCTCAATAAAGCAGAAAAAGTCATGTATCTAGTATTAAATAAAAAAATATATGTTGATACCTCAATGATATTTGATGGAAGTTGTTTGTGTGAGAGGGGCATTGCATTGAATGATGCAATGTCCTGCTTCTAGGCAAGTGAGGGGGAAGGGGGTGTGCTGTCAGTTTCAGTCATATCCAGTTATCTAACAAACCTTCCGGACTTATCCCTGTTAGTTCTCCCCTAGCCTTCCCTCCACTGAAACATACCCCCATCGTCCAGCTCTCAGGACATAATGTAACAAACAAAATAGATTCCTCTATAAAACATAAACAGTCTTCAAAAATTCTGTTTTTCTTCATAAAATGTTTTTAAATAAATGGCTTAGAAAGATACTAATGTTGTTAGTTTGTTACATATTTTACAAGCAAGTGCATTTTTTCTTGAACATTTAAAGAATTCTACGCCCATGTCAAATTGATGTTTTTGATAAATATTCTCTCTTCTCTCCATCTCTCTCTCTCTTTCTGTCTCACTCTTCTCACTCTCTCTTTCTCTGTATCTCCTTCTCTCCCTTTCTTTATTTCTCTCTCTATATTTCTCTCTCCCATTCTCTCTCTATCTCTCTCTTTATCTTTCCGTCTCCTTTTTGTTTTCTGTTTATCACTCTCTCTTGCTCTCTTCCCTCAATCTCTATCCCTCTCATTCTCTCTATTCCTCTCTCTTTTTCTCTATCTCTCTCTTTCAGTCTGTCTCTTTTTTCTCACTCTCGCCTACTAGTTTTTGAGTATCTATCTATCTATCTATCTATCTATTTATCTATTATCAAACAACCTACTTTTGTGCAAAACTATAGTGTTAATATGTATCACCTTATCCAGATATAACACTAGACCAACATTACCAAGTCTTACAACCCAAAGCAACAAAATACTTACTTGTTCCTTTTAATCAGAAATATTGTCTGTCCAAGACAAGAGGCTACATATAAATAGAGCTGCATGCATCTTATCATGTCTCTGTCTCTCAATACCAGCTCTTGTGTTCTCTTTTCCATCCCTGCTTATTCCTATGAGTGTAATGTGTATATGGAGCAGGGCTCCGCAGCTTGTGGCACTGGCACCCAAAGTGATTATGGTTGGTGAGAGACCAGAGCTACTGAGCATGGTGGGATGATGGCGTTGTTTTAATGAATGGCACTGTATTATAGGTTGTTTGACGTGATGGGAATCTAATGATGAAGATCTGATGAGATTAGAGTTAGGAGAGAAGTGATGAGCACAGTTTGATCTATAAAGGAGATAGGCATGAAATGGTGGGTATGTGATGAAAATGATGAGATGGTGGTGGAAAGTAATATATTTGGGACATTTGATAAAGTGGGCAAGAGTTTATGTGATAAGAATTAATTTGTTACAATGGGATGTAATGTTGGTGATCCATTGGCTTGGGCTAAGGGCAGTTTAAAGTACCCAAACACACAATGTACTTGGGACACATCAGTGGGGAAAATGATATGCAAGAACCACACTCAATTTACTTCAAACACAACAGAAGTTTAATCATATATTAAACTATATTATCAGCATTCCGTAATGTAAATTCTAGTAATTCAATGAAGACGTTGCACACTCCTTCTGAAAGGTTGCCTACCCCCTGTATGCGTGTGAATAATGTGTCTCTGTCCCTCAGTTGTCACTAATATGTAAAACTGAAATTGTATATTTAATTAATCATTTAGATAAAGCACTGTACATGACCTGAAGCTAGCCTTATATGTGCAAATAGCCTTTGGTCCTCTCTGCTACCTTAACTGACCTGCTGGTCACATATTGGAAATCACTAATGGATAGTATCAGACTCACAAACCCTTCCTTGCTACAATATAGTATATATATATATATATATATATATATATATATATATATATATATATATATATATATACTTCAATTATTTTTATCTACCTAGCTAGCTCTTTCTCACAGTAATTATATTTGTGCTTGGTCTGTGCCTCTCCCACGCCCTAGTGTGACGGTTTCAGACTTTCCGTCTGCCCTCCCACGCCCGGCCTGCTCTTTCCAATCTGCAGATGCCCAAGGGTAAAGGGCACCAATTTACTTCCACAAATACCACCTGAATCTCATCACAGCTAGTGGGGCTCCCACCTTGTGAAGCATACAGACATTAGAGGGATGGTACAACACACAGCCAGCCTGGCACAACTGTTAAGGACACTGCTTGAAGGTAGATTTTATTCTGTGGAAATACCTCTCCTCTTCCCCTTCTTTACTTATCCCCTATTTTGTCAGTCTCCTCCCTCGTCTATCTCTCTCTTCCTTTCTCAATCTCGCTATCCCCCACTCTTTCTTTCTCTTTATCTCTCCATTTGTCTGTTTCCCTCTTTCTTTCTTCTACAATCTCTCTCTTCCCATCTATCATTCTATCTCCCTCACTTTCGCTATCTCTCTTTCTGTATCCATTTATGTCTCCTTTTCTCTCTCATTCTGTCTCACTCTCTTTTCCATTCATGCTCACAATCATTCCATCTCATTCTTTTCTGTCAAATGGACTCATCCATACATACAATTCCTTCTCTCTTTACTGTATTGCGCTACTCATTTTTTTCTCTCTTTCTCTTTTTTTTCTTTCTACTGGCTCAATATAGTCTTAACCCCTCTCTTTGTACAGGCCCCTCACTGTCTCTCATTCTGTGTTACTTTCTGGCATTCCCTTCCTCTCACTCTTTTTATCATTCTCTTGTTCAATTTACCATTCTCTTCTTTTTATCAGTCTCAAATTCTTCTCTATCAGCTATTATTGTTATTATTATTATTATTATCGTTTATTTATAACGTGCCGACATATTCCGTAGCGCTGTACATAAGATAAGTTCCAGGCAAATGTAAATACAAATCAACACAAAGCAAGCAATCTTCCTATTCTATATAGCTCTCCCATTCCTTAACTCTCTTATTTGCTCTCATCCTATTAAAGGGGAATTCAAAAAGAAGGGGTTGTTTATGAGGTAAAAGATGGGGCTATGTGTGCTTTTGAGATACAAATGCAACTGGAGAGGACCAGTACACGGGAAAAGCCGCTGGTGGCCATAAATGACTCCAACGGCTGCCTGGTGCTATTATGTAGAAAACCTGCATAGTTCTCCTTTTGTATATCATTCAGGGGTTGACACATGTATCTGAACCTTAGGTGGCAGACAAATATTTTTAGAAGGCAGATCATGAATTAAATATATTTATAATAACACACAGTGGCAGAGCTAATGTATGGAGGGCCCCGGTGCAACTTTTTTTTGATCTATCCTGTTATGTACACTCACGGCACGTCATGTACAAGACTCCTGGTGGCGGGTGGGCTCGCGTACCGCGTCCCGATATACTCCCTAAGCCTTTAACCCTAACCCTCAACACCCCTTGGCGGCCCTAACCCCCTACACCACTGACCGGCCCTAAACCTAACCCCCTTAACCTAACCCCCTACACCCCATTGCTGGCCCTAACCCTCTTAGCCTAACCCGAACCCCGTAAAAGTACCTTCGTAACCCTAACCCCCTACACCACTTACCGGCCTTAACCCTCATCCCCTAACCCGAAAACCCCTAATCACTTACCCGCCACTTAGACAGCTACACCTGGAAGTCCACAGGGCGCTTCCCAGCGCTGAAGCGTGCGTGCACATAACAAGATAGGTCCCATTATTTTTTGCATATTTAAATATGTATATTTCAATTTAAATATATATAAATGAATAAATAAGTTTTTAAAAAAAATTATATATATATATATATATATCACATATTATAATTGTCAAACTTCGATTCGTAGTCAGCCGCACATGCGCAAAGCACGGCGTAAGGGGAGGGGGAAGTGACACAGGGGAGGGAGAGGGGGGAAAGAGACACAGGGAGATGGAAAGAAACACGGGAGGGGGAAAAGACACAGGGAGGGGGAAAGAGACACAGGGCAGGGAGAGGTGGAGAAGAGACACAGGAGGGAAAGCGACACAGGGGAGGCAGAGGTGGGAAAGAGGCACAGGAGGGAAAGAGACACAGGGGAGGGAGAGGTGGGGAAGAGAAACGGGGAGGGGGAAAGAGACGCATGGGAGGGAGAGGGGGAGAAAGAGACACAGGAGGGAAAGAGACAAGGGAGAGAGGGTAAAAACATGGAGAAGAGACACAAGGGAGGGAGAGGAGAGGGGAAATGAGACACAAGGGAGGAAGTAGACAGGGGGAGCGACTCGCAATGAGTGCCAAAGGCACTCATTGTGAGGCCCGTGATGAGCGCCAAAGGCGATCATCGCGAGGCCTGTCAAGTAGACAGTGGTAGAGGGGGGGAAGCTCGCAATGAGCCCCAAATATGCTCATCGCGAGGCCAGTAATGTTGAGGGGGCAAGGCTCCCATTGTGTGGCAAACAGCATTGCCAGACTTCACTTTTTATTGCCGTCATTTTTGATGGGCAAGTCGCTAGTATATATATATATATATATATATATAGTAAATAAATAGTACATCTGTGTTCACATTTGAATGTCTAAAGCAAGTTAAAAAACCTGCTTCCAGCTCAGAATTCCAAGAAAAACAGTTATTACACTGCATTATGGGTAGCTGAGCTGGTACATGCAAATGTGTCCACAAATGCCTCGCTCTTCAATCTATAGCCATTATCAAACATGGCTTCCTTTTAAGCTTATTTCTGCTGTATTAAACAGCTTTAATGCAAAGCCAAGGCTGGATTTTACACTAGCCGAGAATTCTATCCACGTACAGCTGTTTCAAGCTTGCTGGCTATCATCAGCATGGAGCAGGATCTTAGCTTGTATTGTGGACCTTATTAGTAGGTAGTTCACTACAACAATAATTTAATATATGGTGGGCAAAAGAGCGATAGAAGCCCTCCACCCTACAGCAGTACAGTAAATAAATAGTACATCTGTGTTCACATTTGAATGTCTAAAGCAAGTTAAAAAACCTGCTTCCAGCTCAGAATTCCGAGAAAAAGAGTTATTACACTGCATTCTGGGAAGCCGAGCTGGGACATGCAAATGTACATGGCATTCATTTTGCCATCAATTATCACAAGATTCCCCATGCCTTTAGAGCTCCTCCCCCCCCCCCCCCCCAAAAAAAAGGCTCTTTTCTGGCAACTTGACCATGCAACTCATTTTTGTTCAAGTATCGTCGTATTGTGCAACTTGAAAAAAACACACCGTCTTTTTCCAGAGCAGCCTGTATTTCTCCAGAGGTTACCTGTGTTTTTTTTTTTTGTATTCTGAATAATTCTTCTAGCAGTTGTGGATGAAATCTTTCCTGGTCTACCTGACCTTGGCTTGGTATCAAGAGATCCCTGAATTTACCACTTCTTAATAAATGATTGAACAGTACGGACTGGCATTTTCAAGGCTTTGGATATCTTTTTATGTCTTTTACCATCTTTATGAACTTCTATTACCTTGTTACGCAGGTCATTTGACAGTTCCTTTCTGCTCCTCATGGCTCAGTATCTAGCCTGCTCAGTGCATCCATGTGAGAGCTAACAAACTCATTGACTATTTATACACCGACACAAATTGCAATTTTTTTGCATGATCAGTCATATTTTCAAAATAAATGCCAGAAAAATTCTGTCAGGGTATGCAAACTTTTGAGCACAACTGTGTGTGTATGTATGTGTATATATATATATATATATATATATTATATGTATATGTACACTTTGTATATATATATATATATATATATATATATATATATATATATATATATACAAAGTGTACATATACATATAATATATAAATATATGTATAAGTGTGTGTGTATATATGGCCAGGTAAAGAATGGCCCCAATGGTCGAACAATCGGGGTAGCGATGAGAACCATAGCCCTCCAGCTATGGAATGCCGTTCAGACAGGTAGAAAAACGTGGCGAGGGGTAGCCGAGAAGTGCCGGGTGCTACCGGACATCCGGCCTGCTCAGAGGGCCAGATGAGTGCTTGCACAAAAGAAAGGACTGCTGATACGCCCGGGAACAGCAGCGATAGCAGATGAAGTCACTAGTGAGCTGAAAGTGGGTTTCCAAGAGGAGTGGCGAACTGCTCGTAACCCCGGGATCAGCAGCGACTGTGGAGGAGGCTACTGGAGGGAAAGTGTATTAGGCGATACATCAAAAGACATTAGTGGCAATAGACGAGAGGGCTAGTGTAGGATGTAGGAGAAGGAACAGTGCGGTGGTACCTAGCGAAGGCTGATGTGGGGCTTGCGAGTATGATGAAGCCTGGCGAAGTCATGTGCAACTATGAAAGCGTGATTGAGGTTGAGCCTAGTGAAGGCTAATGTAGCTTGCGATTGTGGTTGAGCCTAGCAAATGGGACTATGAAAGCGTGATTGAGACGGTGCCTAGCGAAGGCGAGTATAGGCTTTATGGAGGTATCGGAAGTGGTGCCCAGAGAGGGCCGAGTAGAGAGTGTATGGAGGGTAGATGTTCAATAGATCTGGGCCAGAAACCACATGAATAAGGCGTGGGGAAGCCAAAGTGCTACCTTGGACGAGGACAAGGGCATAGACAAGTAGGTTCAGGCCCAGATCTATAGTAGGAAAGCGTAAGGAAGTCAGGATAACTTACCACAAGAGAAACCATCGCTCACCAGCAATGAGAGTGCCCTTTCGGGCAAGCAAAGTGATTACGAGGAGATAGGCACAAATGCTGAAGGCAGGAAATTTTAGAATTTGCAAGGCAAAGCAGTTACGAGGAGATATGAACAGATACTGAAATGAGAGAGCTGAAAATGGTGGAGAGAAGCAAATAAACAAAGAACAGGCATCGTTAGATGACAGAGCTGAGAAGCATACTGCAGAACGTAGAGTCAGAATGAGCAGAGGTGCAAAAAACTCAAGTGAGAGATCTGAAAAGGCCAAAAAACGAACGGAGCAGCAGTACCCTGCAGTACACAGCGGGAAATGAGCTGAGGTGCAAACAGGAAACAGTTATAAATCTGCAGAGAGCCCCGCCCAAGAGGTGGGGCAAGAGAGGGATTGACCGTGTATGAAGTAGCTGAGGGCCCCACTCGCGGATGGGCAGGAAGAGAGAAGGAACCAAGCACAAATATATATATATATATATATATATATATATATATATATATATATATATATATATATATATATATTATGTACAGTGCTACGGAATATGTTGGCGCGTTATAAATAAACGATAATAATAATAATAATAATATATATATATGTATGTGTATATATATATATATATATATATATATATATATATATATATATATATAGTGGATATAAAAAGTCTACTCACACCTGTTAAAATGTCAGGTTTCTGTGCTGTTAAAAAATTAGACAAAGATAAATCATTTCAGAACTATTTCCACCTTTAATGTGACTTATAAACTGTACAACTCAATTAAAAAACAAACTGAAATCTTTTAGGTGGAGGGAAGAAAAATTAAAAATAAAAATAATGTGGTTGCATAAGTCTGCACACCCTCTTATAACTGGGGATGTAGCTATGTTCAGAATTAAGCAATCACATTCCAAATCGTGTTAAATAGGAGTCAGCATACACCTGCCATCATTTAAAGTGCCTCTGATTAACCCCAAATAAAGTTCAGCTGCTCTAGTTGGTCTTTCCTGAAATGTTCTTAGTCGCATCCCACAGCAAAAGCCATGGTCCACAGAGAGCTTCCAAAGCATCAGAGAGATCTCATTGTTAAAAGGTATCAGTCAGGAGAAGGGTACAAAAGAATTTCCAAGGCATGAGATATACCACGGAACACAGTGAAGACAGTCATCATCAAGTGGAGAAAATATGGCACAACAGTGACATTACCAAGAACTGGAGCTCCCTCCAAAATTGATGTAAAGACGAAAAGAAAACTGGTCTGGGAGGCTACCAAGAGGCCTACAGCAACATTAAGGGAGCTGCAGGAATATCTGGCAAGTACTGGCTGTGTGGTACATGTGACAACAATCTCCCGTATTCTTCATATGTCTGGACTATGGGGTAGAGTGGCAAGATGAAAGCCTTTTCTTACGAAGAAAAACATCCAAGCCAGGCTACATTTTGCAAAAACACATCTGAAGTCTCCCAAAAGCATGTGGGAAAAGGTGTTATGGTCTGATGAAACCAAGGTTGAACTTTTTGGCCATAATTCCAAAAGATATGTTTGGCGCAAAAACAACACTGCACATCACCAAAAGAACACCATACCCACAGTGAAGCATGGTGGTGGTAGATTCATGCTTTGGGGCTGTTTTTCTTCAGCTGGAACTGGGGCCTTAGTTAAGATAGAGGGAATTATGAACAGTTCCAAATACCAGTCAATATTGGCACAAAACCTTCAGGCTTCTGCTAGAAAGCTTAACATGAAGAGGAACTTCATCTTTCAGCATGACAACGAACCAAAGCATACATCCAAATCAACAAAGGAATGGCTTCACCAGAAGAAGATTAAAGTTTTGGAATGACCCAGCCAGAGCCCAGACCTGAATCCGATTGAAAATCTGTGGGGTGATCTGAAGAGGGCAAGTCAAAATGTGCCATGCTGATAGACTCATACCCAAAAAGAAGGGTGTTGTAATAAAATCAAAAGGTGCGTCAACAAAGTATTAGTTTAAGGGTGTGCATACTTATGCAACCATATTATTTTATTTTTATATTTTTTCTTCCCTCTACCTAAAAGATTTCAGTTTGTTTTTCAAGTTTATAGGTCACATTAAAGATGGAAAAGGTTCTGAAATGCTTTATCTTGGTCTCATTTTTTTACAGCACAGAAACCTGACATTTTAACAGGGGTGTGTAGACTTTTTATATCCACTATATATATATATATATATATATATATATATATATACACATACATTCATAATATAGTGACAAGCTTTCAAGAGATAAACCCCTCTTTATCAAATCAAAAAGCAATATTGATAAAAATATGCAGCGACTGTGGAGGAGGCTACTGGAGGGAAAGTGTATTAGGCGATACATGAAAAGACATTAGTGGCAATAGACGAGAGGGCTAGTGTAGGATGTAGGAGAAGGAACAGTGCGGTGGTACCTAGCGAAGGCTGATGTGGGGCTTGCGAGTATGATGAAGCCTGGCGAAGTCATGTGCAACTATGAAAGCGTGATTGAGGTTGAGCCTAGTGAAGGCTAATGTAGCTTGCGATTGTGGTTGAGCCTAGCAAATGGAACTATGAAAGCGTGATTGAGACGGTGCCTAGCGAAGGCGAGTATAGGCTTTATGGAGGTATCGGAAGTGGTGCCCAGAGAGGGCCGAGTAGAGAGTGTATGGAGGGTAGATGTTCAATAGATCTGGGCCAGAAACCACATGAATAAGGCGTAGGGAAGCCAAAGTGCTACCTTGGACGAGGACAAGGGCATAGACAAGTAGGTTCAGGCCCAGATCTATAGTAGGAAAGCGTAAGGAAGTCAGGATAACTTACCACAAGAGAAACCATCGCTCACCAGCAATGAGAGTGCCCTTTCGGGCAAGCAAAGTGATTACGAGGAGATAGGCACAAATGCTGAAGGCAGGAAATTTTAGAATTTGCAAGGCAAAGCAGTTACGAGGAGATATGAACAGATACTGAAATGAGAGAGCTGAAAATGGTGGAGAGAAGCAAATAAACAAAGAACAGGCATCGTTAGATGACAGAGCTGAGAAGCATACTGCAGAACGTAGAGTCAGAATGAGCAGAGGTGCAAAAAACTCAAGTGAGAGATCTGAAAAGGCCAAAAAACGAACGGAGCAGCAGTACCCTGCAGTACACAGCGGGAAATGAGCTGAGGTGCAAACAGGAAACAGTTATAAATCTGCAGAGAGCCCCGCCCAAGAGGTGGGGCAAGAGAGGGACTGACCGTGTATGAAGTAGCTGAGGGCCCCACTCGCGGATGGGCAGGAAGAGAGAAGGAACCAAGCACAAATATATATATATATATATATATATTATGTACAGTGCTACGGAATATGTTGGCGCGTTATAAATAAACGATAATAATAATAATAATATATATATATATATATATATATATATGTATGTGTATATATATATATATATATATATATATATATATACATATAGTGGATATAAAAAGTCTACTCACACCTGTTAAAATGTCAGGTTTCTGTGCTGATAAAAAATTAGACAAAGATAAATCATTTCAGAACTATTTCCACCTTTAATGTGATTTATAAACTGTACAACTCAATTGAAAAACAAACTGAAATCTTTTAGGTGGAGGGAAGAAAAATTAAAAATAAAAATAATGTGGTTGCATAAGTCTGCACACCCTCTTATAACTGGGGATGTAGCTATGTTCAGAATTAAGCAATCACATTCCAAATCGTGTTAAATAGGAGTCAGCATACACCTGCCATCATTTAAAGTGCCTCTGATTAACCCCAAATAAAGTTCAGCTGCTCTAGTTGGTCTTTCCTGAAATGTTCTTAGTCGCATCCCACAGCAAAAGCCATGGTCCACAGAGAGCTTCCAAAGCATCAGAGAGATCTCATTGTTAAAAGGTATCAGTCAGGAGAAGGGTACAAAAGAATTTCCAAGGCATGAGATATACCACGGAACACAGTGAAGACAGTCATCATCAAGTGGAGAAAATATGGCACAACAGTGACATTACCAAGAACTGGAGCTCCCTCCAAAATTGATGTAAAGACGAAAAGAAAACTGGTCTGGGAGGCTACCAAGAGGCCTACAGCAACATTAAGGGAGCTGCAGGAATATCTGGCAAGTACTGGCTGTGTGGTACATGTGACAACAATCTCCCGTATTCTTCATATGTCTGGACTATGGGGTAGAGTGGCAAGATGAAAGCCTTTTCTTACGAAGAAAAACATCCAAGCCAGGCTACATTTTGCAAAAACACATCTGAAGTCTCCCAAAAGCATGTGGGAAAAGGTGTTATGGTCTGATGAAACCAAGGTTGAACTTTTTGGCCATAATTCCAAAAGATATGTTTGGCGCAAAAACAACACTGCACATCACCAAAAGAACACCATACCCACAGTGAAGCATGGTGGTGGTAGATTCATGCTTTGGGGCTGTTTTTCTTCAGCTGGAACTAGGGCCTTGGTAATGATAGAGGGAATTATGAACAGTACCAAATACCAGTCAATATTGGCACAAAACCTTCAGGCTTCTGCTAGAAAGCTGAACATGAAGAGGAACTTCATCTTTCATCATACCAACGACCCAAAGCATACATCCAAATCAACAAAGAAATGGCTTCACCAGAAGAAGATTAAAGTTTTGGAATGGCCCAGCCAGAGCCCAGACCTGAATCCGATTGAAAATCTGTGGGGTGATCTGAAGAGGGCAAGTCAAAATGTGCCATGCTGATAGACTCATACCCAAAAAGACTGAGTGTTGTAATAAAATCAAAAGGTGCGTCAACAAAGTATTAGTTTAAGGGTGTGCATACTTATGCAACCATATTATTTTATTTTTATATTTTTTCTTCCCTCTACCTAAAAGATTTCAGTTTGTTTTTCAAGTTTATAGGTCACATTAAAGATGGAAAAGGTTCTGAAATGCTTTATCTTGGTCTCATTTTTTTACAGCACAGAAACCTGACATTTTAACAGGGGTGTGTAGACTTTTTATATCCACTGTATATATATATATATATATATATATATATATATATATATATATATATTTATACACATACATTCATAATATAGTGACAAGCTTTCAAGAGATAAACCCCTCTTTATCAAATCAAAAAGCAATATTGATAAAAATATGCAGAAAAGTAAAAAAGTGGACAGAAAAAAAAGAGGGAAAAAAAATGAATTGGGCAGATATTAGAGAGGCATGTACCAGCATTGTAAATAATGTCCTGATCGGTCAGTATGTGAGTCTGTAGATCAGGTTTTAGATAAGAACACAGTAGAGCCATAATTTAGAGCCATAAATAATAAATGTTATTAATGATTAATGCCTAATAAAAACATCTAGCTCCTGTAGGACACTTTAAAGGGACACTGAACTCATGGGTGGAACCCTACACCATCATATATAGCAGTAGGCATTAAGTAGAAAACTGTATAAAATATTTTCATTTGAAGCTCTTTTTGTTATTTTTGAATTGTTTTTAAATGGTGCAGTATTAGCTTTTAAAATATTAAAGCTGCTTATTTACCTTGAGCCGACTGCACTGCATGATGTATTGAGTTCATAGGGACCAGCTCCCAGGTCCTGACAAAGACATACACGGCATTCTCCCTATAAATCTTAAACTCACTTGAATAATTCATTTAACATTTATATCCTTTGAGATTAAATAGATAAAATGTAACGTCTAAAGAACAAAATTGAATAACCTAACATGTTTGTTTGCAGTAAAGAGAAATGATCGTCATTTACAGGGTGCTTGTAATGTTTGGTCCTTGCAGAACCTGCTAAATGTAGGAATCGCCCCACATGCTTCAGGGAGGACTTTTTGTGGATTAATTGGGTGATATCAAAACTCTTATAAAACAATACAATCTGCATCAATTTAAAAAAATTAAAACTTTTTTTCAATGGTTTTCTGTGTTTTGTTTGATGTTGTAGAACAGTGTTCTTACTTACTAGCAATACAACCAGTTTTTAAGTAGTCTTCAACTTTTTTTTGCACTCGGTTTTCTCACTCTCATTCCTTATCTTCTCATTCTCACATGATCTTCTCACATTCAATTTTAACTTCTCCTTTAACTCTCTTGATCATCTCATTCTCACAAAGTCTCCTTGCTCTCTTTCTTTTACTCATTCACCATCTTCCTTTTTTCTATTTCTCGGTTTATGTAATTCTCTCCAAGTTGTCTCATTTTCTCTCATTCCATCTCTCTCCTCCCTGTCATTATCTGTCCTCCTTCCCTCCTTTATTCCATCTCCCTTTTCAAAGTGTATCTGGCTTTATTTCTCTCTTATTCTCTGTCTTTCTCTCTTCCAGATGGGATCTCCTGGCCCTCAAAGATTTACTCGCAGAGAGGTATGTTTGGAAGGACACACATTTTAAGACCACTCTCCCACTGGATACAGTAATCCATGGAAATAGTGGTTTAAAAAAACAACCATATTCAGTTAGAGTTTCTATACTGAAAATATCATAATGCCACACATTATTACATTTTATACAATGCTTTTTCGTAACAGTTTATTTTATTTTTTTCTATCAGGCCAGATACAGGAGAGGAGGCACGGTCCGAACTTCCCAGGCCAGGTCTGTCAAGGAGAACAATGCTGAGCCGAAACCGACCTCCCCCTCTGTACAGGTGAGAGGAAGGAGAGATGGGTGCACTTACATTGACACAAATACATAAGCACAAGGACACTGCTATTCACCCACACATGCATGCTTTGATGCACTCACTTTTTCACACTCTGACACACACTCTTTACTAATACACACACTATTGTATACACACTTAACTTTTCTCTAAAAAATATTTAATTCCCATAGATTACATAGCTGCTAATGTTGGTATAGGCAATTATGCAAAGTTTTCCCAAACTACAGTGGTCTTTTAACCCTTTATTAACTCCTTTTATTCCCAATAGCGTAACCTCCTGTATGGAGAGGCTCTCTACACCATCCTACATCGCATGGGGAGCCCGGATCCTGAGCACATATACGATACGGAGCAGTTGTATAATTATCTGCAGAAGGTGAGAGGAAGAGGAGACTCCAATATTGAGCATTCCTAGTAGAGACATCTTCAGTAAAAAGCACTCTTTGAGCAAAGGGACCCTTCCTGTGTCTAGACCACCCCTGTGCAGAGCGCACAATTACACCAAGACATCTCCTTTATTAAATAGATAGGGACCCTGTACCTATATATAATAACGATACCTGATTTCTAATACAGAGACAACCCGTTATAGGGATCTTCCAAGTAGATAGGTCAAAGATGTCCATAGTTCAGTCGTATCTTCCAGTAAAGCTGCCGTAAGGGTTCAGAAAAGTACCCTAGTTCAGAAACCTAAACATAGAGACAGTAGACTTTGAAGTAAAGGGTCTTCCTTCACTAACAGCCCACCCAGTACAGTGCTCTCCGCCAGTGAAACACACAAGAGGAAGCTCTGGGACATGGAGTCTGCCCCCCCCCCCCCCCCCCCACACACACACACACTGTAGGGTGACCAAGTGACCCTGGATATTCAAAATCCCTTTAATGTCTCTTGAATTTGCCAGGCCTTCAACATGGAACCTGATGAACACAATGCAATCCTAGAGAAGGTCCAAGAGCTGGAGGTAAGACTGAGACCTGAGACAGGTATTGGAAGTTTGGAAACAAGGAAGCGGAATAAATTAGGATGTTCAATGCAGATTGATAAAAAAAAATATTTTGAAATTAGAGACCAATCACCCCTTGCTGTATCTATCCCCGACCTGCATTATTAATGTTATTAGTACTCATTATTTATAAAGTGCCAACATGTTAAACAGTTTTTTCTATACAAGAGAAAAATACACTGAATACAGTATGAATGTGGCACATAAATAGACTTTTTAAATATATTGATACAGAATCCTCCTTTGGCACTCATTGCAAGCCTCTCCCCCCCTCTACCTCTCCGCCACTCATCACGCGCCTCACAGTGAGCGCCTTTGGCACTCATTGCAAGCCTCTCCCCCCGTCAGATGGCGCTGCCGATTTTCGGATTCTGCTGAAAATAGCCTATAAGGCGCGCCTGACAGAAGAGGCATTTAGCTATGAGAGGCGCCCCGAGCCCCTGGGGGGCCGGTGACCGGGTGCCTGCGCCGAACATAGCAATGGCCTCGCTGTCGATTCAGCGCCGTCGAGTTGCGCCACATCGGAGGAGAGAATAGTTCTTTGCCTTCCCTGGAACTTGACGGAGCCCGGAAATACACAGCGCCCTCTGGTGGATGTCACCTGTAACTGCAACTGTCAGTGCTGTAGAAGAAATGCGCAGGCAAAGAGGGATAGATCCCAATAAGCCTCAATAGGCTTGTGAACGGACAGATGGGATGTTCATAGCAACAGAGCAACTAGACAGCCTGCAGCACTGATTGGTTGTTGCTGCAAGCAGTCAGGAAAATGTATACAATTGTAGCAGAGGAATTAAAATTCACCCAAGTTGGAGCATTACAGCACAAGTTCACACAGTAATATGATCTAGCAGTGCAGCACTAGGGAGAGTGACCAGGCAAGGGGGAAGGCACACAAAGGGTTAATTTAAGTGATAGATGCATATTTTTAACAAAATCATCGGAAAGAAGACATGAAAGCTTATATACAGATATAATTAAATTGTATTATCTATAAAAAAAATTAAGTGATTGATAAAAAAAAAATTTTGGGGGGGGGGTCTGCCCATTTGCCCCTATGCCCCAGCCGTCCCTGGTGTAAAGAGAGAGGAAAAGAGAGATGGGGTTGAAAGGAGCAGAAAACCAAGAGATATTTTACCAGTTTGTGTCCCTGGCATGGGTGTAGGAGCCAAAGAAAATCTGGGGGGGATACCGCTTATAGCATAAAAATACCACACAACTGCTTTTCTACACAGAGACACACACATTTAAAAATCTGGGGGGATTTGTCTCCCCCAGGTTCCTACACCCAACGTCCCTGGCAATATATTCCCATAGAGCAGGGGTAGTCAACTATATTTTTACAAAACTCAACAAGCTTCAAATTTATTAGTCACAATAAAGCCAAGGGCCGGAGTCCCTGTTTTTTTATGGGCAGACATACAAATATTGTAATGCCATTCTAAACAGTGCAGCATTAAAGCAGGGATTGGCAAATTTATATCAGACTTAGTTGCCATCCAGATTGGCAAGGACCTAGACAAACTTATTTGGAGCCAGGGAACAGTGTCTGCATACTGATATATGTAAAATGGCCAACAATTTAAATATTAAGAGATGTCACTCCCTAGCTTCCAGATTTTGTCAAGCCCTGTGATAAACAGTATATCTTGCAAAGGAATGAGCACCATTTAAATAATAGCATGTTTAAAGATGTGATGTTTTCTGGATTTGGTGGAAATCTTTGAGAATGGAATTTAGGGAAGATTGTTGTAGAGAGTTCTAAGAGAGGTTACAATTTGGGAAGTTGTAGGTTGACACTTGGGTAAACAAGATACTTGGCATCAATCTTCGGTCTGGATTTTCTTTACAGCCACCAATCTTTTGCGTAAAAGTCACTGTAAAAGAAGCCAAAGGCATTCTGGGAAAAGACGTCAGTGGTAAGTGACTGTAGATCTAATGCACAATGAATAATTGTTTCCAACCACATGAGCTGCTACTCTAATATAATGTATATAATAATACTGTATAGTAATCTAATGTATATATGAATTCTTGAGAGTGCTGGCACTGAGTAATATCATCCTATATTGAAGGACAGTCCAAATATGAGTGCTTATTGTAGGATTCAGTGACCCATACTGCCTGCTGGGGATCGAGAATCGAACCCACTCTAGGGACAGTAGCCCATCTCAAGATAAGAAGCAACGTCAGAAGGCTGTGGTTCGCAACTTGATCCCAGAAGACAAGACTCACAAAACGCAAGTCAAGGAACAGACGCTAAACCCTGTGTGGAATGAGACGTTTTTACTGTATGTATCAGACAGACACTGAAACCCATTTGGACTTGTATGTAAACCTTCTGTGGGGTCTTAATTAGCTTATTTTTATTTCAGGGAGCTGGAGAACATAGAACACTCCAGATTTCACATGGATATGTGGTGAGTCGCATGTGCAAGAAAAGTGTGTATCCCAATTCATCTCTCCCCTGCGCCTTTTCCTAGCCCTGACCCTTATCCCTTTCCCTTGTATTTTTAACTTCTCTTGGTCTTCACATTTTTGATCCAATATCCCTTTCTCTCTTCACTCTTTATTTGTTTTACCATGGTCCTATATCTCCTACCATCTTCCTTGTTTCTCCTATTCCCTCTCTTGCCATTTCACTCTTCGCTAATCTCCATAACTTTTTTTCTTCCTACTCCCTCACTTGCCCCTATGCCCATTCTCATTTTCTAGATCATTCTAATGTCCAATTCTTTACGCGATCACATTCAGTTTCACTACCACTCTTCCCTGACCCCTTTTCTCTATTAGTCTGTAGATTATATTAATGTGACAAGGCAACTGGGTGGGCATTCCATGGTATAAATCACCAGCTGAGGTTGAGATTAAAGGGTTCAAACTGGCATGAGTGACCACCTTTTAAAGGTGGCCCAATAAAGCTGTTCAATCTTCTTACCAGGCTCACTCAGAAGGGAACTGGACAGACAAAGGTCAACTGCTAATAATAATATACCTGTACATGCTTATTGGAAAATAGATTTATTATATGCAAGGCCAGACATCCCAGCATTAGCTCCACCTGAGTGCTCCATACTCAGTCTCATCTGACATTAGGGCAATACCAGCCACACTGGTCCTGGGGAAAGACTAATGGTCCAGAAGACCATGGCAGACTTTCCCAGTTGGTCACAACTGTATTCCATAGTTCACCACAGCGCATTCTGCAATATCCTGTTTCTTGCTTAACCCAGGGAGGTGTAGAACCAAACCAAAAACATCAACTCTAGTTACTATCTTTCTGTGTCATAACTGTATGATAAGGTCAAAAACAAACCAGCCCTCAGATGGCAACTAAATAACTAGAAAACATTTGGATTCATAAAACAAAAGCCAACAAACGTAACCTTCAATTCACTTTCAATTTACAGTCTAGATAAACAAAAACATTTAGTAAGTAATGTCTTACACTAGCTCTTCAGAAAAACACTACTATTATAAATGAACACATTTCATTTATAAGTGCACAACAAAAAATATAAAATATTTATATATTCAGGAAGTTATATATAAGTACAAATATAATAGATACCACTGTTGTAAAAGATTACAAAACATCCTAGGGCAGACACATATTCACTGCTTATGCGATTACCCATTTTTGTTGAAATTCGGAAAGATATTCACACAAATTATCTTGGTTTAAAGTATAAAAAATATCCATATAGGGGTTAAATTTAATTACTTTATTAATTATACAGTTAAAAACACTTTTGTTCGTCACTGTAGCTAAAAAGGTTAGTAAGTTAAAAAATAAGGTAACATAGACTGTTAAGTTCAATATAAAGCCGGGTAATAAATAATAAAGCCACTATTATTAAACTAAGACTCCCAAAAGTGTACCTCTTGACTGGAAGGACCAGGTAATAACTTTGGCCTCAAACACTGACTGTATCCCTTCACCACTAAAAATAGTTATTTAACCTCTACAACCACCATTCGTATTGCATCTACCTCCATTGTTGTCTTACGCAGAGTCTAATGCGGTAACTGAGCCGAATGTCTTCAACTGACCTTCCCAGATATTCAGTTTACCTAAGTTCAGAATGGGTGATGACCGTTATTCATAATCCATAAGAAACTAAATCATTGCAAAAATACTACTTAAACGCTCCAGAAAATTACAGCTGCAAAAAAAAAAAGCAATATCTATACAAGCTATCTAAACGGTCACATCATGTTTGACCTATTTGTTCAGGGATTGGACTAATGTCTTTTTTCACAAAGAACAAAACACTGCTCAATTTATCAACATGTGGAAACCCTACATTAAGACCTTAACAACAAATACTAGCAATAGTGGAGCAATTAAAGCATAATACACCAATTTCAGCAAATTAGCTTGACCATTCCAAGTGGGGACTAAATATAGAGATGGGAACATGGTATAATAATTGGGAGATAACTTATTGTTGCAGTTACAGTACTTAGCGGTTGGTTATGATTGTATATACTAACACTACATTAGACCCACTGTGGTCAAGATTATTTATGATCATTGTAATTTTAACTCTTTAGTCATTGTTTATGGATGCTTGTTAAACATTTAAATTACATCTGAATTAGGCCTTATTTTTGGTAATATGTAATTTTGTAATGTGTAATTTTGTTCTTTGGTATGGATATATACTCTGTGTGTGTGTGTGTATATATATATATATATATATATATATATATATATATATATATATATATATAATCGCATTTATTTAAATGTAACCAAAATAAGAGAGAAACTGATCTATAACTCCTCTAACCGAGTACACCCCTCTTCAGTGACCTCCTCTCTCTCCTTGCAGGGACTCTGATGATGTTGAATCTGTCAAAAGCAAACTAGGGGATCTCACAGACCTGCATGGGCTAAGGAGGTGATAATATTTGGCAATGCCGGGGGTCTACATTTTGTATAATGTATTCCAAATTTATCTTCTCTCTGTGTACAGATATCTCTGTCTCCAGCTCCACCTTTTTCTCTGTCCTGTGCCTGTTACTACACATTCATTTTATTATTTTTCAGAATTATTAAGGAAGTTCGGAAAGACAAAGGACAGGATGACTTCCTAGGAAACATTGTAGTGCGAATGAAGGTACAATTTAAGATTGTAAGGATACACCAGGGTTAGACAAGCATGCATGACTGGAAAGATATACAGAGGGTTTGATGGTCATGGACACCTGGTTCGGGTGAACAATGAGGACTGGAAATACACATTGGTTGAATGGACAAGAAAACTGCAAAGTATAGAGAGGGGATGCATGGACATGGAAGACTGCAATGATACAAAGATGTTGGATGAATGGAAGGACACATAGGGGTTGGATGGACATGGGGCATTTGAAGGATACATGGGGTGTGGATAGATATTGAGATTAGAAAAATAAATAGGGGGTTGGATACACAACAGTTTGGATGTCCATGAAGAGTTTGAAGGACACACAGAGGTTGGATGGACATGGAGGACTTGCAGGACACAGGGATTGTATGGATATGGATGTTTGGAGGTACACACATGAGGTTGGATGTACAAATAGGACAGAAGGGCACACAGGGGTTAAATGGTGGAAGGACTCAAAGAAAGTGAGATAGACACGAGAACTGGCAGGGTGCAGAAGGGCTGGATGAACTGAAAAAAACATAGGGAAGTGGTGGGTGGGCATGAACATGTGGATAGGGAGCATGACAAGAACACACACAGAGTGGAGGAACATGGAGGGGCTGAAGAATACACAGTGGGTGAGATGGACTTTGTGGACAGGTCCAAGACATGGGTTGATTCTTCATCCTCTGTATCTACAGGATCTGAAATGTAAGGAGGACCTCTGGTATCACCTGGAACCACGGACAGAGACTTACCCAGACAGGGGACAGTGCCACCTACAGTTCCTTCTCACTCACAAGAAGGTGAGATCCCTGCAGAGTATTGGATGTATGTGATCCATCTAGAAGTTTGCTGACTTACTCTCCCTGTTCCCTCACCACATGCACTCTAACCTCTACTCTATGATCTTCCAGAGAACCACCATGTTAAGCAAAACTCCAAGTTACATTGTCCACAGACAACTCCTACAACAGTTTGTGCGTCATGAGATTACTTGTCATGAGGTACGGAAATGTGTGTGTGTATATAAAGCTCAGAAGGAAAGTATGTTTTAGATTAATTCAAGAGGACACAATTTAAAGTTAGATGGCAAAACATTTAGGGTGTTGTGTGAAGGTTTGCCTTATGGAAAATAAGTGGTACAGCCTTCCAGTGGAAGTGGTAAGGACAATAATAGTAAAGAAGTTCAAGCATGTCTGGGATAAGTATAAATATTAGGGAACGGGCAGCCAAAGAAAGTATCTCTTGGTTGTTATCGGCCATAAAAAATGTTTGCTTCTATGTATTACATGTTATGTTACCTGTACACAGATATAGAGCATGTTACACACCTGAGTACACAGGTACATAGCATTTCATACACGTTTAACCAGCTTCAGACAGTTCTCTCTCTTGTCCTTCAGGCCGGTGGCACAACATGGAGCGGGGAGATCAGCCCTCCTGGTTTCACCATACTGAACCTGCATGCTGCACAGAAAGACCTGTCTGAATTTCACCAGGGTCTTGCGTAAGTAACACCCAAGAGGATGCACTAAGAGCTGGCACAGACAGGACGCCCACTTACACTGTCAAGCATCCTTCTGTCTGCATCCCCACAGAGAGGGACTGGCACTGCTGCCCCTTTCTGTGTCCCACAGGCATTTACTGGCACTCCTCCTCTCTTTTTGCCCCCATGCTGTGGCCGGCACTGTTCCCAATCACCTTGTCCCCATGGGCATTGACTGGCATTGCCCCCCACACTCTCTCCGATTCTCAGGTTCCCAATATCACCATCTGTCTCCCTGTGCTCTGTAGGCAATGGCTGGCATATAGCAAACTGTACCAAAGCTTAGAGTTCAGCAGCAGCTGCCTCCTTCATCACATCACAACTATTGAGTATCTATGGATCCGTGGCCGACTACAGGACGAGCAGGTACTGTCTGTGTGTGGATGAGGGGTTGTGGGTAACTTGTGCTCCTGTGCCCCTGTCCTTGCTCTTGCTCCCCGTCTCACTCTATCCTGGGCCCTTGTCTTTGGGTGCCCCCTCTCTGTGTCATTCCATAATGTGTCCCTACCCCTGGCACTGACCCTGTGTCACTCTATCCTTTGCCCCCACAGAGAGCTGAGTTGGCTGAGTCCTTTCAGTCCCTCCTCCAGTACGGCATCTCATTGCTACAGAGATATCGCATTGTGTTTCCCCTCTCTGCTCCTCGCTCCGTTGAACGTTTACAGGCTCTGCTCAGGTCAGTGGTCAAGTGTTGTCTCCTGCATCTACTCCATTATACTCCCCCCTAATTCTATTTAGCAGATAATAGTGATTTACTTAAAGGACCGATGTACAGTGAAAAAATATATATGTTTGAAGACTAAAAGCATAATTAAGTAGGAAAAATCATACAGCTGATTTGTAATTAGACAAAAATATAAATTTGATACCTCTCCTAGACCTTGGAGAAATACATGATACATTGGTGGAAGTTGTGTGTATTAGAGGGGTGTTTAAATTTCTGGAGAGCTGTGGTTGCATCTATTGATGCAATCTTCTGTTTCTGAGCCTGTGAGGTGGTAGGGTTATTGTGTTTCAATAAAAATGTCTCCAGACCTCTCCCCTTCCTCTCCCATCTCCCTGTTGAAAGTTAGAAAATCACACTCCCATGTTCCAACTCTCAGGATGTGATGTAACAAACACAGAATGGATGCTTGCAAGTCTTCAAGATTCAGATTTTCCTAAAAATGCCTTTATGTCCATGGCTTACACTTCAAAAACAAATTCCTTTTTTCTTGAAATACACATGCTTTTTGAAGCATTCAAAAACTTATAACAGTAGCAGCCTTGAGCATACAAAATGTAGCTGACTCTGCTTGTTTCATGAGGGACTCCATCTTGGACTGACAGCCTGTCTGTAGCTTAATGGGGTTATCCTATTGTAGTTTACTCTTCTATTGATTTATATTATCAAGTGTCTGTCTCTTAAAATAACAGTATAGAGATTGTATCTGAAAAAGGTTACTCCCAGGTGATCTATCCATTTAGGAACAAAAGCAAATGTCTGCTGCCACCAAAACAAAATTGAACCTAATAATTCACATTTATTATCCCTCATTCTTTCTTTCCATTACCCCATTTCTCAATTTCCCTTCCCTCTTTTCACTCTATCTACTAACCCTCTCCTTCTCTTCAGGGTGCTGATACAAATGTGTAAGACCAAAGCCTTCCGGGAGCTGTGCCCTTTGTCCCCTGACCTGCAGGAGAGCGTGTCTGTGGCCATCAAGGTAATGCCCTGCAGAGCATTGCTCCCTTGCAGCACATTGCTCCCACCTGGTCCTAATCTCTCCCTTCTCACAGGATGGAACACATGACTGGTTTGATTTGAAGAAACAGCACCTGCAGCCAATGATACAGGTGAGCCCTGACCAGGGAACTCCCTTTTTCTGCCTCAGTGTCTCTCTAGTCTTTTTTTTTTTTTTCATGACTCTTACATTTTTTGGTAAGCCTTCCTAATATTTCTTCTGAAGGGCAGATTGCTACCTAATTTCACTTATTGCTACCTTATTAGCTATACCCCACAACCATAACCAGGTAGCACACTCATCCTGTGTCTCATGATGCTGAAAGTAGACCGTGATATGATGTGCGTCTCAGCAGTTTGAGACACTGGTAGTGTGAAGTACTTCCTGTGTGGGTGTAGACTTAGGTCACTGTGAAATATGGCACCTCTTATGAGACAGAACAGGGAGAAAGGGGGGTCCTAAAGATGGCTGTTTCTTTATGGGCTGCTTAGAAGTGAAGTGGAAATTGTATTTCACAATTACATTGAATATATAATAAAATTATGTAACCTAGTTTTAAAATATATAGAATCCAAAAAATATTGCATAAAGAGTTTTTTAATGCAATTTAAAACTCCCAAGTGTGCCCCAAAGTGTATTGCATAAATTGTATTTACCAACTCACCATCTCCTGTGGGGCCTATAAGAGTCTTGTCTGAGCTGTAAAGCCCTGTTTTGGCCCTGCATACAGCAACCATCGGACTCTATCCTCCATTGCCATTACTAATCTTCACCAGGATTATTTAACACCTCATCCTGTCATATGACAGGTGCCATCTGGCCAGGAAGTGGTTCCATCATTGATGTCAATTTTTACCACCACACTTTGTTGCAAAGCAGATGCCACATGGTCAGGTAGTCTTGTCTAGGAATTTTACCAAACCAATCAAGGCAAGTTCATAATGTCGCAGGAGGACAAGAAAACTGGTGAACTAGTCCATCAACTACCTTGTCACTGTGATGAAGTTTTGCAGCGTAACTATAAAATGCATTAGTAAAGCATGAAGATTTGGGTCAGAAAGCTCTCTGTAAGGTAAACTGTCCTTCTAAGTCAGCTGGTTCCACTTAGTTTGCCCTTCTCCACTCTCTTCCCTATCCTTACAATGCTTTCCTGGTTTCTTTGTCTCAGGGCCTTCATGTACACATATCACCCCCACTGAGTAGGGTCTAGTGCCTTGCCCGTCAAAAAATGACGGCAATAAGATTGTAAGGCAGGTAATGTTGTTTGCGTGCAAAAATAATTTTGTTGGTGGTTTAAGATCCTTCATTGCGAGGCTCTTGGTTGTTTGTGTGCTATGAGCAGCGTTGGTGTTTTTTTTTGGTATGGCAATGAATAATTAATAAAATAAGAAATTAATATACTTTACCTATTGTGAAGTAATATATGCAGGAAGCATTGTGTTGAAGAGCTGGCAATCTGTTTTCATCTTGCTGCATCATCAGTGCTGTGGAGCTGCTGTGTAAGCGTCATGAATGTGTGCAGTGTGTAGTGTAATAGTGTGCGTGCGCGAGGCAAATCTGTTAGGGTAGCTGTGTACTTCAGTATTGTATAAGTTAGTGTTCTAAAATGGCGCCTAATGTGTGGTATGCTCGTTTTCGTTTTGTTCGGCGGCCATTTTTTCTGTCGCTTAGGTGATTTTCGGGTGTCTAAACTACGAAATTTGGACTTAAATCGAGGTGTAACTTCACTTTCAGAGGTCCTGGGTGACCCCCCTTGCTGTGGGTAAGCGTTTTATGTGTTTGTTGTGTGTATTTATTGTATTTCTAACGTTTTTGGGGTAGCTCGGATTGCGTCCTTGTTTTCGGATCTCGTACGTCTTTTTCGGGAAAATCCGTAGGTGTTTGGTGGTGTTTTGCGTCTTTAGAGTGCTGTAGCCTCGTTTTTTTTTTTTTTTTCTCGCTTAGGGGATTTTCGGGTGTCTAAACTCTTTTATTTGAAGTTAAATTGAGGTGTAACTTCAGTTTTCGAGGTCCTGGGTGCCCCCCCCCCCCTTGCTGTAGGTAAGCTTTTTATGTATTTGTTGTGTGTATTTATTGTGGTTTTCATGTTTTCATGTGCGCGGGTTTTGGACGTTTTTTGCGAGGTCGTAATAGGTCCTAACGCGTCTCGTATTTTTGTTTCTTAACTCCATAAATTTTGCGAGGTCCGCAGTTGCTGGCAAGGAGCGCCTTCGGCCTTCAGCGTTAGCATGCTCACAACTATATATGTGATTACATGTTTGATTTACAGCTCCTGGGATGTCTAAACTGTAAAAAATTGTTGGCATCTGCAAAGAGACAAACCTTCAATTAAAGCCTACTAGTAATATCACTAATTAATATATTAAATAAAATAGGCTCCAGTACTGATCCCTGTGGCACTGCACTCATAAACATCCCTTCCTCTGGCTCTATCCCATTAACTATGACTTTTGGACATCTATCATTCAGCTAGTATCTTATCCACTGAACTATGTTTAAATCCAGAACACAAATGTCTCATCTCGTGTCCATTCTATCTATATAAACGTTGGCTTGTCTAAGCCTTGGGATGGCCATTTGCTAACCTCTGGTAAGCTTAAATTACTCTACTGTGTTTGATCATACTGGTTCCACAGGATATTTTAGAATACCTAGATTTTAGGTATTCAACAATTATTTATTTCAAATGTGTTTCCATTAATTTATATACCACTGATCTTAAACTTACTGGCCTGTAGTTACTGGAATCTTCTCTACTGCCCTTTGTGTGGGAGCACTACATTAGTAATTCCTTACTCATTTGGAATTGCTGCTGATCATAATGACTCATTACAAAGTTTAGTGCCACTTCATTTTTCTCTATCTCCCTCTTTTTTATTATTCCTCCTTATCTTTCTATATCAGTCTCTCTTTATCTCTTTTTATTGCTGAATTTCTGTTCCTTGCAGGGTCAGGAAGAGAATCTGAGATCTTTGCTGAATCTTGTAGGGGATGTCACCAGTGATCTACAGACCTGTTACAAGATCTGGAGCAAGTGCTTCATCAAGTGAGATCTGCATGGGACAGAGAGCAACTCTGCAGGGGAGGGGCAGACAGTGATTCTGCAGGGGAGGGGGCATAGTATAATTTTGCAGGAGAAGGGACAGAACAACTGCAAGGGAGGGGACAGAGTGTAAAGCTGCAGGGGAAAGGCAGAGAATAATGCTGCATGGGAGACAACATAGAAGGGGTTACACAGTGATACTCTCCACTGCTTTTTGTCACATTCTCTCTCTCTGTCTTTCCAGCACAATCAAGGTGGATATTTTCAGTCTGACCTTCCTGGAACTGGAGGAGTTGGTGAGTCCTCTGTGCAGAGCAATGCTGAGCTGAGGAACCAGCCGTGCTGCATTCTGGTCTTTACCGGGTGCTCTGTTGTGTGCCATTTATATCTGTCTTTATCTCTCTGATTATTGCCTTACTAATTTCTGTTGTCTTACTTTCTGCATTACTTGTCTTTTACCCCCTTTCTGGTCCCTCTGTCCTCTCACCCATCTCAACCCTCCACTGCTCTCACCTCCCTCTCCTACTGTCCTCTCTTTTCCTTCTCCTTCTCACATACTCTCCTCTGTCGCCTCACCTACCTTCTCTCTCTCTACCTGTCCCCTTTCCTCCATCTGCCTCTCCTCCATCTCCCCAGCCCATCCACCCATACTTTCTTGCAGATTATCTTGCCTACAATCTCACCATCTCCCCCACTCCAATTCTTACGCCCTCAATCACTCTCTTTTCATCCACTGCACTTGTCTTCACCTTCTTCCTTAATTTTTCACCTCCCTGGTGTTCACACCCCTCTCTGTTCCTCCTGCTTGGAGTCTGTCATCTATCTTTCTCCTCTTGTCTCCTTGCACCTCCATACAAACTCTCTCCATCTCTCACAGGTCTCTCAGCATGTGCTGAACCAGCTCCCTTCTCCCAAACACTGCTCTCGCGATCATGTGTCTGAGCTCCTGTACCAGCTCTACCTCACTCTGCGGGAGCTCCATAAACTGCATAACTACCTACCTCAGAGGTAAATACCCCCTTCGACTAGTGCTCCAACCCCCAAGTCCAATAGCCATGCGTGCATTGGGAAAACTACTCACAAGGACCAAGTATTTGTTAAAAGGGCCATGAGAAAAATGTTGTTTGTTTCTAATTAATTATAGTAAACTTCCATTGGAATTTGCCCTTTTAGCTCATCTCTTTGATCCACTCATCAAAACATTGGGGTTACCTTTGTGCAAAAATGTAATTATTACTAATAGTTACTTATTACTATGTGTTTGCATGCATTGTTTTCAGTCTAAAAGCCATTGATAGAAAATAATCTGAGCATATGCAGACCCCACAGAAAATTGGCAATGTTTAGAAATCATTAGTGTAGAGAATATGGTAGGTAACAGGACATGTTTAAAGCATGGATTATAAAGACTTGATGAACAATGAAAGTTTATTGTAGGAAAATGTATTTTTTATTACAGCTCAATTGATAAAGTACTTGTTATTACATATAGTTTAAAATTATAACATATTTGTAACCTGTACTAAGTGGAACAAAAAAAGAGAAAAGTGGATGTCAGGAAATTGCAGTAATCCATATAACCACAGCTTTCCTGAAATATAAACGCTCCTCTCACACACACAACTTCCTCAAATTTGTACACAAAAAAGGGCATTTTCAAATACTGTGACGTAAGAACCTTTAATCTAAGATTTCACCAATCAGCATTAGGAGTTCGTGGCATCATAAATACTATTCATTTTCTTTTTTTTCTTTTTTTTTACATAATGATGTAACACATTTTTTTTTTTTTTTAAATAACTTGACACATATTTATTGAAATCTGAAATCTACTTTTCTCTTTTCTTTTTTGTTATAGTATTTTTACTGGCTAATTAGTCATTTAGAAAAATAAACACACAATATTTTATTGTGGTGGTGTCATAAACCTGTGCTGTTTTACATGAGGATGTGTCTGTCCGCAGTGACGTCAAGCTGCCTCTATCAGGACTCCATTGCTGGTTTACAGACTCACTGCCCAGCTGGCTGCAGAAAGCGTATTCAACTGCAATGGAGAGAGTGCAGAGAGCAGTACAGATAGATCAGGTGAGAGAGACGAACCGGAGGGAACTATGGAGTGTGGGGTCCCTCACCACTGAAGGGTGACACAGGCAGGAGGGAGTTATGGGACAGGGGATCTGTCCCGCCAACTGTACAGGGTTACACAGACCAGAGGGAACTATGGGACTTGGGATCTGTCACTCACTTTCCATCATAACTATTTTCATGTTGTATCCACAGCTGGTTCCACTATCAGAGTTACAGAAACACAGCTCGTCCACAGTGGATCTGTCCACATGTTACACACAGATTGGACGCACCTGGCAGCAGCTGGACTGGCCGGACCCTGAGGAGGCTTTTATGATTATGGTCAAGTTCACGGAGGTGAGTGCTGAGAAAGGGACAGCCAGAAAGCCACCCCTGGAGGAATAACTTGAGGGAAGGGGACATGACCGCGGCAGGGAGGGAAAGCAAGGAGGAGGAGTGAGAAGGAGCTAGGAAGTGTTATAAGGAGCTGCCACTGCCTCCTCCCTCACTTTCCTTCAGGTGTTGCTCCCCTTCACATCGCCAAATCACCATCTATTGTTGCTGGAGGTAGTTAAATTCTTGCCCTCCCCTCACTTTGGTCATTGATATTAGTTATAGCACATATTATTCCTAGTCACAGCTGCTGCGGGGGGTATTTTTGCTGCCAGGAGGCTAGATAAGGAACGTGATCAGGAACCTGGGTTCCTTATGTGCCGCCCCTCTGGAACTGAACCCGGTCCACCTAAGATTTATTGGCGAAAGGATCTCACGCTGGTCAATGCATGTGGAGGCTACTTGGCAGCAAAATGTTGGTGCCTGAACCTTGATGTTAGTCATGTGATCAATGATATGTTCTGTCATGTTGACAGTAAATTAATAAATTGTTATTGGGTATTTATTCCAATGAAATGGCTCAGCGCTAAGTGGGAGGATCTCCACAATCTTTGATGGTGTGGGCTGGTATTTTCCAAATCAAGTCTCAAGGTCATAAAGCCCAACTGGTATTTGTGTGGCCTTGTTGGTAGTATTTTGTGTTTTCTTCAATACATGCTCTTTATAAATGCCTGTAGTATAATATAGTCCACCTATTTGAGTTGAAATGCACACCTCTCTTGAATATGTTCGTAGTTTGCTGTTTTTTGAGGGGCACCGTTCACACTGATGCCCGTAACTGAAGACATAAAAATATTAAGGGTGGGGTAGAAAGAGCGCAAACACTCCTTGTGTAGGATGTTAAATATATAAGAGACGGTGGATAGGTGTCTAATGGAATCAAGCTCACATTGAATGACCTCAAAAAATATGAGGTAATTTCTGCCTCTGAAAGCCAGAAGGAAGTCTATTCTCCTTCAATTTCTATCTCCCATTCCAGTGCTTCTTTTTCTTAATGGAGGAGTAGATTTGCACTGGTATGCCTCTATGTAATCTTCATGTATCGTGTATACTAGTAGTATCGTTATTGTGTAATATTGTGTCTTAGGGGAAATGGGGGATGCGCCTCCAAAATGCCCCCAATCACACAGACTGTTTCACAATAAAAAAGATACGTTTATTTTCGATACAGTGTTGTATCTGACAATTGTCCGCCCCTTGGGTCAGAATACAAGTCATGTAAATACAAATGTAAATCAATAAAACAAATATAAAAAGATTCTTTCTTTAAAAAGTTGTGTGAAAATCAAAAAAAGATGAAAATCAAGCATGTTTCTCCATGTTTCACACAGCTTCCTCAGTGATATGTCACCCTGTGGGGACATACGTAACATAATATATATACACCAATTAGTGCATTTCAAAATTACTGAAATGGTGGGCAAATATTTAAAATTGTGAATGTGGTGCTGAATACATGTATAAGTTTATGTTTACTGTATCCTGGATCTGACTTCACATATTGAATGATTCCTATGAGTTTTAATTAGTATTTGATAGATGCCAGGATGTGTAAACAGGCTCTTCTCATAAATGGGACTCAATATATATATGTCAAATATATATCTTTTAATAAATCTTCTATATTGATTTAATCTCTGGTTGATAGAAGTTAATAAACATATTGGACTTATTTCATTTATCTAGCCCATAAAACCAAATTACTTGTACTGGTAGAAACCACTTCTTTTGGTTCGTGAGTCTGTATTGATTGAAATAGAATTGCTATCACTGTACTTTGACAGCCATACATTGCAACAAATAGTTTTACAATAATGGTAATAACATCAAAAAAAATGTATGTTATGTTTATATCCAGTAAGATGGATTTCATTCCAACACATATTCACATACAGACTCACAAACCAAAAGAAGTGGTTTCTACCAGTACAAGTAGTTTGGTTTTATGGGCAAGATAAATGAAATAAGTCCAATATGTTTATTGCCTTTTATCAACCAGAGATTAAGTCAATATAGAAGACTAGAATATTGCCCGTCAAAAAATGACGGGAATCAAATTGTAAGTGAGCTAATGCTGTTTGGTGTATGGTAATGAACTAAATAATACATTAATAAATTAATATACTTTACCTATTTTGAAGTAATATATGCAGGAAGCATTGTGTTGAAGAGCTGACAATCTGTGTTCATGTTGCTTCACCATACAATGTTTGTTTTGAGTGCTGTGGAGCTGCTGTGTAAGTGTCAGCAATGTGTGCAGTGTGTAGTGTATATATTTTGCGTGTGCGAGTAAAATCTGTTAGGGTAGCTGTATACTTCCGCATTCTGTAAGTTAGTGTTGTAAAATGGCGCCTAATGTGTGGTACGCGGCTGTTGGTGATTTAGCGTCCTTGTTCTTGGAGCTCGTCCGGCTTTTTCGGAAAATCCAGCTGTGTTTGGTGGTGTTTTGCGTGTTTAGGGTCCTGTAGCCTCGTTTTTGTTTTTTTCGGCAGCCATTTTTTCTTTCGCTTAGGTGATTTTCGGGTGTCTAAACTCTTCAATTTGGACTTAAATGGAGGTGTAACTTCCTAGGTGCTCCCTCTTGCTGTGGGTAAGATTTTTATGTGTTTATTGTGTGTATTTATTGTGTTTTGAATGTTTTGAGGTTTGCGCGAGTTGGCCCTTAAAGTCGTAATTTTGCGAGGTCGCAAAGTTTTTTTTTCTGCGTCTCGTATTTCTGTCGTAAGTCCGTAAATGTTGCGAGGTCCACAGTTGCTGGCAAGGAGCGCCTTCACAGTGTTAGCAACAACGTTTGACAACCCGCAGTTATGACAACTATATATGTGATTTAATAAAATATATATATTTGACAAATATATATTGAGTCCCATTTATGAGAAGAGCCTGTTTACACATCCTGGCATCTATCAAATACTAATTAAAACTCATAGGAATCATTCATTATGTGAAGTCAGATCCAGGATACAGTAAACATAAACTTATACATGTATTCAGCTCCACATTCACAAGTTTAAATATTTGCCCACCATTTCGGTAAACTTGAAATGTACTAATTGGTGTATATATATTATTTTACGTATGTCCCCACAGGGTGACATATCACTGAGGAAGCTGTGTGAAACACGCTTGATCTTCATCTTTTTTTTGATTTTCAACTTTTTAAAGAAAGAAAATTATTTTATATTTGTTTTATCGATTGACATTTTGTATTTACCTGACTTGTATTCTGTAATGGGAGATTGATAGCCAGAAGGAAGTCTATTCTCCTTCAATTTCTGAGCCATAAATTACCTTATATTTATTGAGGTCATTCAAGGTGAGCTCGATTCCATTAGACACCTATCCACCGTCTCTTATATATTTACATCCTACACTAGGAGTGTTTGCGCTCTTTCTACCCCACCCTTAATTTTTTTCAGTAAATTAATAAAAGTGGCTGTGGCCAGACTTACGGAAAGGTGGTGTTTTTATTGTATGAGGGTAAAGGGGACAAGGTTGGGGGATGCCATGTACCATGCTAGGTCAAGACATTTACATACATAGAGATCACAAACAGAAAGCATTACTGGGTCTGTCACTGTGCCTATGTGCTGAGATCTCTGTTTTGTGCCATTAATTCTAAAATCCGGTGCTCTATGTGAACCTTTTTCCTTGCCAAATAGTTTTTTTTGTTTCATATTTGTCATACGTCTAAAATATCACTATGAATTGGACCTAGAACTAATACCTAGACTTTTCTTCCGGATTGGCTCTTGTCATAAGGTATCACTATAATGCTGTAAAAAACAGAACTAAATCTTGTGATTAGTTTGATTAGTATTGATTATAAATAACATTTATCTTCAATCATTTAAAATACGCTATTCAAAATTAAACTTAAAGGTCAGACTCCTCTGCTGCTGGTCTTTGCTATAAAATCAATGGCATAAAGGCGGCTTTGTCTTGCAGGCAGCGCTAAATTTTCAGGCACAAAGTTCTATATACACAATGCTGTATTAATATGTTTTTCCTTGGCCACAAGCAACTCGAATTTAGGCTAATATTCTAACCTTTGAAAGTGAATTTAGTATTGGTATTATAAATAATTGCATATAAATGTTATATATCCAGACTTAATAACACTTAATTTGGAATATGGAGTACAATTTTGGGCACCACTTCAAAAAAGCATATTGTAGAGCTTGAAAATGTACAGATAAGAGCAACACATTAATAAGGGAAATGGAGGGATTTCGTTCTAGAGAGATATTAACCAAATTAGACTTATTTTCTCTCTCTAATAAAAAGAGGCTTACGGGGTGATATACAGTAATTACCTTATATAAATACATCCAGGGTCAGTATATGACTTTTTCATATGAACTTTTCTGGCCAAAATGTTTACAGTTGACAGAAGATCAGCTCTTGAGGTTAGAGGAAAAGAGATTTTGCCTTAAAGGAAAAAAAATGGATTTTCATAGAAAATCACATTGTGGAACTCACTAACAAAGCAGGTTCAATAGATAACATTACATTTTAGGTGTATGTTTGATTAAAACTGAAATATACAGTTGTTCCAGTTAAATAGCTGAATAAAGATATAATCCAAATGCCAGTGTTTGGGATAAGAAAGGATGTTGTATTCTATTATGAGGTAATTATCAATGTTTTAATTCTGTTAGCTGCTCGCAAATGCCTTGGCTGCAAGTTTTTTTTTATTAATGTTTAGATGTATTCTATTGACTCCAGCTCACAAATTCCGACCTCAAGGCTGAACTCGTAAATCCTGACTATTAACGTAGGATTTCAGGGGGCATGATCATATGATCAGACGACAATATTATAAGTAGCCTATAATTTACTGCTTAGACACAGCCAATAGAAAATATGGAAGTTACACGTAAACTGCAATCGGAGGCTAAGAATTAGTGCCAATAAATAATATTTGCCAACCGGCCTCACAATCAAGCAATCTAGCAATCTATAAAATGCATTAGATAATGATATGTATTAACCCCTTAAGTGCCCGGATTGATATTACTCAGAAATACCTTTCAAAAATAATATTTTTGAATTGAATATATTTGTGGGTTTGAGACTGTTGTGCAATTAATTTGAATGTATTTCCAAGCCTTCCCATGCTTTTACATGTCGGTACAGTATTATGTATTTAATTGTGTGTTACAGCTCTAATAAGTGTTTGAGCAATCCATCGCGAGTCCTATTTAGTACTCGTAATATTTTTGACAGAAACTTGTTACTTTTTTCAGTTGAGGGTCAGACTTTATTTGCGATCTAGAGCTACGGGTCTAATAGAATACTGATTTTGTGTAACTAATTATTTAGCTCTCGTAATATTTAAACTGTGCTAAAACCAATGGAGTTCTAAGGTCAGTTTTGCGTCTTTAGCTGTAGTGATTGTGGGCGGGTAATTTGTAATTGGGTTGAGAGTAGCTAATAGAATATGTTGCAATATTAAAACCAGTTTTAAATGTATTTAATTTACGAATCGGCCAATAGAATAGTGCCTTATTCACTATATTACTTGGTTCCAATAATGCAACTGTCTCTTTATATTTGCTTTCTGTCCATTTGTTTTGTTTCTGAGACCCTTTCTCTCTGTAGGACATGTGTCGTATCGCTCTGACATACTGTACACTGATTAAACGCAGAGCAGAGGAAATGTCGCATGGAGGGGACGCAGGAAAAGCTGCAAACAAGGTGAGGTTCAAAGTATGGACAACACAGCCTGTACACAACTTGTCTCTCTACATGTTTGTGTATATTTAATCAGTGCAGTGCATCATTTAATGGGTTCAAGATTACTCCCTGTATTTTTTCTTTATAAGGAAACTTATGGAATCCCCTTATAAGTTGAGTGTATTTGATCCTGAATCGTCTCTAATTTATTAATATGCTTTTGGAGACCCGATCTCCAGAACTGGACACAACATCTAGGTAAGGTGTGACTAGGGACTATAGAGTGACATTAGTACTGACAGCTACAGTATCTGCTGCCAATTAATTTTCCTATACAGCAATCTACTGACTTTTCCTGCACCTTTCTTGAATCATATTAAGATACTGAGATATGCTAAAGTCCCTCTACAGACTTCCAGTCAGATAAAGGTCAGTACTAATGTCCCTCTATAGACCCCCAGTCAGATAAAGGTCAGTATGAATACCCCTCTTCAGACCCCACCTACATACTTTGTCCAGATCAGATCTCCAAAAGGATATTAATTTAATTTCAAAGGAGGCGACTAAAAGATATAACTCATATCAGACTCCATGACCTTAATATGTATAGATTAGAGGGAAGAAGGGAAAGGGGGATGTGAGAGAAAGTTGCAAATATATCAAATCACATATTTCGTTCTCAGCAATATGGGTTGTTGCTAACGCTTTCAGGCTCGCTAAGCGAGGGCCGCACTTGCTAGCAAGGAGTGCCAAAGGTGCTCCTTGCGCTTGTGGAGATGAGCATCATACGCGCTCATCCCTACGACCCCCTACGACTTTCGTACCGCAAATGCGGACCCTCGCGAATTGAGGGGCCGCATTTGCGGAGGTGGAGGCTCTACGGCGCTTCACAAGCGGTTACAAACACCCACAGAAGCGGGACTTTGAAAAAATACATTGAACGCGCAATTACTAAATACGGACTTGCACAAAAAAATACGAGCCTCGGGACTTAGAAAAAAAACATTACGAACTCGCAAAAATACGACCTTAACGGACAACCCGCGCACATCGGGAAACATTAAAAAAACAAAAATACACTCAAAGATCAAATAAAAACCTTACCCACAGCAAGGGGAGACACCCAGGACGTCTGGAAGACAGGTTGCACCTCGATTTCAGTCCAATTTACAAAGTTTAGACACTCGCAAATCCCCTAAGCAAAAGAAAAAA